>CM060395.1:199437583-200038582 GCA_030545235.1 Helianthus tuberosus | reverse complement strand
ACACATATAGCCCTTACACTTTTATTTTCTTTCAACTTTCAAATACCCACCAAAAGTTACAATTCTAACCCTTATACTTTTATTTCTTTCATTTCATACTCTCAAACTAAGTAAGTTACACATTCATTTCCATCTTTGGTAATTGACAACTTTGATCCACCAACTTTTTGTACTTAATAACTTGACGTCTCATTTTACTACGAATTGCTTTTACGACTTTAGATCATAGCGTCACACATTAATATACTTTTTTTATCTATGTATAACCATGTTAATGTCTAAATTACTTTTACGACTTCACACGGTTATCTAAAACATTGTTACAACTTTACACCACAATGAGCGATTCATACTCTTTTTTATCCATATTAATGTCAAGAACGTACTGTATATAACAAAGTCAAACACGTGTAACGTCACATGCGGGCATCACACATTAATGTCATCACCGTACACTGTAACCGCAATGCTTATATAGGCTACACAGAGTTAGATCGGATATGTCAAAACATGTGTTTTTATATGGTTAACGAATCATATAACGTGCCGCCGGCAATAAACAACTAAGGTGTCGCCACCGTAATGGGCGGCGTATCGCAGTTTTAACGTACCTGCCATTTTAAATTCATGTTTCAACGTAAACGACTCACGTTTTGACATAAATTTTTCTCTCAAACGAGGTAAAAAATAATACGTTTTTATACTTATTTTGTGTACGTTTGTAAATTGTGTTCGAAAGCGAGTCGGGTCAAATATAATGTGTTTTCTCGACGAAGACGTAAATTTTTTTTGGATAAAGAGTCAAGTCAAATATACACTATAAATGCAAGTTATTTAACTTTCGCCGCCGCCGCAACGCGCGACAGGTCAAGATCCTAGTGACAAAATGAAAAGATAAATGTCACGTGACAAAAATACATCTTACTTAATTGAACAAAGTTGAGGGTTGGACGAAATCACAAAAAAATAGGAAGCTCATGGACACAAATGATAAAAATAATTGTTTGGACTAAAGTGATATTTCTGACCAAATCACATGGATTAAAATGGCAATTTAATCAATATCTTAACTATTCTGATTAAATGCTAACTGGATGGTTTATTATCTTTACATTGTTAGACAATGTGTAGTCGTTGGGGTGAATAATGCCCACCCTTGGTCGTTGTCCGTCACGTGTCGTCCTAGTCAGCAAAGGGGGGCATTTTTTTTAAATGGGTGTAGTGGGGATGTGGACATTATGTTAAAGGGGGTGTAAAGAATTAAATAAATAAAAAAAACCATGAAAAAAATTGATTGGCTAAAGAAGAAGAGGGTTAGATGTGATTGGACCATCAACATGGGGCTTGGGCGTGGAATATACAACGCCTAACAGCCAAAATTCAAAAAAAAAACTCCCTGGGGGGCCGTCGCCGGACGTGTTTGGGAGTTCTAGGGATTAAAAAGCTCCAAAAATTGACGACTAAGCACGACCTTATAACCTTAAAAGCTCATTGTAACTCTTAGTTTTACCTGCTCCAAGTGCAAGTTATCATTAGTTAGATGATTGGACTAGACGCAAACCAAAAATTCGAACATTGAGTTAAAAGACAACTTGAAGAGGAGCTGATCCAAAAGTTGGCGAACTCTTATTTGGAAAAGTTGGACAAGGGAAAACAAATGCCCAAACTTTAAATGAGCATAATTTGGGCAAAGACCGGAGTTATGGGGCCCATGACCAGCGAACGAAAAGGTCTTCACGAGCCAAGATCATGTGGAAAATTACAAAGACGGTTTGATCCAACTATCAGACCCAAATTCCTTGATTAAAGACTCATATTTCGTAATCTTTGATACTTTACTTTGTTGCTTAAATGCGTAAGTAATTGAGAACGTAATTTACATGTTTTATGGTTTGCAAGATTATCCGGTTAACCTGTAATTTTAAGAATCTGACAAACTTGACCAATTTAAAAAAATCCAAATAACATGTCGTGAAGTAGCAACACCTAGGGGTGTGCATGGGTTGGTTTGGGTTGGTTTTGACCTAAAACCATAACCATAACCGATCGGTTATGGTGGTTATGGTTATTCGATTTTGATGGTTATAGCGGGTCGGTTATGGGTGGTTAACCGTGTATTTAGCTTAGCTAAAAATAGCTTAATTTTTTTTAACATGGAATAAATTGTTATTGCATATTTTTATATATTAGTATATTAAATAGTATTAAAAATACATATAATCTATAATATTAATACCAATTATTATCGAATATTGAAATAAAGTTATATGATACATTCCATGAATTCAAATAAACATCCAATCAAAACCACAAAACGTCCTAAATCCTACAAAAAATTTTTACGTGTTGGTTCGGTTATGGTGGGTATGGAAAAAATGATAACCATAACCGACCCGCTACTTTCAGTTTTCAAAAAAACCATTAACCGACCCACCGGTTTTTTATTTGGTTCGGTTTCGATTCAGTTTTGTCGGTTAATTCGATTTTTTGCACACCCAACACCCCTTTGAAGTTGATTAAAAAAAAAATTAACAATGTATTAATGTTTTATGAAAAGACAATCCTACATTATATAGTCGTTTTTGACGTGTGATGCGGTGTGGTGTGTACGTAAAAAGTGGTATATTTTTAGTTGTTTTGCATGCTAGTTCAAGTTTTAATATTTATAAAAACACGATAAAATACCATCCTACTACACTACACGTTGCGAAAGTGCACCTATCATTGGCGTAATATAGTGATGATAAGATGTCCAAGTGTTTTTTTTAGAGACTTATACACATGTATATATTATCAATCTTTTAACTATACATATGCGTATATTTTCAATCTTTTAACTATATATATATATATATATATATAGGACAATGCTAGATAGAAAACCCTAAAAATTTGAGAAAACCCTAGAAAACCCAACCTCCCGACTTTTTTTTTTGAAAAAAATAACACACGTAATATACATGTTTTTAAGAGTTTTGAGCCAAAAAAATCAAAAAAGCGCCGAGTGGATGTTTTTAAAAAAAATAAACAAGTTTCAGCAACTTTCATTACTAACATGTGTTAGACAAAAAGTGCTGAAACTTGTTTATTAAAAAAAAAAAAACCACTCGGCGCTTTTTTGATTTTTTTTGGCTCAAAACTCTTAAAAACATGTATATTACATGTGTTATTTTTTTCAAAAAAAAAAAAGTCGGGAGGTTGGGTTTTCTAAAGATTTTAGGGTTTTCTATCTAACCTTCCCCTATATAATATATATAGGGAGAAGATCATGCGAGAACCACCTCTTATTGTGAGAACCGCGAGAACCAATGTGAACACACAAAAAATGCCTAAAAATAGCTAAAAATCACACAAAATTTTTTTTTTTGATTTTTTTAATATTTTTAGGTTAAAATCGCTACTTTTCGAACAAAAAAAAATTTTTTTTTTAATTTTTTTAAATTTTTTTTTTTTTGCTTCGAAAAGTAGCGATTTTAACCTAAAAAATATTAAAAAAATCAAAAATTTTTTTTTAGATTTTTTTAGATTTTTTTAGGTTTTTGGGGGTTTAGTTTTTAGCATTTTAGCTTGGGGGGGTGGGGGGGTGGGGGAGGGGGGTTTAGGTTTTTTTTTTTTTTTTGGGGGGTGGGGGGGGTGGGGTTAGTTTTTTTTTAGGTTTTTTTTAGCTTGGGGGGGGGGGGGGGGTGGTTTAGGTTTTTTGGGGGTGGGGGTTAGGTTTTTTTTAGCTATTTTAGGTTGTGTTCACATTGGTTCTCAAGGTTCTCACAATAAGGGTGGTTCTCGCATGAGCCCCTCCCTATATATATAGGTTTTTTTAGCTATTTTAGGTTGTGTTCACATTGGTTCTCGCGGTTCTCACAATAAGGGTGGTTCTCGCATGAGCTCCTCCCTATATATATAGGGAGGAGCTCATGCGAGAACCACCCTTATTGTGAGAACCGCGAGAACCAATGTGAACACAACCTAAAATAGCTAAAAAAACCTAAAAAAACCCTAAAAAAAACCTAATCCCCACCCCCCCCCCCCAAAAAAAAAACCTAACCCCCCCAAGCTAAATGCTAAAAACTAAAACCTCCAAAAAACCTAACCCCCCCCCCCAAAACCTAAACCCCCCTCCCCCAAGCTAAAATGCTAAAAACTAAACCCCCAAAAAACCTAAAAAAATAAAAAAAAAAATAAAACAAAATCTAATTTTTTTTTTTAATATTTTTTATGTTAAGATCGCTACTTTTAGAAGCCAAAAATTTTATTTAAAAAAAAAATTTTTTTTTTTGCCTTTGAAAAGTAGCGATTTTTTTTTATAAAAAATATTAAATTTTTTTTTTTTTTTTTGTGATTTTTAGCTATTTTTAGCTATTTTTAGGCATTTTTTGTTGTGTTCACATTGGTTCTCGCGGTTCTCGCAATAAGAGGTGGTTCTCGCATGATCTTCTCCCTATATATATATATATAAACGAGATCGGGAGAAAACGCTCAAAAGTGTGAGAACGGTGAGAACACTTCCTGGCCCAACACGTGTCACGCCGCTTAGAAAAGGCCGCAGGGCTTTTTTGTCCTTTCATCTTCTGCTTTTCCTGTTCCACTTTTTCCCAATGTTGTTTTAAAGTTTGGTTTTTGAGATTTTTGGCGTTAATCAAATTCAATAATTAATGGCGTTTTAATGGTTCCATTTTGTCAACATTTTGGCGTTTATGGCGTTATTCACATCGTATGCCAATGGAACCCAGGGGGCAGGAAATCTATTTGAATGGCGTTTTCCAAGGCGTTTAAACAAGTTGGCCTATTGATCTGTTATTTTTTATAAACATTTTGCCGTTTGTGGTATCTTGGCGTTTTACTATTGTTAAATTATATTTCAACCACAGGAAAAAAAAAATACAAGGGAAGGAAATAAATTAAAAATCCTAATTGGATCTCTTTTCCCAATCTTCAGTGTCATCAGTCTCTCTCTTCTTTAATAGTACAAGAACTGTCATCAAATATATGACGTTTTATGTAAAACTTAACAAACCCATGGGTTTGATTTTTTTTGCCTGCTCGTCTGTTGAACTGTGTTTTTGTGTGGATGTTTCGGGACATAGATCTATGGCATGTGAGTGGGTATTTCACTTTTCCTTTATCTGGATCTTCATCTTTATAGTGAACCCACTCTTCAGTGTCATTGACCTATTCTGCTCATCCAAACCTTCTTCAAGATCAAAAAATACAAAATTCCATATGACTGGCATCAGTATCTTTTTCCTGAAATTTTGTCCATCTCATGCAGCAAAATATTTTCGGAGGTACTTCCCTCTGATAACAATTCATTCAGTTTATTTGTTGGCGTTTTACAGTGGGTGGTATTTAGTAGTATTTGACGTTTTTTTTTCGTTTGATCAAATGGAAGTTGCTGAGATCTCATTTTTTCAGTTACTGTTTTGAGCGAAATCTTACTGACAGCCAAACTGAATTTCAAAAAAAAAAAAAAAAAAACGTTTTTGGGGTTGAAGATATTTGATGTTTGGGTTTTTTGGCGTTTCTAAGGCGAATGGGTTATTTGAAATATGGCGTTTGGGTTTTTGTGTGTGTCTTTTAACTGAAGGTGTGAGATGTTGTATATATAGGATTTTTTTGGCGGTTTTTTAAGGCGGGATTTTACGATAATTAAGTTTGGCGTTTTATATTTAATGGCGTTTTACTTAGAATAGTCTGTGATTTTTGTTTTTGGCGTTTTATTTCATGATTTGGCGTTTTATGTGAAGTAGTCAAAAGACCCTTTTACCCTTAATGAAGCGCGTCCACGTAATAAAATTGATGTTATTTACGAAAACACCACTGCGCCAATCTAGTCCATAGATTGTTTTGATCGGACGATCGTTAAGCGTTCTCACCGTTCTCACACTTTTGATCGTTTTCTCTAAATCCCGACCCTATATATATATATATATATATATATATATATATATATATATATATATATATATATATATATAAACGTGTTTAAAATTGAAAAATAAGTATTGTATATCTAAGACTGAGGGTGAAGGGGTATGGTCCCAGATTTTGCACCAAAGCAGTCGCGAGTGACCATCACCCTTATCAAATACCCCCATCAGCAAGAACTTATCTGCGTCCGTGCGGGCACGCGCGAACGCAACTACCGAATCCAATCCGTCAAGTGATGAGAAGACTTACCTTGTGTATGAAAATGGATGTCACACATAGCGATGCGGTTCAACACCGCATCCTATAAACATTTTCGTCACGACAAGGGATCTAGGTAACAACAACAGTTACTGCATACGGCGATGCGGCCTGGCACCGCATCCTGTACACATCTTCATCAAAGCAAGGGACGCGGAAACGACCGCAGTTACCGCAGATGGCGATGCGGCCCGACACTGCATCCTATCCATAGAGCAAGTGGGACTGACACCTTAACAGCAAGTGGCACCAATGATAGTCGCCTTTCAGCCCACACGTAAGCAACACTGGCACACAGACTGACAGCAGCAGTGGGACGTGGCGTCACCTCCGTGACCGACAAGCCTGACACACCTGCAAGGGGCTGCGCGTTGTCAGTCTAGCCACTCAATTACCCTCCTCCACTCTTCGGATATAAATACCCATCCCGGACCAGGGTTGAGGTATCGCTTATCAAACTCTCTTACTCCTACTACTATCACACACTTTTCTCTCAAGCAAATTACTGATTCTCACGCCGGAGAGTGGTAACAAGGAGCACCCCCCACCCCATTCTCCTTGTTACGAGTCACAGTGTGTTTCCCTTGTGCAAGAGACAGATCAGCGGATGATCCAGCCATCGATCCTCGGAAAGAAGGGATTAACACTACTTGACGAGACCAGTGAATTAACCTCCCTTGGTTAACCATTGTTTCATCATTGGCGCCCACCGCTACTCTTAGCACTTATTTCCATCTCTCTTTCTTGAAAATCATGTCTGATCGTCAACATAATGCTACAGGGGAAAACCTTACCCCTGCAAACGTAGGACCTGCGGGGAACACTCCCCCGGTCCAACAAACCGGCCACATTGGCACATCCGCACAAGGGGGCGCTCCCCCTGTGTTCATCCCAGATTTTTCACAGTACACCTCGGTACTACCACCAGGAGCGGATCTCCACACCTGGTACTTCCAACAACAGGCTGCTCTCGCTACAGCCTACCGCAAAGCTTGCGCGGATGTGCAAACACATGGAGGACCCACACCTGCGCCTTATACACCTTCGGCTCGTATCTTGCAATACGAGGGCAGGGCAACAACACACACCGCTTCCCGGGATATGCGCGAGTCACGTGGATCCTCCTATTGTACTATCCATACGCTCGAGGATGATGACTCCACTTATGGATACCGGGCTAGGAGGCCAGTACATGACCGCCTGGGCCCACATGGAGAATATCAGCGAGAGTCAGCTGCTCACCGAGTATCCAGTATACACAACCGTCTGTGACCACACCCCCGTAATGAAGGGTACGACCACACCGACCCAGACGACCATACATACTGCGGGGACTCTCAGTCGGCTTACAGCCGACCGGGGAATTACAATCACTATCCCCCCACGCAACCCCGCACCGTATACGATCGCGCTGCAGAGCGTAATCAAACCCAACCCTACAGGCCAAGGTCTGCCGTCGAAAACTCCAAATTTATACAGGAGATCGCCTTGGCCCCACTCACCACGAGCAAACTTCCGCTCACGGTGGGGAAGTAAAATGGTTCGTCAGTCCCTAACGACCATATGAATGTCTTTACCAGGGCCGGGTGCATCGGTCGTTGGGATGAAACCAGCTGGTGCCATTTTTCCCCCCAGACCCTCACCAGACTAGCGAGGGCCTGGTTTGATTCTTTGCTAGTAGGATCACTGGCCTTATTCGAACAATTGCAAGAAAAATTTCTTGCTCATTTTAGCCAGCAAAGACGTCACAAACGTGATTCGTTGGACGTCATGAACATCTGGCGCAGAGAGAACGAAAGCTTGGAAGCTTTCGTCATCCGCTACAATAAATAATGCCTTGAAATTGGCGGGGTAGCGGACCAAATGGCCCGCAATCACTTCCTCCGAGCGGTTAACCACGACGAAATGATTATGACCATTTCGGGCAAGGAGGGCTTGCCAGAAAAATGGGACGATGTCATGGCGGCAATCAAGACGTATGCCCAGACCACACGGTCTCTCAAACCACACACTGGCAAAGCCCGCCCCCAGATGGAAGGTCAATCCTCCCGCCAAGAGACCAAGCGCAACCTGGATACATGGAATCGAGGCAACAATTCCAAACCATACACCTCGCGCGGGTATTAGCCCGACGTGAGGGCCACCATTAATGCCCAGCGAGATCAGCGGGCATCCAAGAAAGAGTCTCGGGACCGTAATTGGACCGAGCTCACGAAGTCGCCAAAAGACGTCCTTCTCACGGACGCGCAGTCCTTGCGACCAGCCCAACCAATGAAGTATAAAAAGGGCAGGATCTGACCCTTTACTGTGAATACCACAAAGACTCGGGCCACCCTACAAACAATTGCATCAGTCTCCGATTGGAGATTGAACGAGCCCTAAAAGAGGGGAAGCTACAACACCTGTTGTCAACTGCGCCAAAACAAACAAAGCGCATCACCCCCAACGACGAGGGCACCTCAAGCGGAAAGAAGGCCATGTATGTGGCAACCACTTACATGATCAATCACAGTCGCAGACAGCCACGCAAAGTGGCAAGAAGAGGGGATGATGACTGGCGCGACGAACAAGTCATTTTCCCCAAAGTACGAGGCGGACCGCGCGATAGACACGCCGTCGTCATCACCGGCTACCTAGCTCATTACTGCACCGAGCGTCTATTTATAAACCCGGGAACTATCTCTGATATCATCTACGAGCAATGCTTCAACCAGTTCGATCAAGAAGACAAGGATCGGTTGCAGCCGGTGGACTACCCATTGGCCGGGTTCGCAGGGGAAACCGTGTTCCCCTAGGCCAAATCACATTCACCGTGCGCCTTACCAACGGTAAGCACATGCGGGTCGTGGAGGTAACTTTCATGGTTATACCCCATACCTCTCGCTACGACGTGCTTCTCGGCAGAGAATCACAGGGTGATTTCAACATGATAACGTCCGTTCCCCACTCTGCTATCGGTTTTCCAACCGAAACGGGGATTGCGATAATCTACGCCCGCAGAGAAGTAATGTCAACGGACGACATGCGTCCGGCCAAGACGACAAGGCTGACCCCCAACACCGAACCGGAAAATGGGTACTTAATGCAAGGTACCCGGAACAAACGGTCACCTTGGGTCACGCCTTGTCCAACAGCATAAGGGCGCGCCTGAAGCAACTGCTCTTCAGGAATCAAGACATCTTCGATTGGACACCCGCCGACATGACAGGTGTCCCATGTGAGGTCGCGCAACACTTCTTGAATACCCTACCGGGTATCAAGCCCGTGATCCAGGGACAACGCTACTTAGGATCCGCAAAGAACGAGTCGATGAATGAGTAGGTCAAGGAACTGCTCTCCGCAGGCATCCCGCGGGAAGTAAAATAACAGACTTGGTTATCAAACCCAGTCATGGTAGAAAAGGTAAGCGGGGGCTGGCGCATGTGCGTTGTAACGCCCTGCGTTTTCATACTTTCCATTATTAGAAACCATTTCTTGTATTTCTATTTTTGGAAACTTGTAATCGTTTTTCGTTGTATCGTTGTGTAATCGAGGCTTTGATCGTAATAAAATTTGTTATTTCATACAATTTATAATTATACGTATCAATTCATTATACATTTGATACGTGCATTCGTGTTGCAATACTTGGATTATACGTTACCAATCTCGAATGCATACGCGCAACCAATACTCGACATACTAGTATTCATAACTTATACGTACTTGTTAACAATTAAATACGTGGTTAAAATCTGATAATAATAATAATCCTAGTAATATAATAATAATAATAATAATAATAATAATAATAATAATAATAATAATAATAATAATAATAATAATAATTCTGTTAATATAATAATAATAATCCTAGTAATATGGTGGACAAAATCAAGTTGTTTTATTTATTTATTTTATTCATCCAACCACCATTTATATTTTAATATCATAATTACATGGTAGGTTGCACTAATATACAACAATATATATCAAATGCATGTCACAAAAATAAAAAGAAAGCTAATTATCGTTGTTACAGCCATGCGACCGAACAGTTTATGGGCTGTTTTTTTTTTATGTTTAATCAACCAACTACTTACATTCAACGCTTACCAACCTTAACCCTAATTACTTCCTATAAATACCACTCTAATCACGGCCACTTTTCCACTTTTGCAACACTAAAACACTCTAAATTCGCAGCTGAATCCAAGCACAAGACAGATTCATACCATCTTACAAAAGTGAGCATAACTCACTCATTTCTTATCCAATTCACTCGATTCTTTTTCCTACTTCTTTGGTTTGACCTTAGCTACGTTTCCATTGGTTTTCCATGGAAAACCAGGCCCTGGAACGTCACCAAAAAGGCTCCAAAGTTGACTGATTTTTCTGTTTTCTTCTAAAACTTTGCTAAACTTATTAAACTTGAGTTAATCTCATCTCAAACCTATGTCCTAATGCTCATAATCAATCGAATGGTTAGTTTGGCTTAAAAACAAGGCTGAGAAATGTTAAATAAGAGGTTAAAACCTCACAAACATTCTGTTTTATTTAGGTTTTACCCACAAGTAGTGTTCAAGCATGAAGCTTGATGAATGTGTGATAGTTGGACTAGCTTGGGCTATGCTTCATAAAAATCCACTCACTGCTTGATGTTTTTCCATAGATTAGTTGTTGTTATTTCATTATTACTTGTAAGTTCATGACCCTCCTTGTTGTTTATAACAACAAGTGTAGTGGTGAACAATAGAGGTACCTAAATGGAAGCTTTGTTCTTCCTACCTCATGTATGAATTCTTTGACACAAAGAGGTGCCTAAATGGAGACTTTAATCTCCTACCTCATGCTTGAACCATAGGACTTTGTAATCTTTATATTATCTATTTATTCCATATATATACCTAAGTAACTAAACTTGATGATAACTTAATAGTTACTTGTCAAGAATATGTTACATCATCTATGACCATGCACTTGTTACGACTCTAATGGACCTTTGAATCCATGAAATCATACAAACTCTTTTGAGTTTCAATAGTGTCAAGAACAAGTGTTATGTGTACAAGATGATTATTTTCACTTATGTTATTTTCCATACATTTTAGACTCCGAATCTATAATCTTCCGATTTCCCCAAACTCACATGCCTTTGTTTTCTTGGTGTAGAAGGACAATGTGCTCCAAACTAGTCCATCCACCAACATCACTCGCCGGATTTCAAGTAGGAAAGCTTGCAAAACCGTGAGTATACTCGATCCCGTTTTCCTTTTTATCACTTTGGGATGCAACATGTATGTTATAAAAAATTACACAACGCATGAAACTATTTTAAACTCTATCCATGCTTAACATGAAACTATATGATGCTTGTTTAGACTTGTTATGCTAATGTAAACTATTTGTGTCGATATGTGATTCATTAACTTTGCTAGCCTACCTTAACAAATATAGCGCTATAGGAGTAATGCACCACCCACGATTCTTGGGGTATTATTAAGTCAAACATGTTAACCTCCCTTTATTCTATTTGGGATAGACTATTTTAACGCATTGGAATCTTGGGTTTGAACAGATAAGTACACCATTTTGGCATGCTAGTAAACTTGCTTAATATGATTCATGTTGGATATGAGCACTTTAAACTATTTTATGCTATATTATGCTATGTAACAAAAAAAACTTGTATACTCGCCTTTGCTTTTGCATTGAACTCTATTTTAATATATGTTGCAGGTTGATTGATGAGTTGATGTTCAAGAAGAAATGCAATTTAGGTGGATATAGATGCACACCTAGATTAATCTATCTTTTATTGTTATGTTACAATTTAAAACAATGTTGTTATTTCTATTTGAAACTTGTATGACAATTAGTCTATTTATGAAATTTGAATTTTAATTATATTGTCACATAGTGTTATGAAGTCTCTTGCAATCTATTTCATCTCATCCCGATGTTTCCGCCATCGGTTGGGGTGTGACAGATTGGTATCAGAGCCATAACTATAGGGAATTAGGAAAAAGTAGGAATGCTTTGCCCTAGTCTATAGTTTTAGGAACTTTGTCTCTTATTTGTTGTTTAAAACTTATGCATTCTACCTTACATGCTTCCTAGCAATACTTCTTGTTTGTTAAATTTACATGCCTTTCCTAAGGCTAACATGAATACACTTTTGACTATTTGAAGACTCTTGTAACATAAACGAGACGACTTTACCAAAATTGGCGTGAAACCCACAATTTGGTAAACGACTCTCATTCTGCCTTAAACTATTTTTGCACGAAATTACACCATTAAGCTAGGAGTGAAATCCACATCTTAATGGTAATTTCCACTTCAACTCTAGTGGAACCTCGTCAAAGTGTCGAAATAATATTTTGACCCGACGAGTACCAACCACATTTAGGGTACGAAATCTTCAAGTTAGGGGTGAAACCCGCACCTTGTCGATTAAGTCCCATTCCTCGATTTTCAATCTCGCCAAAGTCCCAATTGTTTCAATCGATTAGAGACGTGTAGTAACTGGAAGGGTAAGATACTGTTAACCGCTTCTCGACGAGAGTATCTTACCTATAGGCTAAAGCACGATTTCTCTAATTTGAAAGGACTTTCAACCCACTTTGGAATAGTCGATGTTTCTCTACCTGAAACAATCCAATGTTTTATTGTGCCTCTCTTTTATGTATCTCAATTTACATGTGATTTTTATACTTAAACGTTCATTCATTTCAAACTTTTTACATCTTTCGCATGTTATCGCAATAAAAAACAATAATAATCCCTCGTGAACAAACTAAATTTACGATGCTTTCATTATTCATGTTATGCTATGTGGAATTTATGATTATGCTATGTGATACAATTTGAATCTTATGTGCTATGTGAATCAATTTGAACGCTTTTATGCTATGTGAAACTTTATGCTATGTGAATCATTTCATGAAAATGGTTTTCTTAAAACATTATGATCAAGTATCACCCTTTTCTTTTCTTTCGAACTTCTAGATGGTATCTTCAAGCTCATCCGAAAAACCCAAGTCCAAGAAGGGTTCCCGCACTGGTTCCATCTCTAAGAAAGAACTCGTAGGCCTCATCGCTGAACAAATGGCCGACCAAATGGCTAGAGTGATACCTGACATCGTTAGTCGCATCCAACCCAATTCGGACTCACCCCATGGCTCCGTGGACTCCAGGGTGCAGAAACCAACACCACCATTCCTCTTCAAGCAATTTATGGCTTGCAAACCCCTGGAATTTTCAGGCAAGGATGGTGCCACAGCACTACTCACTTGGTTTGATGCTATGGAAATCGCTTTCTGTCAGAGTGGTTTCCCTGACGAATTACGCACTCAAAATGCTACTGGCGTGTTTCACTCAAGGGCCCTGGACTGGTGGACCTTTGAGCGAGGCACAAGAGGAGAAGATGCCGCTCACGCTCTGCCATGGGCGGAACTAAAGAAGATCACGAGGGAGGAATTCTGCCCTCCGCATGAACTCAGAAAATTGGAGCATGAATTTTGGTTACTGAAACAAGTCGGCGATGATAACGATGGCTTAACCACCCATTTCAAGCAACTTAGCATTCTCTGTCCCAGCCAGGTTGATACGCCTGAAAAACAAATCAACAAGTATATCCATTGCTGCCCTGATTCCTTCATGAACCTTATGGAAGCTGCTCTTCCAGCGACCATAGAAGAAACATATCGATTGGCCACTCGCCTTAATAGCAACATCGTCCTTCGTAGAAACTCTGAAAAGGATTCCTCGAAGAACGTGCACCAAGCCACCGTTGAACCCTCCTCGTCCACCAAAAAGAACCAAAACAAGAAGCGGAAAGCTTGTAGTCAGAATTATGCAGTTGTTACTCTACCAAACCCTCCAGCTTTACAATCTCACCCTGCCACACCTGCAAACGAACTAAAGTCATACACTTGGATTCATCCCAAGTGTACTGCTTGTAATTTTCACCATCCTGCCAATGCCAATTATCGCCACTGTACCCATTGCAATCGTTTCGGCCGTAACACCGCCTATTGTAAGAATAACCCCACACCGCAAACTCGACAAGCGCAACCAGCTCAACAAAACGCCCAACCAGCTCGAGCCTGCTATAAGTGTGGTGACACAACTCACCTTCGTCCTCAGTGTCCTCAACTCAAAAAGGAACAACATCAAGCTCCTTGTGGATGCGCTTTCAACATTAACGCGAATCAGGCATGCAACGGCAATGACGTCGTTAATGGTACGTTTCTAGTTAATAACCTTTACGCTTCGTTGTTATTTGTTACTGGTGCGGACAAAAGCTTTGTGTCCGTTGAATTCGAACCTTTGTTAAATGTCACATGCTCTAAGCTACCTAAGTCGTTTTCTGTCGAAGTTGCCAATGGCAAATCCGTTTTAGTCGATTCCGTTCTTCGTGATTGTCTTCTTACTCTCAACGATCATACCTTCACTATCGACCTTATACCCATGCAATTGGGTAGTTTCGACATCATCGTAGGCATGGATTGGCTTCATGAAAACCATGCTGAAATCGCTTGTCACGAAAAGTACGTTCGTTTACCTCTTTCATCTGGCGACACCTTGCGCGTTTATGGAGACCGACCTTCAAAAGGACTAAGATTGATGTCTTGCACACAAGCAAACAAATATTTACGCAAATCGTACTTTGCCTTTTTAGCCCACATTGTGGAAGAAAAGGGCAAGGGAAAGAGCGTAAATGATGTTCCAGTGGTGCGCGATTTCCCTGACGTCTTTCCTGAAGATCTGCCTGGTCCTCCTCGATCTGTCGATTTTCGTATTGATCTCGTACCTGGTGCGACTCCTGTTGCCAAAGCTCCGTATCGTCTTGCTCCCTCTGAAATGCAAGAATTATCCACGCAACTCCAAGAGCTCCTCGAAAAAGGTTTCATTCGTCCAAGTACCTCCTCTTAGGGTTCTCCTGTACTCTTCGTCAAAAAGAAGGATGGCTCGTTCCACATGTGTATCGACTATCGTGAGCTTAACAAACTCACTTTCAAGAATCGTTATCCTCTTCCACGCATTGATGATCTTTTTGACCAACTTCAAGGCGCTACTTGCTTCTCCAAGATCGATCTTCGATCTGGTTATCACCAGCTTCATGTTCTCGAAGAGGACATTCCTAAAACCGCATTTCGTACTCGCTATGGACACTACGAGTTCGTGGTTATGCCTTTTGGCTTGACTAACGCACCCGCTGTGTTCATGGATCTTATGAATCATGTTTGCAAACCTTATTTGGATCGTTTCGTGATCGTCTTCATTGACGATATTCTTATTTATTCTAAATTTCAAGCCGATCATGAACGTCACCTACGTCTTATCCTCAAGCTCTTACGGGCTGAACGCTTATACGCCAAGTTCTCTAAATGCGAGTTTTGGATCAAAGAAGTCCAATTCCTTGGACACATTGTTAGTGAAAAAGGAATCCATGTTGATCCTTCCAAAATCGAAGCAGTGAAGAATTGGACCGCGCTTAGAAACCCTTCTGAAATCTGTTCTTTCTTAGGATTGGCAGGCTATTACCGCTATTCATCTCGAATTTCTCTAAGATCGCCGTTCCTCTCACTTTGTTGACTCAAAAAGAGAAACCTTTAGCTTGGGGTCCTGAGCAAGAGGAATCTTTTCAAACTCTCATGGATTTGCTTTGTAACGCTCCTATTCTTGCTCTCCCTGATGGGAATGATGATTTCATGGTGTATTGTGATGCCTCGAATCGTGGTCTTGGTTGTGTTCTCATGCAATGAGACAAAGTCATCACTTATGCCTCTCGTTAACTCAAAATACATGAGAAAAACTATACTACCCACGATCTCGACCTTGGCGCAGTTGTTTTTGCGTTAAATATTTGGCGACATTACCTATATGGTACGAAGTTTGTGGTTTTCACTGACCACAAGAGCCTATAAAACATCTTAAACCAGAAAGAGCTTAACATGCGACAACGTCGATGGGTGGAATTGCTTAACGACTACGACTGCGAGATTCGCTATCATCCTGGAAAAGCGAATGTCGTGGCCGACGCTCTTAGTCGTAAGACTCATGTTAATATTATTCGTTGTTTTCATATCTCGAGCGATCTTCACACTTGCATACGTGAAGCGCAATACTCGTCTATCAACGAAAGAACCATGTTCGTAGAAATACGTGGAACTACTGAAGACCTACTCGTTACGAAATCTGATGGTTTGCTATACTGTCGTGATCGCATTTGGGTACCAAATCGCGATAATCTTCGTTAACTCATCATGAACGAGGCACACAAATCCAAGTACTCAATTCATCCTGGTGCTGACAAGATGTACCACGATCCACGTACATCCTATTGGTGGCCTGGTATGAAGAGAGAAATCGCCGCTTATGTTTCTAAGTGTCTTACTTGTTCGAAAGTCAAAGCCGAGCATCAACGACCTTCTGGTCTACTCGTACAACCTAAAATCCCCGTCTGGAAATGGGATAACATTGCTATGGACTTCATAACCAAACTTCCTCGTACGCCTTCTGGTCACGATAGTATTTGGGTAATTATCGATCGTTTGACCGAGTCCGCTCATTTCTTTACTATTCGTGAAGATATCAAGGTTGAACGACTTGCTCGACTCTACAATGACGAAATCATATGCCGTCATGGTATTCCTCTTGATATCATTTCTGATCATGATGGTCGTTTCACTTCGCGTCTTTGGCAAACTTTCCAGTCTGCTATGGGTTCTCATTTGAATCTCAGTACGGCCTTTCATCCTCAAACGGATGGACAGACTGAATGTACTATCCAAACCCTAGAGGACATGCTCCGTTCTTGTGTCATCGACTTTGATGGTAGTTGGGACGTGCATTTACCATTGATCGAGTTCTCGTACAACAATAGCTACCACGCCAGTGTACAAATGGCTCCTTTTGAGGCATTATGTGGTCGCAAATGCCGATCTCCTTTAAGCTGGCATGAGATTGGTGACAAACAATTTACTGGTCCTGAGATCATACAAGAAACAACGGATAAGATTCTTCAAATCCGTGACAATTTACTCAAAGCTCGTAGTCGACAAAAGAGCTACGCTGATAAGAGACACAAACCCTTGGAATTTAACGTTGGTGACCATGTTCTACTCAAAGTATCTCCTTGGAAGGGAATAGTTCGTTTTGGTAAAAAGGGAAAGCTTGCCCCTCGCTATGTTGGTCCTTTCAAGATACTCGAGAAGATTGGCAAGGTGGCATATCGACTCGATTTACCTCAAGAACTCAACAACGTTCATCCAACGTTTCATGTCCCGAACTCAAGAAGTGTCTCGCTGAAGAAGGGCTTCAAGTTCCACTCGAAGATCTCGAAATCAATGACACTTTGCATTTTGTGGAGAAACCCGTCGAAATCATGGACCGAGCTATCAAGAAACTGAGGCGCAGTCAAATTCCTATCGTAAAGGTTCGATGGGAAGGAAAACGCGGCGCTGAATTTACTTGGGAACTTGAAAGTGATATGAAGACCAAGTATCCACAACTTTTTGTTACTTCTTCCTAATTTCGGGACGAAATTTCCTAAAGGGGGGGAGACTGTAACGCCCTGCGTTTTCGTACTTTCCATTATTAGAAACCATTTCTTACATTTCTATTTTTGGAAACTTGTAATCGTTTTTCGTTGTATCGTTGTGTAATCGAGGCTTTGATCGTAATAAAATTTGTTATTTCATACAATTTATACTTATACGTAACGATTCATTATACATTTGATACGTCCATTCGTGTTGCAATACTTGGATTATACGTTACCAATCTCGAATGCATACGCGCAACCAATACTCGACATACTAGTATTCATAACTTATACATACTTGTTAACTATTAAATACGTGGTTAAAATCTGATAATAATAATAATCCTAGTAATCTAATAATAATAATAATGATTCTGTTAATATAATAATAATAGTATATTAATTATACATAATAATATTATCAACAATGAATGTCAAAACAAAAAAAAAAGATAATAATAATGGGATTGAAGATGGCATTGCGCCAAAAATTATGAGTGATAATGTTACTTGTTTTAATTAGTATTTCACCCACCACATTTTACTACACATTTAATAGTTAGTATACAACTAACCAAACATATGTGCCTAACTATATGATAAAAAGGTTAAAAAAATAAAAATAAAGTATATGGTGGACAGAATCAACGATCAGACATGTGAGACTATTTAAGTTGTTTTTTTTATTTATTTATTTTATTCATCCAACCATCATTTATATTTTAACTAGTCGTTGGCTCCCCCGTGTTGCGGTGAGGGGTCGTAAAGTCATGATACCAACGTTGTAGGGAGGGCGTAAAACCATGCTAAGTAGCAACCGAACGACAACCAAAATCGGAAAAAACAAAAAATAAAACCTCAAATTTCTAACACCAAGTGACTCACGTGACGTAAAACCTATACGTAGTTGAATTTATACGGATACGTATTAGAAAGTCGATGGGGTAAAAAAACTTGAGGAGCCAAACGTGACCAACAAACACTATGCTAAGTAGCAACCGAACGACGACCAAATTCGAGAAAAAACGTAAAACAAAACTAACAAAAAATAGAATAATAAACTCATTTAATTTTTGTGATAAAATAATCAAAAACAAATTTTTTATTACAAAATAAAAAAACCTTAAAGTTGCAAAAAGAATAAAAAAAAAACAAAAAAATAAAACACTAAAGACAAAATCACAAAAAGACAAAAATGTCACTATTCATCCAAATGTTATAAATTAATACATATAGATAATATCTTAATTACATGGTAGGTTGCACTAATATACAACTATATATATCAACTGCATGTCACAAAAAGAAAAAGAAAGCTAATTATGGTCGTTACAGCCATGCGACCGAACAGTTTATGGGCTGTTTAATATGTTTAATCAACCAACTACTTGCATTCAATGCTCACCAACCTTAACCCTAATTACTCCCTATAAATACCACTCTAATCCTAGCCACTTTTCCACTTTTGCAACACTATCAAAACACTCTAAATTCGCAGCTAAATCCAAACACAAGACAGATTCATACCATCTTACAAAAGTGAGCATAACTCACTCATTTCTTATCCGATTCACTCGATTCTTTTTCCTACTTCTTTGGTTTGACCTTAGCTACGTTTCCATTGGTTTTCCATGGAAACCAGGCCCTGGAACGTTACCAAAAAGGCTCCAAAGTTGACTAATTTTTCTGTTTTCTTTTAAAACTTTGCTAAACTTATTAAACTTGAGTTAATCTCATCTCAAACCTATGTCCTAATGCTCATAATCAATCGAATGGTTAGTTGAGCTTAAAAACAAGGCTGAGAAATATGAAATAAGAGGTTAAAACCTCACAAAAATTCTATTTTAGTTAGGGTTTTACCCACAAGTAGTGTTCAAGCATGAAGCTTGATGAATGTGTGATAGTTGGACTAGCTTGGGCTGTCCTTCATAAAAATCCACTCACTACTTGATGTTTTTTCATAGATTAGTTGTTGTTATTATTTCATTATTACTTGAAAGTTCATGACCCTCCTTGTTGTTTATAACAACAAGTGTAGTGGTGAACAATAGAGGTACCTAAATGGAAGCTTTGTTCTTCCTACCTCATGTATGAATTCTATGACACAAAGATGTGCCTAAATGGAGACTTTAATCTCCTACCTCATGCTTGAACCATAGAACTTTGTAATCTTTATATTATCTATTTATTCCATATATATACCTAAGTAACTAAACTTGATGATAACTTAATAGTTACTTGTCAAGAATATGTTACATCATCTATGACCATGCACTTGTTACGACTCTAATGGACCTTTGAATCCATGAAATCATACAAACTCTTTTGAGTTTCAATAGTGTCAAGAACAAGTGTTATATGTACAAGATGATTATTTTCACTTATGTTATTTTCCATACATTTTAGACTCCGAATCTATAATCTTCCGATTTCCCCAAACTCACATACTTATGTTTTCTTCGTGTAGAAGGATAAGGTGCTCCAAACTAGTCCATCCACCAACATCACTCACCGGATTTCAAGTAGGAAAGCTTGCAAAACCGTGAGTATACTCGATCCCGTTTTCCTTTTTATCACTTTGGGATGCAACATGTATGTTATACAAAATTACACAACGCATGAAACTATTTTAAACTCTATCCATGCTTAACATGAAACTATATGATGCTTGTTTAGATTTGTTATGCTAATGTAAACTATTTGTGTCGATATATGCTTCATTGACTTTGCTAGCCTATCTTAACACATATAGCGCTATAGGAGTAATGCACCGCCCACGATTCTTGGGGTATTGTTAAGTCAAACATGTTAACCTCCCTTTATTCTATTTGGGATAGACTATTTTAACGCATTGGAATCTTGGGTTTGAACATATAAGTACACCGTTTCGGCATGCTAGTAAACTTGCTTAATATTATTCATGTTGGATATGAGCACTTTAAACTATTTTATGCTATATTATGCTATGTAACAAAAAAAAACTTGTATACTCGCCTTTGCTTTTGCATTGAACTCTATTTTAATACATGTTGCAGGTTGATTGATGAGTTGATGTTCAAGAAGAAATGCAATTTAGGTGGACATAGATACGCACCTAGATTAATCTATCTTTTATTGTTATGTTACAATTTGAAACAATGTTATTTCTATTTGAAACTTGTATGACAATTAGTCTATTTATGAAATTTGAATTTTAATTATATTGTCACATAGTGTTATGAAGTCTCTTGCAATCTATTTCGTCTCATCCCGATGTTTCTGCCATCGGTTGGGGTGTGACATGCGTCGATTACAAAGACCTTATCAAAGCCTGCCCCAAAGATTGTTACTCACTTCCAGAGATCGACAAAAAAGTCGACAATCTCGCACCGTTCCGATGGAAGTGTTTCCTCAATTGCTACAAAGGCTACCACCAGGTATAGATGGCAATCGAGGACGAAGACAAAACGGCATTCCGCACCCCTACCAGAAATTACTGCTATACAAAAATGCTGTTTGGGTTGCGCAATGCAGGCGCTACCTACCAGAAACTGATGAACGACACTTTGGTGATCAGATCAGCAAGAGTGTCGAGATTTACATGGACGACCTAGTCGTCATGAGCATGGAGGAAGACACCATGCTCCAAGATATTGAAAGAACATTCCAAACTCTGCGAAGCGTTAACATGAAGCTCAATTCAGGGAAATGCTCGTTTGGAATGGAAGAAGGAAAGTTCCTTGGATTCATCGTCACAAAATATGGATTCAAGGTTAACCCGGAAAAGGTTCGGTTGATAGAGTGCATGCCATCGCCTTCAACAATAAAGTAGATGCAACGGCTAGCCGGCCGGCTCGCCGCGTTAAACAGATTCCTAGCTAATCACGCGGCCAAATCTTACCCCTTTATCAGTACCTTGCGCCACTGCCTAAAGAAAGAACAGTTTCAATGGACTGCGGAAGCAGAGAGCGCTTTCCGGGAGATGAAAAAGTGTTTGATTCAACTACCAACTCTCACCGCACCGCGCAAAAAAGAACCACTCATCATGTACTTGTCCGCCGCGGACAACGCGGTGAGCGCGGTACTTATAGTGGAAAGAGAGGGGGTCCAAACACCAATCTATTATGTCAGCAAAATGCTCAACGATCCGGAGACAAGATACTCCATCATGGAGAAGTTGGTTCTCGCACTGGTACATTCATCCAGATGGCTACGCCGATACTTTGCAGATCATGTCATCACTGTTCTAACCAACTACAGGATCGGGGAAATCCTCTCCAAGCCCGAAATCTCCGGACGACTTGCCAAGTGGGCCATCGAACTCGGCGGACACACTCTTGTTTATAAGCCGCGCCCAGCAATCAAAGGACAAGTTTTAGCTGACTTCGCAGCGGAAGTGCCAGCGAATCGCATCCAAGAATGCGAAGATGAACAAAATCCTACACCCCCACCGTCCCCATCAGACATCTGGGCACTATACACTGATGGCGCGTCCTACGAGGATGGCGGGGGTGCAGGTCTGCGACTCGTCAGCCCTGACGGCCAAGAATTTACTTACGCCATACACCCCAACTTCAAAAGTACAAACAACGAGGCAGAATATAAAGCTTTACTCGCAGGACTACGCTTGGCAGTCAAACTCGGCGTGCAACATTTGGAAGCACGCGTCGACTCATTACTAGTTGCGGGGAAAATCCGCGAAGACTATGCCGCGAAAGGGGACATCATGATCCTCTACCTCGAACATGCCAAGCAACTGACATCACAATTCACCCCCTTCAACATTCGCCATATCAACAGGAGTGAAAACAAACCCGCGGATGCACTTTCAAAACTCGTATCCACCAGCTTCCAACACCTGGCAAAGTAAATACGTATTGAGATCCTACAAAATCCTTCAGTACCCCTGCGCCAAGTCAATGTCATCCAATAGGGTACAATGTCTTGGATGACACCAATCATAAGATACCTACAGTCAGGTATTACCCCCGAGAATAAAGCAGAGGCACGCAAACTACAATACAAGGCGTGTCACTATCAAATGGGGGACGATATCTTATACCGCAAGTCATACCTGGGGCCACTCTTACGATGCGTTAACCCTCAAGATGCCACATATCTTGTCAGAGAGATACACGACGGAATATGTGGCATACATGTGGGCCCGCGCATGATAGTGGCCAAAATCATGAACGTTGGGTATTACTAGCCTGGCATGCAACTGGACGCGGTGAAGATCTTGCGCAAGTGTTTCAATTGTCAACGACATGCACCAAACACATTGCGCCCAAAGAACAACCTGATCTTTGTAACCACCGCATGGCCTTTCTAAAAATGGGCAATCGACGTGGTCGGACCCTTTCCAGACGCACCAGGTGCGGTGAAATTTATCAAAGTGGCCTTCGACTACTTCACCAAATTGGTAGAAACAAAACCGCTAGCCTCTACCACCCCTATGATAACAAGAAAGTTTGTCTGGGAACACATCATCTGCCGTTTCGGTCTTCCAATTTGCATCATAACCGATAACGACACCAACTTTGCTGCCGATGACTTCCAAAACTGGTTGAAAGAACTAAACATTGAACACATCTTCTCTTCAGTGGCGCATCCGCAAGGGAATGGCCAGGTAGAGAGCATCAATAAAAGTTTAGTCGAAGGTATAAAGGCACGGTTGGGAATAGCCAGGCGTGGCTGGGTCGATGAACTCCCAAGTATCCTATGGGCACATAGGACCAACCCGAAGACAAGCCATGGCTAGACACCCTTCAGCCTAGTCTATGGCTCTGAAGCGGTGATCCCAGCCAAAATTGGTCTCCCTTCACCTAGAATGTTGGTCGTCAACAAAGTTGACAACGGCGACGAGCGCAGGCTTGACTTAGACCTCTTGGAAGAAAGGTGTGAAAATGCAGCAATCAACGAGGCTAAGTATAAAACAAAGCTCGAAAAATACTACAACGCGCGCGTCCGCATTTGCACATTCAATCCGGGAGATTATGTCCTTCGCGATAACGAAGCTTCTAACGCAGAGCGCCCTGGAAAACTTGCCCCTAAATGGGAAGGCCCCTATCTCATCCAAGAGGTTTTGGGCAAAGGCACATACAAACTACAAACGTTAGAAGGAGACACTGTCGCAAGGATCTGGAACGCACAGCAGCTCCGACGCTGCTATATGTAAGCTGCAATTTACATTCTCTATGTAACCCAATGGCCCACATGCCATCTATGAATAAATAAACAGTTCAATACAATATTGTTTTTCTTTTCTATTACAAATGCGTGTTCCACTTTGCGGTATCTACAAAAACAGATTGGCAAAAATCTTCATTCGCGATACCCATACAAAATGGCAACCATACACAAATATTGTAATAGGTAAGCACGGGCAAACGTTGCGGTGTATCCGGCCGGATGCATACAACGGATTGCTCGCTGTTTTTTCAAACCAGAATACAATTCCTAGGCCCTAACGGGATAAAAACGGGAATTGACTACTACTTACACAATGGTGTACAGTATACTCATTACTTCACGTATTCCCTAACCAGTGGAACGTGACGGACGAAAGGTGTTGACTCACCCGTGCTCTACAACCAGCAGAGTCACACACTAACATACTTGCATTTCACCTAGACATGCAAATGGCAAACTATGACTTAATGTTATTTACATGCGTCTTAAACATTGGCCTTGAATAACATTAACTCACCTGCGCTCACACAAAGTCAAAATAAATACTTTTTACTTATACACTTCGAGCCGCACATACTTGCATGTCACCTAGACATGCAAATGCCAAACTCTGACTTAATGTTATTTACATGCGCCGTAAACACCGGCCTTAAATAATATTAACGCACACGAGTTCAAACAAAGGCAAGAAGTAAAAACACTTGCATACTTTGAGCCAAACGAAAATTTCATATCCAAAATACTTATGCACCTATCTGGTACATAAGGGACAACCTTTACATGATTCTCTGAAAATTTACATAAAAGCAAGCAAAAGAAGGCACGCAGGCCCAACCTATATGCGTTTGCACCATTAGTGCCTCCATCCTCTTTCGCCGGCTCGAACAGCATGCGCAAACGATCAACGTAAACTTCCGCTCCTAAGCATTTCTCAATATGATCAAGGGCGGGAATGGAAAGTTTGTTGTACGCATCCACCGCAGCGTTATAAGCAGCCTCCGTATCTACACCGTGGAACCCAGACTGCTCATCAGTGAATCTGCTAGTAAAGAATGGGTTCACATCACTAAGGCATTTGTTATAACCAGCCTTGAACCCAGCCTGGCGCGCACGCTCGTTCATTTCAGCAACCGCAATCGCATTCTCAGGGCGTCAAGGACGGTCTCCACAATCTGATCACATAACAGTAGTGAGAATACTAAGGCAAACACAAGAATAAAGAAGGCACAGGGTACTTACATGCCAGATACCGTGCTGACGCATCCACGCATGATCCTCAGTAATTCGGCCCAAGGAGGTGGTCAACCCATCTCTGACTTCTTCAGCTTGCCTTGCCCATGCCTCAGCCTAAGTGGCGCGGGAAGTCACCTCCTCAAGAATAGTTACTCGGCTTTGCACTTCTGCCTGTTCGCTATAAGCACAAACAAGTATAAGCAAACAATCTATTACACTTATCAAAACAAGGAAACAACTCATGCATAGTCATAGTTCATACATGGAGTTCCTCCACAACCTTGTTTAGCTTGGTGCGGTCAACATCCGCATCTGCAAGCACTTTGGCAACACGCGCCCCCGCCTCCTTCAGCGCGGTTGCACCGCGTGTCTCCGCCGCTTTAACAGTCGCTTCAGCTGCGGCCTTTTCCTTGACCAAAGCGGCGTTCGCGACCTTGAGATTATTAAGCTCCTGACGAACACGGAAAAGCTTTTCATTCTCTCTAGCACAAGCTTCCTTCCAAATCTTGCGCTCATCAGAAAGCAATCTGGCAAGAGAACGAACCTGTTCAAGGCCTGCGGATGCGGCCCACCTCTCAGTCTGCTTTAGTTTCTCAAAAGCAGCTTTATCTTTCTCCAACTGCTCCACACCCTCTTGAGCAGCCTTCATCATCGTCTCAGCTTCAGCTCGTAGCCGAATGGTTTCCTCTTCCCTGCGGGCTAAGGCATTATAGTCTTCCATAACCGCATTCGTGTTTATGGAACCTTCAACAAGCATGGAGGCAAGCTGGCCCTGCAAATTTTGGCGACTCAGGCCACGAGTCCGAGCAGTCTCAACAGGGGTCGCCAACCCCCTCAAAGTTTCCCTGCACGCAGAAGGATCATTCATCACATCATCCCTCTGCAAAATATTCCAAGGGGGACTGTGGAAATCAAAACTCCGCTCTGCCGCATAAGAACGGTAATAATACTCCAACCTCCGTACCCGCGGCAGTAGAACCAGATGCCTTTTCAAAAATATGGGACTTTGGCTTCTCGCCTCCCTTATCACCATCACCGCGTGAATCGATTAAGTTGTCAGACGAATCCAACGTATCAAAAATCGTGTCACCACCGGTTTTCTTTGAAGCTTGCTCCGCATGCATAGTCGGAGGAGTACCCCCACTACTCACCACTAGGGGTGTGCAAAAAACTGAATTAACCGAACCATAACCGAATTAACTGACAAAACCGAACCGAAAAAACCGAACCAAATAAAAAACTGGTGGGTCGGTTAATGGTTTTTTTGAAAACCGAAAGTAGCGGGTCGGTTATGGTTATCATTTTTTCCATACCCACCATAACCGAACCGAACCGAACCGACATGTAATAAATCTTTGTAGGATTTAGGACTTTTCACCATATTTTTAATATTTGATGTTTTTGACTGAAGATTTTTAGTACTTATGGGTTTTTCGTATTATTTTGTGGTTTTGGTTGAATGTTTATTTGAATTTATAGAATGTATCATATCACTTTATTTGAATATTCGGTAATAATTGGTATTAATATTATAGATTATATGTATTTTCTTTTAATACTATGTAATATACTAATATGTACAAATATGCAATAACAATTTATTCCATGTTAAAAAAAATTAAGCTATTTTTAGCTAAGCTAAATACACGGTTAACCACCCATAACCGACCCGCTATAACCATCAAAACCGAATAACCATAACCACCATAACCAATCGGTTATGGTTATGGTTATCCAATAACCGACATCGCGGTTATGGTTATGGTTTTTGGTCAAAGCCGACCCAAACCGACCCATGCACACCCCTACTCACCACCTAAATGGAAGGGTTTTCTTCACCCTCCTTCTACATTTCCACGTCCACCACTTTCGGTGAAGAGGGTGGTGTAGTAGTCACGGGAACTGTTTCCTCCAAGGTTTCTACACAACCAGAAGACATCTGTCAGATAAACTGCGGCATAAACATTTAAAAAGTATTGTACTAACTTACCAGCAGAGACCGCAGGCTTTTGCTTTGGGACCGCAGTCGCCCAAGTCTTCCGAAACTTAGGCGCCTTCTCCCCACCAGCAAAAGAGGCATCTCCCTTCCGTTTTTTTTATCATCAACGGGCTTAGTGCCCGCAGTCGCGCCACCCGCACCCGAAGAACCACCTAGAACACCCAAGCCCTCAAGGGTGTCAGTCACTACTACGTAATCTTCATATTTGCGTAAATAAGTACGAAGGATACCTGCTACTTCAGGCACCAAGGGGGAAAAGAAACCGCCTCGTGCGTCTTCTTCTTGTGCCTTTGCTTATCACCAAACTTATCCGCGACCACCTTTAGAACACCCGTCGCATTAGGGTCTCCTAAAGCCTCAAGATGACCTGCGTTTTCATCACAAAACAATCATCAGGGACAAGTTACTCCAGGATAGTACGGGCAAAATAAAAGTACTATACCTTTGCCTTCCGGGAACACCGCATTCAATGCGGCTTCATCAGCCATCCGGAAGTTACTAAGAAGGGTTCGGTTCCATCCTTCCTCGTCCCGACCGCATTTCAATATCTCAATCTTGCCCTTAAAGTCAGGGTAAAACATCCTCCACAAGGGAGCTTCCACTGCCAACCCATCTATGCAAAATTATTAACACAAACAAGAAGGAAAATGAACACAAAGAACGCAAAGACACTTGATACGTGGTCGAAAACCGGCGTTGTAAATGTTTGAGTTAATGTTTTTATTCAACTTTTAATCTTGAAAAGCCTACTTTTGATTAGATATATGTTTTGCAGGTCTAGCGAAGTTTAAGGTGCTTTTTGGGAGCTTTACGGGCCTCCGGGATGAAAAACGGACAACCGGGACGCGAAACGGGTCAACTGGGAGTAAGGAACACGAAAAACGAAGAAGTGGAATTGCAGGCACCGTCGCCGACGCCCCGTAGAATGTACCGTCGCCAGAATCCGCCGTAGACAGCAGTATAAACCGTCGCCGCCTTTTGGGGTTTTGAAGACCCATCGCCGACGCCCAAAGGGCCCGTCGGCGATGCCACTTGCAAAGCTGGATTGCGAATTTTTGTCTTGGGGGTTGTTGGAAACTTTTTGGCCATTAATTTCGACAGTTACACTTGTTTTGAGTTTGAAAACTTGATCTTGGAGCCATAACACATTACCAATTCATCCTCTAACACAATTATCATCCATATTCAACCGAATCAATCATCAATTAGTCATAATCATCCTCATTTGCAACCCTAGTTCATCCATTTTCTCAATCCTCTCATCACCATCACTCACCAAAACCCTAACTATCATCCTTCCATCATTCTCCAAGTTCCAAGATGACCAATTTCAAGTTCTCATCATCCGGTGATCAAGTCCTTTCGATCATGCGTGGCTACTTTCTTGGAGGTTTCACCCCGGTGTAAACTTTTGTAAGATTTAGGTTTTTCTATGTGTTGATTCTTGGTTTGTGACAACTTGAATTACATTTGAAAATTTAGACAATTGTTCTACGTTTGTATTGCATTTATGAATTGTCGAATGAATGATTAAATTTGACTTTGTGAAACGAATACACGTATTTATGCCTTGTCTCTTGATAGGATTTGTTAGTCCAAGGTAACGAAGAGCATCATGGTCCGTTGTCTTTGACGTTGATAGTGATTGGCACCTAAGCTTTGTGATTATTGACCCGTTAATGAATTAATTCGAGTAAATCAAATTAAAACACATAGTAATCCTAGGTCTTGCATTTGTTGAAACCGGGTGTGAACCTTGTTATTCCATATTGTTTTATTAATCAAGTTTTCTGACAATTGTTAATTTCTAGTAGTTAATTAATTCAATTGATTCCGTTAGTTTAATTCACATCTTTTCAATCAAACAAAACTACAAAAAAATATTCTAGCAAGCTTCGTAAGTTGTGACATTTGTTTAAATTCAATCAAGTCCATCTGTAAACCACATACTCTTCATGGTTCGACCCCTTACTACCACTAGCTATTTGTTAAGGGTAATTTGGGTTAATAAATATTATCTTTGACCGGAGCGCGACACTCCGATCAACACTTACCTCCGTTCTTCTCCCGCAACACAGGCCTTGCTTTCCTATCCAGCCTGCGACCCACCATCATCCGCAGTATCCACAACTACCTATTGTCCAATTTCGTGGAACCAATGACACGCAACCGCGGGAACCAAGCTTGTTGCCCTGCTTTGGGGGTACTCAAATTCTCGTTTGCGATGTGCCCGGTCACATTCCTAAACTACAGCTTTGCAGTAACCGCGGCTGCCTTCACATAGAAGAACTTGGTTTTCCATTTAGTCATGCCCTTGGGTGGGCTCATGAACTTGGGAGCACTTTCCCGCACACGAAAGGAAATGAAACCAAAGTGCACAGTCAACTGGTAGAAACGCCGGAAATCCTCTACCAGAGGATCTATACCTAGAGCACGAAACGTATATTCAAAATTTTGAACTCGAATCATTCCCAACGGACTCAGTTGAGAAATATGGATTTTGTAATACTCCAATATTTCCACCACAAAAACCGTCAATGGAAGCCAGAGATTACAGTCACTGAACCAGTCGGCAAACATGCTGCCATATCCCGCCGGAGCATCACCGGTGGTGTCACCTTCTTGGGGATACCTAGCCCCATAAGCTTCAGGAATTTGGATGCCCTTCATCAACGTCTGAAAAGACGCCTCAGTCCACCTCAAAACTAGCAAGTTCTTGACAGGAGCATTAACTTCAGCCTCCTCCTCCGCCGCCGGTGCCGACGGCGGTTCAGCATTTTCATCGGCGGTAGACAAAGGGTTGGAAGGATCGGCCATGGAGAAAAGATAACAACGAACAAGTGCAAGAAACTGAAAATCTCACCGGAAAAATCAAGGTTTTGATCGGAGAAGAAGAGGAAACTGATTCTCTAACCGGGAAAATTTTTTGAAATTTTGAAAAGTGAGGGGAAACCCTAAACGGTTTCCCCTTTTATACTAATTTCAATTAATGTGATCACAATAACCGAACAGACATGCAAATTCGGAGCCTGTCATACGCTGCCACGTGTCAAGCGACGGTTTCTCTAACAGTTATCACGCGCGCGTGGCCGCCCACGCGCCTGACATTACACGACTTTTGCACTCTTGCTACAGTGCATTTATTACCTTAGGCAGTGCAAACGTCCTTTCATTTCAGCATATGCCAGCTAAATCTAACCAACTTCCACCAACCCGCACGTGTGGTCTACAACGTTTACAAAAAGCGACAAGTGAAGACAAAACTCACCTACGCGGCATGCAGTTTTTCTGGTTTCTCATACCACAACTTAGACCGCACCGCATGTCGTTTTTTACATACCCCCTCAAAAAAAGAGAAATTATATATATACACTATGTAAAGGGGGATAACCATAATCCTCATATCTCCATTTCCACACGTGGAATATGCGGAGATGACACACACGAGCCCGCACAGGTGTGTCAGATACTCAGAACCAGGAATGTTCTTTGGACTGCAAAAACCGCATCTCTGGAACAGACAAAGCACAATGCCTTAAAGATTCTTCAAACTTCAAATCCCTCATTTCCGGTTCACAACCACAGAGGGGAAAGACACAGCTCCTCCATAGGGAAAGGATAGGTATGATGAGAGACCGCACATCAGCAACCCTGACTCCTGAACCTTTAAGAGCTACATCCGGTGCAACCCTCTTTTAAAGCGAGTCTTCTATTATAAACCGCAGACACTCATGAGTCGCTGCGGCCGTCCCATGAATATGGAAACGGTAGCTATAGAAGAGCCACGACTAAGTCATCACATAGATGATCAAAGCCACTTCATGGAAAATTGTTCCCTAATTTCCTGTGAAGGAAAGTGGCTATAGAATGAATGCGGACGAATTTCACCCAGATTCCTAAGTAACTGAGGTGATCTCATTGAGCAACAAGCCAAGCAATGGTGGTAACAAGTCTGCTTATGACCTTGTTTACCTACCAAGTAACCGCATAGAATAAACAATGGTGGGCAAAAGCATGCGTATGACCATGTTATTTAACCATCGTTCACCTGAACGATTCGCATTGTTCGACCAGTCATGGCCAACGATGCCCAGGAACGAGGTAACCGCAAAGGACGTGCGGTTACTTGAGAGCTAAACTGGAAGAAAACAAACACCCCACAAAGTAGGGATCATCATCACATGTCCAGTTGATAAACATAAAGCATCAACATGATACCCTCGTATTGCATCAACAACCGCAAAGGTTACACCTAGAGTTGACCGCAAAGAAGAGTTCGCCCTCATCTTCAGTCACCATCTCAAAGATTGGTTCGGCACACCAACAGGTGACAATCATGCTTGATGACATCAGAAAAAGGTAGAGCACACTACCAGAGTCATGAGCTGATGTTAGAGCATCAGCATGAACTTGCTCACCGATCCGGAAGAGACGTCACTCGACTCTACCAGATCTCCGGCTTGATTTACTTGAAGCAGGAGCCACCGGTCAGGCCTAGAATCTTCTCCAAACCGACTTCAAAAGTACCCACTCGACCTAATAGTCCAGTACTCCTCCCACCTGCAAGTTGCATGAGGAAGCAACACTGGACTGGGGGGACTTAAGGGGTATGGTCCCAGATCTCGCACAAAGCAGTCGCGAGTGACCATCACCCTTATCAAATACCCCCATCAGCAAGAACTTATCTTCGTCCATGCGGGCACGCGCGAACGCAGCTACCGAATCCAATCAGTCAAGTGATGAGAAGACTTACCTTGTGTATGAAAATGGATGTCACACATAGCGTTGCGGTTCAAAACCGCATCCTATAAACATTTTCGTCACGACAAGGGGTCTAGGTAACAACAACAGTTACCGCATACGATGATGCGACCTGGCACTGCATCCTGTACACATCTTCATCAAAGCAGGGGACGCGGAAACGACCGCAGTTACCGCAGATGGTGATGCGGCCCGGCACTGCATCCTATCCACAGAGCAAGTGGGACTGACACCTTAACAGCAAGTGGCACCAATGACAGTCGCATGTCAGCCCACACGTAAGCAACACTAGCACATAGACTGACAGCAGCAGTGGGACGTGGCGTCACCTCCGTGACCGACAAGCCTGACACACCTGCAAGGGGCTGCGCGTTGTCAGTCTAGCCACTCAATTACCCTCCTCCACTCTTCGGCTATAAATACCCATCCCGGACCAGGTTTGAGGTATCGCTTATCAAACTCTCTCACTCCTACTACTATCACACACTTTGCTCTCAAGCAAATTACTGATTCTCACGCCGGAGAGTGGTAACAAGGAGCACCACCACCCATCCTTCTTAATACGAGTCACGGTGTGTTTCCCTTGTGCAGGAGATCCAGCCATCGATCCTCGGAAAGAAGGGATTAACCATACTTGACGAGATCAGTGAATTAACCTCCCTTTGTTAACCACTGTTTCATTAGAGGGGAATGATTTAGTTTTAGTTTTAGGGTATATCATTAGTATTTATTAGTCTTAGTGTTTAGCATTAGTATTAGTGTTTAGCTTTAGGGTTTAGTTTTAGTGTTTAGCATTATTTTAGGCTTTAGCATTAGGGTTTAGCTTTATTGTTTATTTTTTAGGTTTTAGCATAGGGTTTATCCTTAGGGTTTAAGGTTTAGATTTAAGGTTTATAGGTCTCAATGCTGTTGGAATGGTCTCAATTGGCGTTCGTTTGACCCGATTTCCTACACTTCTAAGGTAAATGATATATTTTTCATAATATACACATATGTATAGTTTAATATTTGACTATATACATATGTGTATAATTAAAAATTGACAATATAAATATATGTATTAATGCAAAAAAAAAAACCCTCTTAAAAATATGTCATTAAAAGCAAAAAAAAAAAAAAAAAAAAACTTTTTTGGGTTGAAGAAAATGGGTGGTTCAGAATGCTTCTTAGGTTTCTCAAATAAGATGTTATTCTCTTCGGATCCCTACCCTATATATATATATATATACACACACATACATATAAGAAGGACAAAAAATAAATTTACAATTAAGAGTTTACGTAATTACAACTTTAAAAAAAACTACAACCATTTAAAATATATTGTTGACTTTTAACCAACTTCTCTTGTAATTTTTAAACCTCCATAAATTTTTCACATGTTAATATATATTTAAAAAAACTATACCATAAAAACGAGTATTTTATTATGTTTAATTTTAGTATGGTATTTTTATACTTTTTTTATTTTATAAAAATAACATGTTAGGTGATTACCAGTATTTGTGTTCCTTGCCGTGTTGAGAGTAGTGTTGGTGATGATGAGTCTGCTTTTCATGTTGCTCCTGTGAGGCGAGGATGTGCTTCCCTGGTCCAAGTACGTCAAACCAATTAATCACAATTCGATTCGGATTGTAGAAAGAGAGTAAATACACATATATTGTTTCTTTATGTACATCAAACATGTTACTAATATGGTTTTGCATTCATTGCTTTCATTTTATAGATTTAATAATCAAGTGACTGCTATCCATGTTATTTTATCAAACGTAAGAACTTTATGGCCTGGTACATGGGACAACTAAAGAGATGTTCCTAACGAGGATATGGCACAGTTGTTTACGCGATTCCGGGTGTGTGTACTTAGATAAATTTTATTCAACTTCTTGGATGATTTTGTACATTTATTTAAGGTTTTTTTGTTCATAAATGAATTTTTAATGGGAGGAGAAAAGTAATGCACAAATTTATCGGTGTCGGGGGAGTGCATTGCTTGTAAATTTCCCAATTTGTTGCGGACTGTATGAAGTAAGGCTAAAGATACGGCAATACAACAAGGTTTGCCGGTTGGAGACGATATGTCCAATCTTATTGACTTTAAACCACCATGGATAAGATCTCAGATATGGAAACAAATGGTTAACAATTGGAACACACCTTAGTGGAAAGCAAAGTCTTTAAGAAATAGAGAAGGTAGAAGTAAGGTAACCAGGGGCAAACATACACTTGGATCTCAAACCTATGTGACTGCGAAACGAAAAGTGGTCAAAATTGTTAATTGCCATCTTTTAGTATATATATACCATGTCAATATTATCATTTTTATTAACTTCTAAATTCTACGTTTTTAGGCTAAGATAATTGGGCGTGAACTGTCAGCTCATGAGATGAGATGTGGAAGCAATCACATTGGAGGAAAGGATGCATGCCATTGGATAAAGATCTAAGTAGTAGTTGTTCACTACTTTTGAATGTTGATTCAGAAGGGGACATTCAAGATGAAAATATGGGTTAGGTTAACTATAGGGCATAGAAGACTTAGGGTAACTTGACTGATTAGTAAATCCAAAAAAAAAAAAAAAACACAAGTCCACTACAATGAAATTTGAATAGTATAACTACGTTTTTATCCCAATAGGTTAAATACGATGGTTATCTTGTGGAGAAGTATGGGGAAGAACGTAACAACCATCCCAAATTTGACGAAGACTTGTGGTCACGAGTTGTCAGGGGGTAAGAATGGAGGCAAAGTGTATGAGTTAGGCAATATCAGTGACCCGTGTGTACATGGTATATAAGACCCTAAGGTATGTTTATTACTTTTCAGAGTTATAGTTTTTAGAATATAGAAAAAAATTGATTACTTTTTTATATAAGTGGAATCACATACATTATTAATTTGTGTGCTTTTGTATCGTTTCCCAACGTTATTGTGTTTGTTTGGTTCGTGATGTCTGTTTTATTTATTGTTAGGTTGGATGCTTTTAATGTAGTGAGAATGTTTAGGAATTTCTAGTTGAGTGAATTACATCTTCTCTGCGGGTTGTTTCTTACAAAAAAATGTTTTTGAAATTAGGTAGAAGTTCATTTTTAAGCTGTTGTTTGGCTTCAAGACGTGCCAGCCTACGTTTGTTGGGGAGGCTGTGTCGGTTTTTGACAAAGGCCTTCGGAGAGCGATCAAGGATATTGTAGTCTGCGAGGGTCTGCTTTTTGGGGATCTGCAATGGAGGCTGGCATTTCTTCTGACTCGTTTTGGGGGTTTAGGTTTATGTTCGGCTGAGGATGTATCTACATACGTTTTCGTGGCCTCGAGAATGCAATCTTGGAGTTTGCAGGACCACATTCTCTTGGAGTGTGGTATTTTCGGGTTAGACTCTAGTTATGTGTGCGCGTTGGATTGCATGCACATGTCCTTCCTGATTTTGATCTTGGTAGTTTCTCTAATAAGGGCACCGCCCCCTAAAGCCTAGGATGCTTTGGCGAGTCCCTATTTAGTAAAACTGTCCAAAGTTTGGGAGAGAAGTTTGGTCTATCTTCTTGTTAGAAAGTTGTGTTTGATTGTCTTCAGGCTCCTCAAGCTGAAGATTTCCTAAAAGTCATCCCCATTGAAGGATTGGGCCAACACATGTCAGCTGTGGAGTACCGGGCAATTCTTAAGTACCGGCTAATGATCCCTTTGTTCCCGGTTGATGAGCCTTGCCCAGTTTTTTCGCAAGGTTTGTTTAGATACTTTTGGTGAGCATGCGATCCATTGCAAGGAGTTACCGGGGTTTAAATCCAGACATTATTTGGTTAGGGATATTCTTTGTGATGTTCTAAAGCGGGTAGGGATTTCGGCTAAAGAGGAGGCTCTGGTGAACTTTCTAACGGATCCACTGGATGGAAGGTCTACACATAGGCCAGTTGATATTCTTGTGTTTGGGTGGACAGGGGAAAACACGCTTGTGTGGACCTTACAAGGGTGTCCTCTCTTGTAGGGCTTTGAGATAATGGATTTGTTGCTAGCCAGGCAGCGTTGAAGGCGAAATCAAGCAAACTCGCTAAACACGAGAAAACATGTTTAGAGAATCAACATGTGTTTATTTCATTTACTTTGATACATTTAGTTCCCTAGCCCCGGAGGCTATGAAATTTCTGAACATGGTCCAACGGGTCGTAAACAGTAATTTCTCGACCCTTTAAGAGTCGCTTCGTCTTTAATATGATTGGTTTTGCAATTTAAAAGGGGGTTGCGGTGCAGATTATTGCTCGTTTACCTGTCGTTAGTTTGTAATTTGCTGTTTTGGCATTTTAAACATTTCCGGTGATATTTGATAAAAAAATTGTTTATTAGTATACATAGAATGTATATTTGTATTTATTGTGATTAGCATAATTATAGTGATTAGCATAATTATAGTGATTTACCAAGATTATAGGAACACTCTATATATAATAATAAATGAGATGATTTGGGCCATTTGTCTTTGAATGGTGGAACCATTTTGCTTATGTGGCATCCTATGGTGGAGTAGAGGGTGATTTTGGGAGGGAATCCATCTCAATTCTCAAAACACCAACCAAAAAAGAAGTGTGTGAAGCGGTATCCGTTTTTAAAGTGGGTTAAAATCTGGATTCGGGTCACTGTCTCTCAAATATGGATCCCTTATATTCTTCTTTTCTACAATTATTTCATTCACTCAATCACTCCTTTTTTTACAAAACCCTAATGAAGCAAGTTTCTTTTTTCTTCTTGAGACAAGCAATTCCAGAACAATCTAAAAGGCTGTCTTGCACATCATCTACGATCATTCATCACCCGAAGCTACTTCTAAAACCCAAAATCCCATATCTGCTTCTTCTGTTCCTCATCAAGTTATCTTCGAGAATCATATGTATGATGTTTATTGTTTTCTGATCCAAATCCTGGTATACCCGTTGACTACGAAAACAAGTGCGATCTCAAACTTACATCCGTGATCTGGTAAGCATCTAGATTTTAGTTAGGGTTTTTTTATGATTAAAGATTTCATTTGTTGAAATTTGATGAAATTGTTGCGTCTATGGTGTATGATGTTCATGGTTTTTTTGGCTATATTATGGTTTTGCATCTCTATGGTGTGTGAGGTTATTCGAGTTGGTTTTTTAGGGATGTGTTTTGGTTTATAAAAAGATGCACACAAGGTGATTTGTCAAACCTTTTTCTTTGGTTTTTTGTTTTGCTCATTGTTAATGTATTGTTTGTAGGTTGTTTCTTTGTTGTTTTCACTTCCAGGTATAATCTGTTTATACTTAATTTGATTTTATATATTAATCCAATTCATATCTTAGATCATGCTTTCCGATTTCTAACCACAAGTCACTTTTTTTTAAACCCTAGGTATCAGAAACATTTCCTTCTGATTGAATATCTACGAACAAGACAACACATTTCAATGAGGCTTCGGTGGCCGGTATGTTCATGTTGCACCAAATCTGTATAAAACTTTTGACTATTCATCCGTATGCTTCTGAATCTGAGGTTAAAAAGGCGTTTAGATAGCTATCATTGAAGGTGTTGATTTGTATATGAATTTGTTAAACTGTTAATTTTTATTTATTTTGTTTGATTTGATCAGTTATTAACAATTGTTAGTTTTTGATTGAATTGTAGTATCATCTAGATGTGTTCATAGTGTTGGGACATGTAAATGGCCTGTTTTATAAGGCCTTTTTGTCCTTTTGATTATTTATTGATTGACAAATCTGTTACCATTTTAGATTTTTTAATTGGAATTGTAATTTTTGCAAGGTCAGCTCTTTGTGAGACTTTCTGATTTTGTGGTGAGTTATTTCTCCATCCTTTACATACCTTTAGCCCCTTTGCAAATCCTTTGCTTTTCCCTAATATATATATGTTTTCAATTTTTATAACATTTTTTAAAAGAGAATACCATGGCGATTTTAAATTTCAAGATGAGAAAACATAATTTTTTAGTTATAAATGATATTCGTGTTATGTATTGTGGTTAAATCATTGTTGTCCTTTTCTTTTCGATCATTCAAATTTGATGAGTTAACTAAAATTATATTAGAAATTATCAGATTTAGATTTAAAGTCAAATTCAAATTCAAATTTGGGGTTAAGAATTTGCAAGATTATCTTTAAAGGAAATGAAAAGACATGATATCTCTTCAAAATCTTACATTTTCAAACTTTTTAATCCTTTAAATGTTTGTTATTTGATTTGCCTTCTTCAATTTTGCATATTCTATTTTAATATTCTTCGTATTTCACCCGACAAGATGGTAAGGGTTTTATTAAGGGTTTCTAGCAATGTACTGATAGGTTTCTTTATATAATTTTTTTTTCTAAATTAAGGGTTTCTTGCAATCTATTAAACATCACCCTGATGATGATAAAGAGAAGAGCCCAAGTAAGTTTTTCTTTTCTGAATTAAGGGTTTATTAATTGTGTCAGAATTGTTTTGTTTAAGGTCCCTAGATTAAGAAGAAGAGCGTCGATGTTGTTTGGACGAGGATAGGTTTCAACAGATTTGAAGATGAGTTTTTTTCCAGACAACATTCTTCATTCGACAACTAAGGTATGAATTGAATCAGTGGTCTCGAGCTTCTTCTCAGGTCCATGATTGTGATTGATTTTTTTCACAATCATTTAGATATTGATTATATTATGAATATATTAAGCTCATTGGTTTTGAATTTAAGTTTGAATGATATTTAACTATTTAAGTATATTGTTTTGACTGATTATTTGACAATTTGAATTTTTGAAATTTATATCAATTATGGAAACTTATTAAAGTTGTCTAAATTGTAACGTATATCCAAATTTATGGAGATAATTTATATTAAGGTTTTAATTGCTTCCAAATTTTGTGTTAGTTTCCATAATTTTTGACAATCACATTATTTTTCAAGTTTCTCAGAATTTGGAAAGATATATAGCATTTGTTTTAAACCTAAATGACCTCTCTGTATGTCAAACTGGGTTCGGTTGTTGACGCACAAGCCTATTAAATCACCCCATCAAATCAGGTAAGTAAGTCAATAGATTTCTTTCAGTTATGTCTGCAAGTTAAGTTTTCTCTAATAACATATCGAGGTCAAGAGAGTCATTATATTGGATGCATCAAATCAAGATAAGTAGTTTCTGAAGTGTAAGTTCCCTTTAATTTAGTCATTATGTTTTTTCCTGCAGTGCATCTCTGAAGGCATATTGTAACACCCCGTGTTTTCGAAGTCAAAGTCAAAGTCAAGGTCAAAGTCAACGACCGATTTTTTTTTCGCGCGACTAGACTTGTAGAGAATTTCTTTTATGTGTTTATTTTAGTTGTATTTTGTGGAGTAAGTGTCAATAATTACAATAATCGACGTATGTTATTCGCTATCTAATCGACTTACGACTGTGAACTATAGGAAGTAACAATGCGATAAAGTCAACTAAACGCTAATCAATCCAATTTAATCGACATCGAATCGAATCGCAACTCGAATTACGAAATTTGGTTATTATACGTGTGTGTGCCTTATGTGTTACTTGTGCATGTTTATTTATGTTGTGTTGTGACAATCAATCGAAACTCGAATCGCAATCGAACTCAATCGAAATCGAACTATGATAATTAGTGGAGAAGGGATCGTGCAAGATATGAATGGTTGGGATTAAAAGTAATTTGACTAGGAAAATCTATCGCATTCGCATCGCTCGCAATCAAAATCGAAACAGCAAAAATCGTCGCGCCGAACACCCGAACCAAGTGCCATCCGGCCGGATTGCCCATCCGACCGGGCTGAGACTTGATCTGGTGCCATATGTCATCCGACCGAGATGACATCCGACCGGATAAGCCACCCGGGCGAGATGCCATCCGACCGACCAACGCTTTCCTCTTTGGGTAACTCTATAAATACCCATGTCACTTTCATTCTTTCTACTTTTGGCAACCCTCTGACCGAACAGCACGCTATCCTCACCTTTTCTTTGATTTCTCTCGATTCTGGTAAGATCTCGTCCTAAATCTTGTACTTTCTTGATCTACACGCACTCCTACACCTTTCTATCTTTTAAATCTTAACTTTTAACCGTGAAATCACTAGATTTGAGGTGTTCTAGGATGACATCATCATGTGTTCTTGATGAACTTCATGTTTTGACCTCAATCCACCAAGAACAACTTAGATCTAATCGATTTCCACACGAATACACAAAGATCTTGCATAGATCTAAACATCATCATAGTGAAAAAGGATTGAAAGATGGTTCTAACTTTCTTTCAACTCTTTTACACTCATTACACTCAAAACTGATAGATTCGGACCTTGTTCTAGTCTTCTACTCATTCGCGGTGTTGTACTAGTTCAAGATCTGGATTCTACTCACGAGACCACCGATTTCGAGTTAACCAAGAACAACCGTCTAGAACAGGTTCACTGGTCAAACTAGGGTGATTCCTGTTTGATCGGGTCACTTGGGTCAAGATAGGGTTCTGTTGGTTAGCACGTTGTCAAAACATCTCGACAAAACGACAAACAATAAAAACGGCCAAGTGAAAGACGAACGGAACGACCAGCACGGAGTGCTATCCGACCGGACTACTGTCCGACCAGATAAGCCATCCGAGCGACTAGGTCATCCGAACGGCTTACACCTTGGGTCCCACACTTAACCAACTTTATCTGAAGTTTGAGTATTGAACGCATTGCTATCCGATCGGACTACCAATCTGACCGGATTACTCTTCGTATCACGAGATACTTGGATTTAAACAATTTTCATCATGTTCAATGCACTAAGGATGCCACCCGACCGGACAACCTGTCCGACCGAGTGACCGCCCTGCTGTGAACTTGTTCTCGCTAGGGGTGTTCATCGGTTCGGTTTATGGTTTATTTGGTTTATTCGGTTCGGTTTATTCGGTTTTCAAAAATTTTTACCCCAAACCAAAACCAAACCAAACCAAATAAGGAATATGCAAACCGATCCAAACCAAACCAAATTCAATTTGGTTTGGTTTCGGATAGAAACCAAATAAACCAAATAAACCAAATCTAACCAAATTGTACGCGAGTAACCAGAGAAGGCGAGAAGCAGACCAGTCGGCTGAAGATAAATGAGCGAGTAACCAGGAAGGCGAGAAGCATACCAGTCGGCTGAAGATAAATGAAGAAAACCTAAGTCCTAAAAAAAATAAACTTGGAGGGTTTGAGTTTGAGATTCACGAACAAGAGGGTTTGAGTTGGGCTTTGGGTATTTTGGGTTGGGCTGCATAAAAAAAATAATTATTTGGGGCTAATAAATTGTATAAGATTTATAAATATTATTATTTTTAATTAATAATTAATTAAGTTAAATGGTTTATTCGGTTATCCAAATAAACCGAATAAACCAAATAAAAATAAAATGTGGATCCAAAACCGAACCAAAAACCATATTCACAATTCGGTTTCGGTTAGAAACCAAAACAAAAACCGAATTCGTTATTCGGATCGGTTTATTTGGTTACGGTTACGGTTCGGTTTACGGTTTTTATTTGGTTACGGTTTTTTCTGAACACCCCTAGTTCTCGCTGAAGTATCAACCTATCGGATTGTCGTCCGATCGGACAGATCGTCCGATCGACCGACTTTAAAAATAGAGACACTTCAATGTTTTCAAAATACTACAACGAAAACTTCAAAAGTCAAGCCATCATACACAAACACATCAAAGGAAGAAACAATCCACTCGAACAGTCGTCCGACCGAATGACCACTCGAACGGATTGTTATCCGCACAACCGGGCCGTCCGATCGGATTACCAATCCGACCGAGCTGCTATCCGAGCCACTTACACCTTGCATCGTTTTACGCGTCACTTATCGTTATGTTATCGTTCTGATCAGGCTAACCCTACTCTCTAGCGCTCCCTTCAATCCATCATCCCTGTGAGTATACTCGATCCCTTTTTGCTTTATGCACTTTTGGGTGTTACATACGTTACGAATATTCAAATCACAATCACACTACTCAATACTATTTGAATGCGAACCGTTAATGCATGTTATACGTGGCTTATGAATGCTTGTTTATTATGTTTACACATGGAATGCTGTCTACCTACCTTAGCAACGATAGTACTATAGTTTGGACTCAGCACCTGTTCGCAGGGGTTGTTAAGGACAATTACTTGCATGGATTACGGTGGTAATCATGTATTGCGAACTGCCTCTGGCAGTCAACCCGCAGTCATTGGTATCGATGGATCTATGTCGATAACTAACGTGCTTCATTTCACTATGTGTACGTGCTGGTTATGCGTAAACGAAATTCGAACTCTATATGCTATTATCAAACTTGTATGCTCACCTTTACATTATATGTATTGACTTTATTTTAACGTATGTGACAGGTGCTTAGGATGCACATCTGGTAGGAAATCGAAGCTAGAATAAGGCTCTAGAGGCCAACAAATAGTTGTCTGTACAAATTAAATCAAGGGTCTCTAGCAGCAGATAAACAATTGCTCTATTTGAAAATCTGAGTTGTCGGAATAGAACTATTTCCCTAGATTTTGTCTGTAATAATTTGTTTACCTTTTGAGGCATGGTATGGGACATGTTATTTTAAATTGATTGGTAATGATAATTGTTATGGAAACTTCTCGACAATCTGTTTCGCTCAGTGCCATGCCCCGATGTTTCCGCCATCGGTTGGGGTATGACAGATTGGTATCAGAGCCATAACTATAGGGAATTAGGCAAGACTCGACCTAGTCCGGGTCAATGTCTTAGAAACTTAGTCTATAGTTAGGAACAAACAGACCAACTTGTGCATAACCGTTAGGGATTATGTGTGGGCTTACTATTTCTTGCTATTCTCGTCTATGCTACACTATCACTGCACTCGAATTTTCAACTATAAAGGAGCAACTAAGTCAAGATTAGGTGTGAAAACCGCAAACTCTCGACCAAAGTTGCTTAATCAACCCGTATTTTATCTACGAACGGGGAGAATTATGCCAAATCAGGAGTGAAATCCGTATTTTGATGAATAATCTCCTCTGTTTTATTAAAAACAGGAATGAGATTGTTAAGCTAGGGGTGAAACCCTAACTTTGACGACTTGTTCCACTCATTTTACAAAACTCTCACCAAAGTCTCGACGGACTCCAACGACCTGAAGTCACAATATGACTAACGGGATGTGTGCCAAACGCCCAAGAATCGAGGCAAAAGCATAGTCCTGAAGGTCAAGTGTGCACAGCTAGTCCTTGCGAATAGTTGAACCACTTTGGATAGTCGAAGTCTACTAGCCGCAGACGATCTATTTCTCGATTTTTATGTATTTCGATTATGAGCCCACAACTGCTGACTTTGATGATTCGTTGATTTTATGTGTTTTGTGTGTTTCATGTTTATTTGTTAGCGTTTTGAGATATCACTGGTTTCGATCTAACGCCCTTTGCTTCCGCTACTCACACAACACACTACACATCGTTAACAAATCGCTAAACTATGGATGACTTTATGCTACGTTATACACTTATACTACGCTACTCGATATACTAAACGCGATCGCTATATTCGAACACTCACGAACTTTAAATGCTAGGATTTTGTATTCTGAGGCAGTCGGAATGCTCTGCGTGTTTCTATATGCTCCTATATGCCTCTTGTGACTTTATGATTAGGTGTTTCTTTGATTCTGTGCTCTACGTGCTTATGTGTTTATGTGCTTTTGTGTTTATGTGAATATGTGATTATATGTCTATGTGTTTATGTGATACATGTTACAACGTGTTCCTAAGCTTTAGTAAGTATTAAACGTGTGAGGTGAGATTCGATTATGATGCGTCTGAGACCTATGACGATGTCTGTTGCAGACAATGTCAACTGGACCATCATCCCGTCACACACCACTTTCTCGTCAAGAAAAGAGAGACAAACGTCTTGCTGCTATCATCGCTAAACAAGTAGCAAAAGCCGTGAGTGATGTCTACGAGAACGTCAGCAAATCATTTGAGGAGTCGAGAACCGAAGCTCCTAAAGCTACCCCCAAAGCTCCCTTTAATTTCAAGCAGTTCAAGTCTTGTGGCCAAAGGAATTCACTGGCGAGGAAGGCCCTACCGCGTTGTTCCAATGGTTTGATTCCATTGAGGTCACTCTACGACAGAGCGGTTGCCCAGACGATCTCCGCACTCTAAATGCTACCGGCGTCTTCCAGTCCCGCGCACTCGACTGGTGGACGGCCGAGAGAAACAAATGAGGGAACGATGCAGCCTACGGTCTGTCATGGGACGAACTCAAGGAGGTCATGCTGGAAGAATTCTGCCCTCCTCACGAAGGCCAAAAGTTAAAAGATGAATTCTGGCTCATAAAACAGAAGGAAGGTGAAAATGCTGCTCTCACTACTCGCTTCAAACAGCTCAGCATCATCTTCCCTGACCAAGTCAAGACCTCAGACATGGCGATCAAGAAGTATATCCGAGCCCTGCCTGACTGTGTTGCAGATTTCGTGTAAGCGGCTAAGACTAAGACGATCGAAGAGACTTACCTACTGGCCGCTGAAATCAACGACAAGCGGGTCAAGGCTGGTATCTGGGATAAAACTCCAAAGCACCTGCATCAAGCTAACACCGCCGCACCAACTGCTGAAACCACCTCATCTAGCAACAAGAGGAAGAACAAGAGAAAGAACAGCTCCAGCAACAAGAATTGTGCAATCACTGCTGCACCGATACAAGTTGTACCAGCCCAACAGCGTCAAGTAGCGGCGTATGTGGCTAATGCACCGCCTACCAAGCGTGCATACACTGGGCCATACCCGCTTTGCCCTACTTGTACCTACCACCACCCGACTACCATCGCATGCCGTTTTTGTGCTCATTGCAATATATACGGCCATTTCACTACCAACTGACGTGCTCGACAAGCTCCTGCTCATGAAGCTCTACTCACCGCCCCTCAGGGTCAACAAGCTCCTCCGGCACCCGCGATCAACGCCAGAGCCTGCTTCGCATGCGGCGATCCTAACCATTTCGCTAACATGTGTCCAAACAGGGTTGTGAAACAAGAGCCCCAGCAGCAGCAGCCTCAGCAGCAACAACAACAAGCAGCACGCGCACGAACTTTCAACATCAACGTGCGCCAAGCCCAAGCCGACAACAACGTGGTTAATGGTACGTTCCTGGTGAATGGTATTTATGCTTCGTGTTTATTTGATACTGGAGCCGATAATTGCTTTGTGTCGTTCGAATTCGAGAAGCTCCTTAGTCGTAAGCGCTCCCAACTCTCCTCGACGTTCGATGTTGAAGTCGCTACCAGAAGAACTGTCACCGTTAATTCTGTTCTCCGTGATTGTACTCTTGAGCTCAACAATCACATCTTCCCCATCGACCTTATTCCGATGCAACTCGGAAGTTTTGATGTCATAGTAGGCATGGACTTTCTTCGCGAAAACCATGCTGAAGTTGTGTGCTTCGACAAGATGATTCGATTTTTGCTCGCGAATGGTGATCTATTGTGCGTCTACGGTGAAACTGCTTCAAAAGGTCTCACACTCATGTCATGTGTCCAAGCTAGCAAGTATCTCCGCAAGGAATACAGAGCTTTCTTGGCTAACATTGTAGTAGCGGAGAAGGAAAAGAAAGGAAAGACAGAAGTGAAAGATGTTCCTGTGGTTCGTGAATTTCCTAATGTATTCCCTGACGACCTTCCCGGCTTACCACCAAGTCGTGATATCGACTTTCGTATCGATCTCATTCCTGGAGACAACCCTATTGCCAAAGCTCCTTAACGATTTGCACCGTCCGAAATGCGTGAACTCTCAAACCAACTCCAGGAATTACTTGAGAAAGGCTTCATTCGCCCGAGCACCTCTCCCTGGGGCGTGCCAGTCCTTTTCGTCAAAAAGAAGGATGGGTCGTTCAGGATGTGTATCGACTATCAGGAATTGAATAAGTTAACTATCAAGAACCGCTATCCCCTACCTCGCATTGATGATTTGTTTGATCAGCTACAAGGTGCTACGTGTTTCTCGAAGATCGATCTACGCTCAGGTTATCACCAGCTACGCATTCAAGAGGAGGATATACCCAAAACCGCGTTTCGCACTCGATACGGTCACTACGAATTCGTTGTTATGCCCTTTGGTTTAACCAACGCACCCGCGGTTTTCATGGATCTGATGAATCGCGTGTGTAAACCTTATCTCGACCATTTCATCATCATATTCATCGACGATGTCTTGATCTATTCCAAATCGAAAGCCGAACACGCGCAACATCTACGTTTGATTCTCGAGCTACTCTAGGGGAATCAACTCTATGCCAAATTCTCCAAGTGTGAATTCGGGTTGGAGGAGGTTCTGTTTCTGGGCCACATTGTTAATAGTCAAGGAATTCACGTCGATCCGGCGAAGATTGAAGCAGTCAAGAGTTGGATTACACCTAAGAACCCGTCTGAAGTCCGTTCTTTCCTCTGACTAGCGGGCTATTATCGACGATTTATTGAAGGATTCTCAAAGATCGCTGTACCGCTTACCGCTCTCACGCATAAAGACAAGCCTTTTGTTTGGGGAACTGAATAAGAGTCTGCCTTTCGAACCCTCAAGCACATGCTTTGCAATGCTCCTGTTCTCACATTGCCCGACGGAAACGACAACTTCATTGTCTATTGTGATGCTTCCAACCTCGGTCTCGGTTGTGTCCTTATGCAGCGAGACAAGGTTATAGCTTACGCATCTAGTCAGCTCAAAATCCATGAGAAGAACTATACAACCCATGATCTCGAGCTAGGCGCAGTTGTTTTTGCATTAAAGATTTGGCGACACTACCTGTATGGTACCAAGTGTACGATCTTCACCGATCATAGGAGCCTACAACATATCTTTAATCAGAAGGAACTTAATATGCGTCAACGCCGATGGGTAGAACTTCTCAACGATTACGACTCTGAGATTCGTTATCACCCAGGCAAAGCAAATGTTGTAGCCGACGCCCTCAGCAGACGGAGCTATCTGCTTAGCACTCGTAACGTCCAAGCCCAATACGACCTCGAGACCCTCATCCGTGAAGCCTAGCATGCATGTTTTAATGAACGCACCCTGAAGAAGGAAATAATCTACCACGATGGAGCCCAGCTTGTGAGCAAGTCGAATGGGATATTCCACTTTCTACACCGAATTTGGATCTCCAAACGGACCGATTTGCGACAGATTCTGATGGACGAAGCCCACAAATCCCGGTATTCTATTCATCCCGGTGCCGACAAAATGTACCAGGACCTTCGCTACAAGTACTGGTGGCCTGGCATGAAAAGGGATATTGCTCTTTACATTGGGAAGTGCCTGACTTGTGCAAGAGTCAAGGCTGAACATCAAAGACCCTCTGGCTTACTCGAACAACCGCCAATCCCTATGTGGAAGTGGGAGAGTATAGCTATGGACTTCATAACAAAACTACCGCACACGTCATCAGGTCACGACAGCATTTGGGTTGTCGTTGACCGTTTGACTAAATCAGCTCACTTTTTGCCAATACGGGAAGACTACAAGGTAGATTAGCCCGAATCTACACCGACGAGATCATTTATAATCATGGGACGCCTCGCGACATCATCTCTGATCGTGATGCTCAGTTTACCTCACGACTGTGGGAAACGTTTCAAACGGCTCTCGGTACATCGCTTAATCTAAGTACTGCTTTCCACCCTCAAACCGACGGTCAGACTGAAAGAACGATTCGTACTCTTGAAGACATGTTCCGTTCATGTGTCATAGACTTTGGTGGTAATTGGGATAACTACCTGCCGTTAGTCGAATTCTCGTATAACAACAGTTATCATTCCAGCATTCAAATGGCACCATTCGAGGATTTATACGGAAGAACATTTCGATCGCCTATTGTATGGCTTGAGATCGGTCACTCGCAATTAACCGGTCCCGAGCTATTGCAAGAAATGACAGACAAAATTTTCCAAATTCGAGACAATCTAACAAAAGCTCAGAATCGACACAAAAGTTATGCCGATAGACGACGCAAGCCCCTTGAATTTGACATTGGAGACTACGTACTCCTAAAGGTATCGCCTTGGAAGGGTGTGGTCAGATTCGGCAAGAAAGGGAAACTAGCGCCTCGATATCTTGGACCTTTTAAGATTCTGGAAAGGATCAGAAAAGTCGCTTACAGACTCGAACTACCGGAGGAACTTTGTAACGTCCACCCGACTTTCCACGTGTCAAACCTTCGAAAGTGCCTGGCCGACCACGACTTACATGTTCCACTCGATGACCATCAAGTGAACGAAACATTACACTTCGTGGAAAAGCCTGTTGAGATCATGGATCGCCAAACCAAGCAACTCAGACGCTCGCGCATTCCTATAGTGAAAGTCCGATGGGAAGGCAAACGAGGCGCAGAGTTCACTTGGGAACTCGAAAGCGACATGAAGGCGAAGTACCCGCAATTGTTTGTTATGGCTTCGAACTAATTTCGGGACGAAATTCCCTCAACTAGGGGAGGCTGTAACACCCCGTGTTTTCGAAGTCAAAGTCAAGGTCAAAGTCAACGACCGATTTTGTTTCGCGCGACTAGACTTGTAGAGAATTTCTTTTATGTGTTTATTTTAGTTGTATTATGTGGAGTAAGTGTCAATAATTACAATAATCGACGTATGTTATTCGCTATCTAATCGACTTATGACTGTGAACTATAGGAAGTAACAATGCGATAAAGTCAACTAAACGCTAATCAATCCAATTTATTCGACAACGAATCGAATCGCAACTCGAATTACGAAATTTGGTTATTATACGTGTGTGTGTGCCTTATGTGTTACTTGTGCATGTTTATTTATGTTGTGTTGTGACAATCAATCGAAACTCGAATCGCAATTGAACTCAATCGAAATCGAACTATGATAATTAGTGGAGAAGGGATAGTGCAAGATATGAATGGTTGGGATTAAAAGTAATTTGACTAGGAAAATCTATCACATTCGCATCGCTCGCAATCGAAATCGAAACAGCAAAAATCGTCGAGCCGAACACCCGAACCAAGTGCCATCCGGCCGGATTGCCCATCCGACCGGGCTGAGACTTGATCTGGTGCCATATGTCATCCGACCGAGATGAGATCCGACCGGATAAGCCACCCGGGCGAGATGCCATCCGACCGACCAACACTTTCTTCTTTGGGTAACTCTATAAATACCCATGTCACTTTCATTCTCTCTACTTTTGGCAACCCTCTGACCGAACAGCACGCTCTCCTCACGTTTTCTTCGATTTCTCTCGATTCCGGTAAGATCTCGTCCTAAATCTTGTACTTTCTTGATCTACACGCACTCCTACACCTTTCTATCTTTTAAATCTTAACTTTTAACCGTGAAATCACTAGATTTGAGGTTTTCTAGGATGACGTCATCATCTGTTCTTGATGAACTTCATGTTTTGACCTCAATCCACCAAGAACAACTTAGATCTAATCGATTTCCACACGAATACACAAAGATCTTGCATAGATCTAAACATCATCATAGTGAAAAAGGATTGAAAGATGGTTCTAACTTTCTTTCAACTCTTTTACACTCAATACACTCAAAACCGATAGATTCGGACCTTGTTCTAGTCTTCTACTCATTCGCGGTGTTGTACTAGTTCAAGATCTGGATTCTACTCACGAGACCACCAATTTCGAGTTAACCAAGAATAACCGTCTGGAACCGGTTAACTGGTCAAACTAGGGTGATTCCTGTTTGATCGGGTCACTTGGGTCAAGATAGGGTTCTGTTGGTTAGCACGTTGTCAAAACATCTCGACAAAACGACAAACAATAAAAACGGCCAAGTGAAAGACGAACGGAACGACCAGCACGTAGTGCTATCCGATCGGACTATTGTCCGACCGGATAAGCCATCCGAGCGACTAGGTCATCCGAACGGCTTACACCTTGGGTCCCACACTTAACCAACTTTATCTGAAGTTTGAGTATTGAACGCATTGCTATCCGATCGGACTACCAATCCGACCGGATTACTCTTCGTATCATGAGATACTTGGACTTAAACAATTGTCAACATGTTCAATGCACTAAGGATGCCACCCGACCGGACAACCTGTCCGACCGAGTGACCGCCCTGCTGTGAACTTGTTCTCGCTGAAGTATCAACCTATCGGATTGTCGTCCGATCGGACAGACCGTCCGATCGACCGACTTGAAAAATAGAGATACTTTAATGTTTTCAAAATACTACAACGAAAACTTCAAAAGTCAAGCCATCATACACAAACACATCAAAGGAAGAAACAATCCACTCGAACAGTCGTCCGACCGGATGACCACTCGAACGGATTGTCATCCGCACAACGGGACCGTCCGATTGGATTACCAATCCGACCGAGCTGCTGTCCGAGCCACTTACACCTTGCATCGTTTTACGCGTCACTTATCGTTATGTTATCGTTCTGATCAGGCTAACCCTACTCTCTAGCGCTCCCTTCAATCCATCATCGCTGTGAGTATACTCGATCCCTTTTTGCTTTATGCATTTTTGGGTGTTACATACGTTACGAATATTCAAATCACAATCACACTACTCAATACTATTTGAACGCCAACCGTTAATGCATGTTATACGTGGCTTATGAAGGCTTGTTTGTTATGTTTACACATGGAATGATGTATACCTGCCTTAGCAACGATAGTACTATAGTTTGGACTCAGCACCTGTTCGTAGGGGTTGTTAAGGACAATTACTTGCATAGATTACGGTGGTAATCATGTATTGCGAATTGCCTCTGGCAGTCAACCCGCAGTCATTGGTATCGATGGATCTATGTCGATAACTAACGTGCTTCATTTCACTATGTGTACGTGCTGGTTATGCGTAAACGAAATTCGAACTCTATATGCTATTATCAAACTTGTATGCTCACCTTTACATTATATGTATTGGCTTTATTTTAACATATGTGACAGGTGCTTAGGATGCACATCTGGTAGGAAATCAAAACTAGAATAAGGCACTAGAGGCCAACAAATAGTTGTCTGTACAAATTAAATCAAGGGTCTCTAGAAGCAGATAAACAATTTCTCTATTTGAAAATCTGAGTTGTCGGAATAGAACTATTGGCCTAGATTTTGACTGTAATAATTTGTTTACCTTTTGAGGCATGGTATGGGACATGTTATTTTAAATTGATTGGTAATGATAATTGTTATGGAAACTTCTGGACAATCTGTTTCGCTCAGTGCCATGCCCCGATGTTTCCGCCATCGGTTGGGGTATGACACGTATGATCATGAAGATACATTTGTTGGTTCATGGATGATGGGTATACAGGTGAATTATATAGATTACAATCATTTGTGCATGTGCCTTGGAGACATTGATGATGGATTTGATAAAGCTTATTATATCAACTATGACTAATGTGAAGGAAAGAGATCCAACAGGAGGATCTCATGGTTCGTTTCATGGCAACCTTATAGTGATACGTAGGTCTACACTCTAACCAATAATTTGGTTCAGTTTTCACATCTTATTAGTATGTTTCTTTAATAGTAATTTTTGACTGTATCATCTTGCGTTTTGTAGTTATTAATAGACTTCACACTACATTAACAATGGAATTGGATCTTATTTATGTTATCTACATCATAGACTCAACTCTATCGTGTAAAAATGGTACAATCATTCATGTATTAAAACATTTTATTTTTTTATCTTTTAGAATGCATACCAGGTTATTTGTGTTTATGCATGAATGAAAATGAGTTAATGAACGCACATGTGTAGATGAAATATATTCGATTGTGAGTGATGGGAATTGGATAGAAATAGTATTAAAATGTTTATGATTTTCAAGGTCAGTACTTGCAAGTTTGCTTGAAGTGAACTAACGGGAAAATGACGAAGTGATAAATAATTTGATAAAAGGTCATTTTGAAATTATCACTTACATAATGAGTTATTTTTATAATTTAAGATTATGGATCATTCATATAGGTCTCCTTATCAAGCAATGTTTCGGGTTTGTAGACTTTGGTTACAATAGAGAAGACGGTTTTGTGTAATTACAAAAATAGTAGGGAAGACTGTTCAGGTTTCGAAAACATTGGGGTAATTTATGTACTTTTGTCTGTCACTTTGGTGAATACCAGTTACAGGAAGAGTTTTATGATGTATTGGTCGTTAGTTTTGTAGATCTAGCAAGGTTGTGCTATTAGGGTTATTGTCCCTATTTAACTTTAATAGCAATATGCCATTGTTTCAAGATAAAGTTCTCCTTTCAATCTCCGTTGGTTCAGACTTCCTTTCAAAGTTTAAAAGAATAGAAAAAGTTGTGTGATGTATATATATGTACTAGTGGGGTGCCTGCGTGTTGCAGCGGGAATCACAACACTTCGATTAATGATTTTAAGGGTGTGCACAAGCTGTTGTTCAGTTTAGTTTTGAGCCACAAACATAACCATAACCAAAACTTTGATTTAGGTATTTAAAAAACCGATGGGTTTTAATTATTTCGGTTTGCTTAATCGATTATGAACATTAGGTCTAATCGATTTTCGATTAATAACCAAAAAGTTAACTTGAGATGAAAATGTTAACTTGAGTTGAAGTATTTAAGAAGAAGAACCCAAGAAAATCATCTCAAAATGAACCATGCATTTGTGTAAAAAGTTTTTATTTTTATTTTTAAACAGACATAACATATTCTCGTCAACCTGAAATCCTCTAACTCATTGACACCCATGGTTTATCATCTAAGCTTTTAATTTCCCATTTTTAATAGTTCGACAATGAACTAAATAGAAAGATCATGTAAATCTATTTTAAAATGCAATATTTGTGAAGTTTGATTCTTTGGCCAGTTCTTCAAACAAATGACACTACTTCTGTCTTCTCAAGAATCAATCACTCTGACCAATATAGACAAAAACGTAATTATGACAAAGCAAAATTATAGACTTAAACATGATATGAAATTAAAAACACAAATATGTAACTGAATGGATTAAAAAACTTCTGTATCATCTTTGCTTGTGCCCAAGTCTTGAATGGGATCATAAAAGTGTTATCACCTCCATTCATCACTGGATAGTTCTTGTAAGCTTGCATTTGGATAAAAAAAGGAATCTGAATAATTTAAGCTACACAACTTGAAAAGCTCTCTAGATTGTTGCTTCAATGATGGATCATGATTCATCACACCCACTATGAATAACAATCAGCAGATTTGCTACAAGACCAACATCCACATCCATCAATGAAGATTCATGTGGTGAGGGCTTGCATATAAACCATAAGATTGATAAAGCACGTTGTGTGCAGCTTTCTAAAACCCTTATCAACACCAAACAATAAGATTGATAAAAACATGGTGCTCATACACTCTTACTTAAAGCGAGTTCACTTTCTGGGACAATTTATAAAGCATCCAAGATGAAAAGAATTGATGTGTGTTTTAATTATTATTATTATATTATTAAATTTGCATTGATGTGTAACCCATGGTTGCCTTCAAAATTATAACGTAGAAAAAAAATGAAGTGAGTTATGGGTTTTAATTAAATAATTACATTATACACACTAATTGCTTATTTGAAACCCTCCATTACGTATCATAATAAATATTTTCTTCAAGAACTTCCAATTAAACCACCACGTGAACATTTCATTTATATAAATTCTATTTAATATACTTATATTTCATTTTCATTATCTTGAATATAAATATAAATTTTATTTAATATACTTATATTTCATTTTGATTTGGTTATACTAATATGGCTACTTCGGTTACAAAACAAAAGAAAGGAAAAGGAAGTTTATAAGGTTGGTTTGACTCGTATGCAGTTACATATGTATATGTTTTTTTCTAGTTCATATACCATTTAATAATAAAAGAAAAACTATTTTTTAATTTCCTTCAATGATCATAAAACTCTTGACTTCCTTTGTATAAATTGGGTGTGGATTAGCTTCCTCGGTAATAAATTCATAGTTACATATTTATAAGTTTTTTTTTTCTAGTTCATATACCTCTTTAATAAAAAAGAAAAACTATTTTTTTAATTTCCTTCAATGATCATAAAACTCTTAACGTCCTTTGTATAAATTGGGTATGGATTAGCTTCCTCAGTAATAAATTCGTGATGGTGTTAGAAAGACAAATTCACCCCCAAAATGTAATTAATATATGCATTTGTATGTTGTATACTAAGCATTTCTTGTTGTATCTCTTAATTTTTAAGAAGTCCTTGTGGAAATGCTTTATAATATAGTAAGTATAGATATATGTTTATTTTCTAGTTCATATACCATTTAATAAGAAAAGAAAAACTATTTTTTAATTTCCTTCAATGATCATAAAACTCTTGACTTCCTTTGTATAAATTGGGTGTGGATTAACTTCCTCGTTAATAAATTCATAGTTACATATTTATATGTTTTTTTTTTAGTTCATATACCCCTTTAATAATAAAAGAAAAACTATGTTTTAATTTCCTTCAATGATCAAAAAACTCTTAACGTCCTTTGTATAAATTGGGTATGGATTAGCTTCCTCAGTAATAAATTCGTGATGGTGTTAGAAAGACAAATTCACCCCCAAAATCTATCTATTATACTAAATGAATTCTCTTAGACCACATGGGCTATTCTTAGCCAATCATTTTGATGATGTGGACACCCTCTTAAGCCAGAGAATTCCTCTTGAGCGCCAAACTCTTTCTCTTATTTTCCTTGATTCACGCGGCTTCTCAAACACGGTTTCATAATACGTCATCTCTCTTCAATCAATCCTTAAACCCTAATTTCAATTTCATACATCTCTGCCTGTTCCGTCGCTGATTATCTTCAAATCAAGGTTAGGTTACCGATGAAAGCTATTAATCATGTTTTATTTGTTATTCGAATCGGAACAGATATGCGATTTCTGTTCGTTCACATCGTTCCTTATCTTCTTGGTTTGCGTTTGATCGCAACAGGTTTTGTGTCGATTTATCTCTAAAATTAAGGTCAACTTCTCTCTAAATTAAGTTTAATTTTGTTAATTATAGTGATTTTAGAGCCAATTCAATTCGGAATCATGTTGTTATGATCGCCACTGCGTTTTGGTATTGTCAATGTTTTATTGATTAGGATAATTTTGGTTTCTCTTTTGAGTTTCGGCGATACTAGGGTTTTAGATCTACGATTTAGGTTATCAAATCTACGATTATGGATTTTAGAAACAAAAATCGTTCTAGGGTTTCGATTTTTATTTGAATGTAGCTGTTATTTAATTGATGTTAGCTCTTTCCCCATCATATATACACTAATTTCTAATTTCTATACATATAGTATGTCTCTGTATTCGGTCTAGGGCCTTTATAAACTACATTGGTGAAAATGGAAATTGGCTTTGGCAAAGTTGATTGCTATACTATAGGGCCTTCTATTCAGGTGCGTTTGGATTACGTGCATTACAATTTCAATGTTACAATTGGGTTTTTTCGATTGGGGATTTAATGATTTTAGGGTTTTAACAGGTTTAATGAACACATTTGTGTTTGTTTGTGAATCTCATACCAGGGTTTTAACAGGTTTAATCAGTAAACTACTTATTGCCGATTAATCTCAACGTTTACAACACTGGCTATAATTTAAGTTATTGGATCTCTATTTTAATTTAAAAATTGAAGATAATAGTGTGATCGTTTTGATGTACTTTATAGTCGATTTCAGAACCATCAGTTTAAATTTACTTAGGTTATGTGTGATGTAGCCAGATAAAGCTTGGACTGGAATATCTTTATTAGGGGTGACTTTTGAAGTATGAAGTTCCGAGGGGTTTCTTGCATCTTACTCTGTTGGGTTTCAGGAGTTGATTAAACATCTTCAGGTATTTATATTTTGTTTCACTTTTATAGTTTGCTTAACATTCGTGTGTATAGTTTGTTGAACACGTCGCTTAGATATAAAGGTAGTTTGCGCTTTTGTTATCTAAGGTGATTGCATTTGTACTTGGTGCTTCTGTGGTACCTTTAGATTAATCGTGTGAATTAGCACATTCTGTTCTTTATCGTTTTTGATTGTTCATCTTTCATAAAGGTTAGGGTTTCATAGTGATACTAAAATTGGGATGACAATTGACAAAAAAGATACATGTTTGGGTTTATTTTCTACCAGTTTTGTCTTTTTTTTTTAACTCAATTGTATGTTATTTTGAATTTTATTTAGTAAGTAATGTTAAAGCAGGGGAAATGAGTAACTTCACTAACTTGCAACTAGGTATCTATCAATGATTTGTGGTATGTAAAGAATAATTTAGTCATGCATTTCAATTTTTTCTTACCCGTTTCACTGTTGACTGTTTCAAAGTAAAACAAATTTTTATCATGTTTTTTATTGAAAAAAATCTTTGAATTAAAGATAAAGGTTTTTTTAATAGTTTAGATGTTAATTCTCTTAATCAGAAATCTTTGTCTGTTTTGCTTTTAATTTAGGGTTTTCTGTCGCTGATTGTGACATTGGTGTTCGTTTGCTGCACGGATCGCTTTAAATTAAAGGTAACCTACAATTTCGTTATCTAAAGTTGTTGCCTTTTTAATTTGTGGTTCCCTGGTCTAGCGAATTAGATTGTTGGCTCTTAATTTGCTCCATCTTTGTAAATTGTTATTGTAATGTTCTATCAGTTCATTCGTATTTTCTTATTGTGCAGTCTGTTTTGGTAACACATTGCAATGTGTATGGAAGACCAGCTCTGGATATTACAGTTCAAAAGGTCTTTTGGTTTTCCAGTTTTAATGTGTGTCGAGCGCCTCATTGTTTAGACTCATTATCGTTAGACGGATTGTATAGATTGCGGTCGCATAGTGTGTCGAGCGCCTCATTGTTTAGACTCATTAAGCTTATCATCAACAAGCCAACAACTGTTCTGAAACTATTGATCGACTGTCCTGATTCTCTTTTCAGGTAACAATCTACTTATGCTTGAAACATGTGAAAACCGAAACTGTTATACTTGATGGTAAAGAAAATTCCGGCCACCTAAGATGTTTTTTTTATGAATAACATGACTTTAAATCTGAATAGGACACAATGTTATTGGCACTATTGAATTGCATTAAGATTAAGTTTGATTCAACTTATTCTTTTGATTGAAATCTTTAAACCATAGTAGCAAACACCAGTAAATGGCATGAGTTTGACACAGCAAAACACGAAATAAAGCCTGACCAATTGAGCAACCTGTATGCAACAATCGTCATTAATTTTGGGTGGTTTGGCTAGCTGATGATGGAACAAGATGTAAGCTTTAAGTTAGCGTTTTAATGCATTTGTGGAGTAAAATATATTCATTTATTATCCGACAAATGGCATAAAGTTGCATAAAGTTATTATCTGTTTAAGTTATATGTAACTGGCTTTCCGGCGACTATCTCAACACTTTGGCTTTTTATTAAATAGACATAAACCTGTATCTAAGTTGCATGATCTGTTGATATTTCTTTATCTAAGTTTAATTATGCTACCTTTACGTGTTGTTTTTTTTATTAAATAGACATAAACCTGTATCTAAGTTGCATGATCTGTTGATATTTCTTTATCTAAGTTTAATTATGCTACCTTTACGTGTTGTCTGTGTTGTCTCTGTTAGGAATTAACTCCCCAAAACACATTTACTTTAGAAAAGAAACAAAAGATTACCTACGCTCATAAAGAATAGTTATTCATTTTCTTCTGTGCTCCAACTTTCTTGATTCTCCCCCCTTTTCCTTCCTGTATTTAACTCTTAAAACCATCCTCTAGACTTTTTTTCAACCTACAAAGTTGGATTTTTTTGCACAACCATTTGGGTGCTTATCAAAGATTATACCAATCTATAAATATTGTTAAATTGTATTCCATTTTCACATTAATCTCATGACTTTAGTTTTTTTATTATATAAGAGAAGAGGACTATAAGTTGCTACTTATGAGTGTTCTGTTGACATGCACATAACCTGTTTGTTAAAATGCCAAAGTAAGTTTTAGGTGATACTCCTTTCTTGAAGTTTAGTGGTGGAAACCTTTGTAAGTAACTGTATGATGTTTAAATTGATTGGTGTACTAGAAATCTGGGCAGCGAGAATCATTGTTTTATGAGTTTTAACTATATCATAGACAATAGAGAAGTGGCCCATGTGGTGCTGGGCTTCTAGCTAGATATGGAAAAGATAAAGCTAAAAAAAGAACACTTTAGTGTTTTGTTGGATTATGCGTTCTATGTTATGTGCATGTGTTATGATATGTGAAAACTTTGTATAAACCAAAATTTATTTAAGATAAATTATTAAGACACTAATATAGAGAGAGAAAGCTATAGATGTTGGGATTGTTTTTATAAATTATAAGTTGCCAGAACACTACTTGATACAAATACATCTTGATAAAGAAGGCCACATGCTTAGTTTTGGGTAGTGTTGGACTGTTGATGTTGGCTTACATTGGGTTCTAGAGAAATATTTATTAGCAGGTCAAAGATTGGTTTAATGAGCTGTAGGTTAATTATGTACGACTCAGAATGGGCTGAGTAGAAATATGTGCGGGTTAGAATTGGCTGAGCTTAATTATGTACGGGTCAAAATGAGTTGTGTTCTTTTTTATCATTATCATTTTATCAACGCCTCTAATAGATGATCACAGGGGTTTGATGAATTAAAGAGGAGCACTTTTTATAGCTCGCACGTTCCATCTTTTATTTGTTTACAAGTTTTTCGCGATTCCAACGCTAATTTTTGCATACAAGTTGTATAGGTGTTAGCATATTTAATTTTTCTGAATGGGTTTGCAACATTAAGGTGCAGATTAAAAGACATATTATTTGTTTATTTTTTGATTAAGTGTTCGATAAAAGTCATGAGCTTTATACTCATGAAATTGTATGCTTTCATGACAAATTAAAAATAAAAGTGTTCTATTGTGACTTATGTTTTCATTGTATGATTGTTTTCGTGGGTTCTAATTTAGCAGGGACTGAAATAAAGGGTGGGTTAATTATTAATACAGTGGGTCGCAATAACGTAAGCGTTTTTACAATTTACATTGTATAGAGGATGCGAATCAACTGAAATATAGGGGTGGGTTGAATATTAATACAATAGATCATAACCTGTCAAACGGGTTATCACAATTTACATTGTTTAGAGGTTGTGAATCAGGCACATAAGAGTCAAAACGGGTCGGGTTTTAAATTCTTCATTTTTTCACTTATTGTGTTGGTCGTGTCTGGTTAGGTTTGGTTGACTTTAGATCAGACAACAAGTTGAATATCGTTCATAAGAGGTAGCATTTTGCACTTTCTTCAAACAGTTATTAACAAGTCAATCTGCTACCCGGATTCTTAAGTCAATTGCAAATCAAATTGCATAAGGTAAGACATAATTGCTTTCCACAAATTTTATTTAGAGATTTATAAATTGTCAATCGCTTCAACATCATATGATGTTAAGGATGCTGAAAATAGAATACATGGCATGTTGGCATCTAAAGCTACAACTTATCTTTCCCAATATATCCTCCATATTGCAAATCGGTGACATAGTTGATGGCACATAATGTAGATTATCCATTGATCTGTATTGAAGATATTTTATTTTTGAATTGCGTGTATCTATCTCTATTTTATTAGGAAATAACTATTTAAGGTGTTGGACGTTCATTGTTTTAGGATGGTTTTTTTTTCTTTAATAAAAGTTCTTATCAACTACACTGAGTTTAAAGTCTATCTGGTCATTTGATTGCTAATCATTTTGTGGTTTTTTTTTCTTTAATAAAAGTTCTTATCAACTACACTGAGTTGATAGTCTATCTGGTCATTTGATTGCTAATCATTTTGCATGAGTAGTAATAATAGTAGTAGTAAATTACAGATAACATAAATAGTATGAAAATAAATACTCTAAATTTTGTTAAATTTTGCAAGTAATAAACTTTAAGTAACAGACGATTCATCAAATTTATATTTATGATGAGGTTAAATTCTAAATATATAATGTAACAAGTTGCATGAAATATGTTCCTTTATGTTCTTGAAGCGAGTTTTTAGGTCCCATGTGTTACTCAATTCGTGTTTTGTCGGGATATCAGAGATTCTTTCATTTCAAAATATCATGTACGGACTTATAAATTATATAATTAGCATTGTGTAACCCGTGTAGCACACGGGTACTTAACTATATATAATTAGCATGGGCTGAACTTGAAGCGATAACACGAAGGTATATTTTTGTCGTAGTGGGCCTTCGGGCGGCCTTTTGATACTGGGCTTGGGCTAATCATTTATCTATAATTTTTTTTTAGTATCATTTTTATACGTTTATATTGAAAGTTTTTTCATTGCAAAGTTCATTTCAATGCCAGTAGATATTATATGTTTGTGTTAAGCCACTCGCGAAACTCGCGGGTTCCTAGACTATATTTCTTATATACCAAAAACCAGATATGATGATGGTGACCTTTGCTGGAGATGGCGATGGAGACTTTGACGGAGAGAGAGATCAGAGTTGAGGTGGGTATCATGTTGGTTAAAAACGTTTTTTATATATATATTTACACATACAAACCATAACTATTGCATCTATTTAAAAGGAAAACAAACTAATTTTTGTGTACTGTTTATAAAGGATTTGTCATTAAGTTGGGAGTTCTTTTGCAGCATTCAGGCTCTCATAAAGATTAGAGGCAGCTTAATGTTTATAAAGGATAACCTTGATGGGGTTTATCTTATATTCCAGGTATAATGCCGATGATCTTGAGGGGGAGCTAATAATAAAAAAAATCTTTACAAAGACATCCTGGGCCTTCATTTTCTCTAATGATGCATCCTTTGGATCACTCACCTTTGTATGCAAGACATCAAGATATACACTTATCATGTTTGTAATTATCACTTTTCGTTACATGTAATATGTAATTAGTTATTATAAGAAGCATTTTACAGATATATTATTTGTATTATTCTTTTATTTACATATTATTATAAATTATTTAATGTGTATCGTCGTGTTTGCTTTAACATTTGTCTCACTTTTGAAGTTTGTATTAGAAACAATGTACACTACTAAGGGCTACTAAGGACTACTTCATTCTCACTTTTCGCAATTTACTATTATTTTATTTTGCAGGCTCAACATATGTGATGTCTGACGTCGTCAGTTATTTTGAGAAAGATCAATGACTTGCTGCTGCTACTGGAGTGTAAGTAGTTAGTAGTTATCTCAATTATGCAGTGAATTTTTTTTTTCAGTTTTACATTGGGGGTGACAATTTTTGCGGATTGGGTAACAACCTAAAACAAGTACTTTCTTAGTAGGAGTGAAACGGGTCGATCGGGTTTGGCTGACCGTCAAGAAGATATTTGTTTTCCGATTTTTAAGAGTAAAATATAAATAACTTTAGGTGTTGAATATGATTACGGGAAATTTATAATTTTATTGTTTTTTACAAACTTATAATTTTTTTAATAATCAACACTGGAAGTTGTATGTGGAAAAAGATTTTGGGAAAAAAATTGATCTGTTTGACCTATTCTCTTTTTAGTTAAAATTTTGACTCGACCCATTTGAGATATAAGAATACTGAAATTAACCCATTCACAAACAGTGAAGCAGACATATATCGAAAATACCCTCTCTATTTTACGTCATGCTAACTTGCTTCTTTCTTTAGGCTAAGAAATGGCATGTCCTTGAGTTCTTGATAAGTTCCTAAGATCCTTATCAGGTAATAATTGACTTCACCGCGTTATCTAACTATTTATTTGATTATTGTTTTTATATGATGTTGAGGACGTGATATGCTTCTTTATGAAATTGATACAAGCAATTTTGTTGAGTTTGTCCGTTGAATTTGATTATCTTAATTGCAAATTGTAACGGGTCAAAGCATCCCACATATCGGTTAAAAATTAGAGGCTTATGCACCTGAAAGAGGTTCACGGAGGTTCAACTTTTGAGACACCATGTTTAGATTTGTCTACATAATTTTAATCTTTTGAATGTATAACAATTTGATGGTTTTTTATGTGATTTTTTTGGTCTTGAAGATTTGGGATTCTATTTATCTAGGATTATGTGTCACGGCGTATTGCTTTATCATGGACATCACAAAAAAAATAAAAAAAAAGACTAAAAGCTTGCAATGCTTTGGAGTTGCTGATGACCAGGTGGCTTTGACTTTTCCTCTTTTTTTGTTATTTTATTCTAATCTATTTACAGAGCATCATTCAAGCTTTGCTCTATAAAGGGTGGAGAGCAAATCGGACAGACTTCCGAAACCGCACGAAGAAAAAGGTTTATCTGGGAAGGTTGGACGTCCTTTAAGGTTTAATGAGAATGAATTGTAAATATCTTTATGTTTCTGTTCTAGGGGAGGCCTTTCCGTTTTGGCTTGCTGTACTATGGATTTGGTGACGGGTTTGTAAAAAGAGTTACCTTATATAATTTATACTTTAAACCTTAAAGGTTGTTTTATGGCCAAAATATAGTGAATAGTTAGAGTAACTTTCCGTTGAAGGGTTGGAGGTGCCACCCGTGTAACATAGGAAAATTAAGTTCTTTAATATTTCAACGTATATAAAATTATAATTTTTACGGACTTAGTTTTCCTGTTTAGCCACCCGTGTAATGTAACACACGGGTATTTAGACTAATTTTCGATAAGTAATTAAACGTTTTGGGTTGAAAGTGGTTGAAAGTGCATTAAACACATAAATCTGAAAGGCAGCCATTGTAACGGGTCGAATGGGTTGAAAGTGGCTGAAAGTATGTTTTTAATGCAAACGCCCTTTTTCATTGTTTAATTCAAAGATATAGATGATCATTGTAAAATATATTGTTTCTGAAATCATACATATTGAAATAATTGTTTTGCAGATATCAGCCCACATTGTCAGCTAATCAGATGAAAGTGGCAACTGAGTTTGAGTATCAAGGAGGTATGTCTTTCTAGGCATCTGTTTATCAACTTGAAACATGACTTTCATTTCAAGCATTAATGATGAAGAGTGCACGTGTAGCTAAGGAAGTCGATCACAAGGTATTGCTTCTTTGTTCTGTGTGTAGTGATTTGTGTACCCTTCGGATTTGGTTTGGGTAAAAAGGAAACTGGGTTGATTTGGGTAAAGATGAAATTTCATTTGGGTGTTTTTGGGTCCGCTAAATTAAACAATGGCTCAATTTGGGTCTACTAAAACGGATCAATACGGGCTATTCTTAGAAAACCCGCGAACTTAAAACGGGTTCAAATGGGTTTGCACTACCCATGACCCATTTTGACACGACTCATTCACGAGTCCATCTTGGCCAGAACCTGTTTTGACCCAAAACAATTTGGAAACCTTTTAAAACGGACTGTTTTAACCTGTTGGCTGACCTGACCCGACCTGACCTGACCTGACCTGTTGGTTGAGTTGAGCTATACTTGCTTCACCCCTGCAAAAGAACAATTAATCCATGCTATTTAATATTTATCATGCAACTTTTCGCCAAGTAATTCTTACCGATCTTGAGTTTTTAGTTTTTATTATAAATATATATTCTATTGTTATTTATATGATAACATGCTTGCATAGACTTCTCCTATTAATCAAATTCCTTTATTAAATGAACTCAAATTTAAGTTTGAGTTTGGCTTGAACACATATAAACTCGGCTCGATATTAACTTGCTAAACCGAATATTTTCGTTTTTAACTTTCATCAATTTCATAAATACGTCTTATTTCAAACTGACTTCAAAATATAGTTCTATACAAATGGCTGAGCTGAGATAGTTCTATTGTTTTATTTGAAAAGTTTTATTAAATTATAAGACATGTAAAAGTAAATCATCCTATCTTATTTAGTAATAATATTCAAAATATACACTAAAATGTGAAATCATGTGAACTAAAATTCATGATACTTATATTTTTAAACGATTATCAAAGGCAAATGGTTATACACTATTGTCATATATATTTGACACTGTTGTCATCTTTAAAAAGTAATGTTCGGTACTTTTTAAAGATGATGAGGTATAAATTATAGTACTACTTTTGGTAAAATTGATTTGTTTTAATGCAACATTTATTTTATTTAAAAGTTTATCTCAAACACTATTAAATAATATTATGTATTGTGAGACCACCCCGTGTAACACACGGGTACTTAACGAATTTTAAAATGTTGTATTGGTTTTGACCTGACCCGTTTCAACATGTAGAATTTTAAAATGTTGCAGGAATTGTATTGGTTTTGACCTGACCGTTTCAACATGTAGAATTTTATAATGTTGGTTCTAAAGAAGTGTATAAAGAAGTCTTTAACGAATTGTGGTGTATATAGGGACGCTAACCATACGAATAAAACAACTAATGTGGTTTATAAGGAGATTTTCAACGAATTGTTATCGTTGTATATCCATGTATTTCAATTTGTCGTTCTACTCTAATATTTTTTTTTTGTGTTTTAACGTGTATAAAGTCATAAAATTATGTCAACGGTGATAATGAAGATATTTTCTTTTACCAACGGTGATATGCGGATTAGATTTTTTCTTTTGCTTTTCAAAGGAGGCAATTTCCACTGGCCGTATGTTTTGCAATGACGATCAACAAAAGTCAAGGTCGGTCTCTTTCAAGAGTTGGTTTGTACCTCAAACAACCGGTCTTCTCTCATGGTCAATTGTATGTTGCCTTATCAAGGGTGAAAACAAGAAATGGGGTCAAAATACTCATAGTTGACAACAACGGAAAAGCTACAGATATAACAACTAATGTGGTGTATAAAGAGATTTTCAACGAATTGTGATATCTGCATATTGATGGTTAATAAAAAGATTTTACATGATCCGTTTCAAGACGTGTATATATTCATAACATTTTATGTAAACAACGATGATGAAGCAATATTATCTTTAATCAACCCGTGTAATACACGGGTCCTTAGGCTAGTGTAATTAATATATGCATTTGTATGTTGTATAATAAACATTTCTTCTTGTATTCCTTCAATGATCATAAAACTCTTGACTTCCTTTGTATAAATTGTGTGTGGATTAGCTTCCTCGGTAATAAATTCATAGTTACATATTTATATGTTTTTTTCTAGTTCATATACCCCTTTAATAAAAAAAGAAAAACTATTTTTTAATTCCCTTCAATGATCATAAAACTCTTAACGTCCTTTGTATAAATTGGGTATGGATTAGCTTCCTCAGTGATAAATTCGTGATGGTGTTAGAAAGACAAATTCACCCCCAAAATGTAATTAATATATGCATTTGTATATTGTATACTAAGCATTTCTTCTTGTATCTCTTAATTTTTAAGAAGTCCTTGAGGAAATGCTTTATAATATAGTATAGATAGATATAGATATAGATATAGATATAGATTAGGAAAACTATAAATATCTAATGTTTTTTATGTTTTTTTTTCTTATCACATTTGGGTATTTTTTTAAGAGTTGAACACATAATACTATCCGTTTGTTACATCAGATTTACCTAATGACTTTCTTCCTCAATCTACAACATGTCAGTTTAGGGCGCCATGAGTGGGTCATGTGATATAAGGGTAGGAAATTTAATATGTGTAGAGAATGTGATGAAATGATTAGTTATTGGTATTAAAGAATTAATATACACAAAAAAAATTATTTTGGCACGTAAAAGATTAATGGTTGGAGATGTAGTTGCATGAGGCTCAAGTCTCACAAGTCAAAACTCAAATATAATTTTAGTGTAAATCTTATGTTTTGGTGTGGAATATTAGTTGTGTTTGACTAATAAAAAAAGTAAAATTTTAGTAGAGAAATAAGAAAGGCTGCAACTATGGCTATTCATATGAGTTTTTGTTTATTTTCTATCTACCATATTCATGTTAAATGTCGTCTTTTCAAATTATAGGTAGCATAAATGTTGGCAAATAAATGGTAGTCATGATGTTTTTAAAGTACACTACAAGTGAGAACATGGAGAGTGATATGAAACTATACGTCGCTAACTTTCTTTTGCATCTATATAAAAAAATATTATAACCATTTGTTGGTCATATATTCATCTAGCTCAATTACTTTGCATCTATATAGAAATATTATAACCATTTGTTGGTCATATATTCATCTAGGAAAATTACGTAAACTGGGTTTTATCGTATATTGATCATATATTTATCTAACTCAATTTCGTAAATTGGGTTTTATCAAACTATTTTTTATATGTTTATTATTACAAAAAATATCCCGCTAAATATGTACATTGAAACACCACTATCCGTTGACTTCACTCAATTTGAACAAATTTTGGTTTTGACCTTTTCTGAGCCTCAACAGGTCGATGCTGAGATTACGGATCGTGGTACCGACATAATGGATGGTGGTTTGGAAGGCTGTTAATGTTGATTGGCGGTCATTGCTGAGATGACGGATAACGGTCTTGACATAATGGATTGCGGTTTGGAAGGCGGTCAACGTTGATTGACGATTCATCTTTTTTGATGTAAATAAAGTAGTTCATACACATTTTTTGATTTTTTTTCAAACATTATTCCTCGTTTAAATTATATAGAAATGGGATCAGGAGAAAACGCTCAAAAGTCTGAGAACGGTGAGAACGCTTCCTGGCCCAACACGTGTCACACCGCTTAGAGAAGGGCGGAGGGGCTTTTTTGTCCTTTCATATTTCTTTTTTTAAACGCGTGTCACTTCATCTTTCCATTTTTTGGCGTTTAATAAATACGCGACGTTTTTATTGTTTTTAGATCAGAATCATAGTAAATATTTTGACGTTTTAAGTATTGTTTTGGGGGTTTTTTATTGTTTTTTAGATCAGGATGCAGACCTTTAATGTAAAAATCATCAGTAATTTTCTTGATTTTATTATATCAAGTGTTTTGCCATGTAGGATACATGCCTATAATGTGACAGGCAATTATGACGTTTTGAAAAGATAAAATAAATTTCTATTTTCCATGTAGTAGCATTAATATAACTATAATGTTTGGCAATAATGATACCGTCTCTTTATTTTACTGTTTCTTTCAATTTTCATCTGTCAATTAGTGTTGATTTTTTCAGTAATACTTTGTTTGCGTTTTTTGGCGTTTTATATAGCAAAAAGCGTGCTTTGCTAGCATTCGTTCTCACAGTTTTTTACACTATCAGGCGTTTTAGTGTTTGTAGTTTTTGGCGTTTTATACTCAATTTTTTTTAAAATAGTAGAGAATTAGATGATAAACAACAGAGAATTAGATAACAAACAATAGAAAATGAAAAAAAAAATAAAATAAAAATTATAATCTAATTTCTCATCCAAATCTTCACTGTCATCAGCCTCTTCTACTTTAACCTTTTTGGCGTTTTGAACCTGTTTTTGAATACATTATGTAGATCCTTATTGTAACACCCGTCTTTTAATTTCATAAGAAATGCGGTATTTGTAAAAAAAAAAAGAAATTTAACTAACAAAAACTTAGATGGTAAACTAAGTTATACTTCATCATAGTAATTAACATAGTCAAATAACTAGTTTCAAACATAAGTCATTCAGTAGTGATTACAAAACTACATAGTTTAACTAGATTTATTTAGTGCGGAAGCATCCAAAATTTTGTGTTCGGTTCTTGAAGCCTCAACTTGATCATCATCCACATACTTGCAATACCTAGAAACTGGAAATTTTGACAATTATTAGTATTAGAATTCTTTGAAAATTTCAATAATCGAACTATAATAAAAAACGGATTCGATTATCTGAGATATGCAAAGTTCAACAATTTTGACAGGGCTCTACCGTAACTTACGGTAGCCACCGTAAGTTACGGTAGCCCCTGGGCAACACTGGTCTACCGTAAGGCAGTAGAAAGCTGCCGTAACATTTTAGTCTCTACCGTAAGTTACGGTAGCTACCGTAACTTACGGTAGTCTCAGAAATTTTACTGTTTTGACTGATTTGTTTATTTTACCCAAACCCAATTCTCGGATTCCTCGTTTTCAATACCCACGCTCCCATCACCGGTTTGCGTGTTTAGTAATTCGCTACCCGTCACTCGGGCTCAAAATCTACAAGTAAGGTACTACCGTTATTCGATTCATACCTTCTCTTAATGACCCGTTTAGTTTACCCTTATGGACTTCATCATTCAAACAAACCAACACGCTAAATTCTCGTATTCTAATATGTCATTTATTAACAATGACAAAAGACCAATTAACCATATTACGAAGCATTAGCCACGCATTAATTGATTATTCGACCCGTTTGGCTCATCTACGGAATCCTCCATTATGATGACTACCAACGAGATCTAACCATTTCTAGACCTATTATTCAATATAGCGAACGTTATCGCTTTAAATCAACACAACTTTCATTCTACAATTCAACTACACATATGCTATTTTTCAAAAATTACCCAATGTAACGAATCAAGTTACATACCTTCAATGCACGCCCTTCAAACGCAAGTCGCCACCGGCTTGTCCACTCGACGCTCCGGTATCCTTTCCTATAGAGTTCAATCATGATACGTTTAGAACTCCTTTTCAATCATATGTCGCATAATTTGCCTAAACATCACAATTATACGTTTTAACTTTAAATTTCAGTTTCAAGCCTTCTTTGAGGCATTTCTACGAACACTTTAAGGGCAAATTTTTTACATGATTATATAACAAGTCCCTAACTTATCATTTAGCCCGAATTTACATCAATCAAGCTTTCATATATAAAATTTAGCATTCATATTTCAGTAATCTCTTTCTATGAACCATATTACACTAGAATAATGCTCAAAACCCTAGTGTTTATCAATTCTCACAAGACCCATGAATCACCTTCAATGTGTTCATGAAATTTTCAGAATTTGGTCATGATTTCACATGTTGTTGTCTAGGTTTTTGTTTTGGTAAAAAATCAAGCAATGACAATGTAACCAAACTTTCTGTTGTGAGGTATGATGCTTGAATTGATGAACAACAATAAGGATCACTATGAAGTGTAATGAACAAATGACACGAAGATTTATACGGGGAAAAAGCCCTTGATCAAGAGTTGATCTCCGGCACAAAAAACCCCGGGTGATGGAAACTACCGATCACCAACTCAAATTAAACAAAAAATCTGTTACAACTTCGGATGATAGCGAGCTAAGTACAAGGATCACTATAGTGTAACGTGTAGAAATGTATGAAAAATGCTAAGTGTTTTGTCGAGAGCCAGTGAGAGCGGTTGTATGAGTGTGTGTGTAGCCAAAAATAGCTAAGTGTCTCTAATATAGCTCGCTACCCCTTTACAAATAAAAAATATCAAGCCTAACTAACATTCCGCAAATGGTGCAAGTCTTCCACGACTCCACAACATCCATTTCTGACCAAGCACGTGCGGAATAGGCTGAGAATATTCTCCAGGAATGTCGCCAAGACTAAGTCCAAGTTGATATTCCTGCAAAACATTTACGAATTCAAAGTAGAGAATCGTTAGTACTGGGATCCTTATAGTGATCCATGATCCTGATCCTGCAACACTTCTGAGGATCACTACTCCAGACAGAATTGAGGATCACTAAATCCAACAGCAAATAAGGATCACTGGTCATTTAGAAATCCACCCCTAACAATTGCCCCCAAAATATAAGGAGTAAATATGTAAATAAATGAGTTATATTTTGTCGATCTTATCCGTAGCAAACTAACGGATAACTAGCCGTTGAAGACGAACTAGCCGTTGCAAACCTGACGTCACTGAAGTGACAATCCTACAAATCATCATTATAAATAGAAGTTAGAGATAGGATCAATTCACATTTAAATTCAAGAGAGAGACTCCCTTTAAATTTAAGTCCGCAGATCAAACAGGTAATCCTCTTTCTCTTCTTCCTTTACGTTTTCTTTCTTTGCTCCTTCTTTCTTTACATTCTTCACAGTCATGATGATGCTACGATCCTCCCCCGCCAAGGATCATAAGAAGGACAGTCCTCTCAAAAGCCAGGGGATCATTAAAGACTCACCGAAAGAGAGATGCTGCTTCAATGATGCACAAATAGACAAATTCGCCACTGTTTTGCGGCGAACACCGATTTCAAGCCATTCGATCCCACTGTTCTGAGCGACTACATTTCTGAGACATGGATTGCCTTTCCTGCTACCCTGATATGCGGTAAAGTGTCGTATATATTAGGTTTATATTTTAAGCCCTTTTTAACACTTATTTTAGCCAAGTTTTAAATTTATAAAACACGATATTTCACTAACACTAAACACACATATGAGCAAGTGCACCCATCGTTGAGTGTAGTATAGCGTTGGTAAGATACCGAGGTCGTCCAAAGACACAAGAGCTTTTAGTACCGGTTTATCCTCAACGTCTAACCAAAATAAAAGTTTAGAAAAATGTTTTAAACTAAGAAAATTAAAAGCTAACTAAAATGCTGAAAATAAAAATAAAAGAAAAACAAATAGACAAGATGAATCACTTGGTTCTGACTCGTATCTAGTATAACCTTTGATTATTTCCGCACTTTTGCACATAATTAAGAGATTATCTTAGTTATTGTAGTAGGCCCCTCTTTTGGAGGTGACGTTACCCTCACCCCAGTAGTTTGAGTCAGCAGGGATACAATCCTAAAGGGGTGGATTATTGGAAGATAATGAATTAAGTTATTAATGCAGTATTGTGGTAGGCCCCGCTTTTGGCGGTGACGTTACCCTCGGCTAAGTAGTCTGAGTCAGCAGGGATACAGTCCTAAATAGCCGGGTTATAGTATTAATAGTAGTTAACTTATGAGGGGATCAAAGAGTTTGGACCCCCGCCATCCAATACCGTGAAGTATTGAAGGAGGTCCTACTAAATTTGACCCAGGTCCATTGCAGGACCTCTAAACGCTGAACAATGGCAAGACCTTTACCAAACCGTTCCCTTAACCCCATACCAGGTAGCCAACATACCTCCATATAGACCGTGGAGATATGAATGGTGAAAATCCTTTATTTTATATAGACAGTAAAATAATGCCAAGACACCACGGACAAACGATAAGGAAAGATCACCTTCAACATAAGTAACTAGTTATTAAAGTCATTAATACAAAACCAAATAAAAAGTGCAAAAGATTAGAAATAAAAAGTATTATACTAGACACTTTGTCTTCACCAAGTGATGTAAGAGACTTAGGCAAACATGGCCTTGATTGTCAAGAACTCTTACGATCAATCTTGGATCCCGAGACGACTCACACACTCTACGATGGACAATGGATGATGGTGGTGGATGATGGTGTTGTGATGGTGGTGGGTGGTGGATGAAGTGTGAGAGAGGTGGTGTGCCAAGGGATGAGATGAAATGAATCCAAGCACTCCTATTTATAGGCTGAACAGAGTGCTGGACACGGCCCCGTGTCCGCTGGACACGGCCCCGTGTCTGTCTGACAATCTCTCTCCTCATTAATTGTAATTCGCAATTACAACAAATGCGCCTGCTGTACTTTCGACACGCCCCCGTGTCCGCTGAGCACGGCCCCGTGATGGGCAATAGAAGCTTCTATGGATTTGTCTTTTCTGCTGCTTCTTGGGCACGGCCCCGTGCTGGCTGAGCACGGGGCGTGTTCAGCCTTCTGTCTTCTCCTTTTTGCTTTGGAAGGTGCCGTTGAGGGGTCGGGCAGTCCACTAATATTCCTTTTCTTGTATTTATGTTGGATTTAGCTGTCTTTTTGCTTCTTTTTCTTTTTTGAGCTCATTTAATCCTGAAAATACAAAAGGAAGACAAAAACACTCTTTTTCCAATATTAGTACTTAAAAAGGGTTAGTTTTATGCCTCATTTGATGTAATTTATATGTTGCATTTTACACACATCAAATACCCCCACACTTGAACTTTTGCTTGTCCTCAAGCAAAACTCTTTAATATGTGGCTTACACTCCTAAATGGAATATGTAGAAGAGAAGGTTTTGGGCATGTCGTAGAGTGTCGGGATTTCCAAGATCTTTTTGGGTTTTATTTTTATTTATTTACACTCCTATTTGTAATGATTTATTTAGAACTTTTCATAAAAGGAATTACTTATTTGGGCATAACATGCCTTTTTAAAATTCTATTTATATACAAGTTCACATACCTCACGGGGAAATCACTCACACTCGGCCGAAGGTGTATTTTTAGTGAATCACTCGAGAGCGGCATGGAACTTATTCCTACCATAGGCTTGCCAAGAAATCAATCCTCCTCCTTTTTAACTTTTATACCTTTGTAGATATCAAGAAGACTTTGTGGGTTAAGGGTTAGGCTAGGGTTAAAGGTAGGTGGTTGGGTTAGTGGTTAGTAGAAAAAGGGCTAAAAGCGTAACAAGTGTCGGTTTTCGTATTTTTGCAATTTTTTATTTTGATGAAGCTTTTATTCAAACTAAGTTATTTTTGATTAACTTGTTTGTTTATTTTCTTTTTGCTTCATCATTTTTTTTACGAACAACCGAACTTGTTACTAAAATAAAGGGTAAAAAAAATGAAAAAGGTTTTGGTGGGTAAAAGAGTTTTTGTTTGGGTGATGAAACGAAAAGGTTTAGGCTCAAAGGGGCTAACTAGGGGGATTTTTGGGTAGGTGGTAAAAGAAAAAGAAAAATAATGGTGTAGAAATAAAAAGGGTTAGTCCTAATGCCTCCATCATTTACTTACTCGGGTTTAAGTTGATAAGGACCGGGAATGTATTGTCATGGCAAGTTCTAGAGTCGTAAGAACCAAGCGGCTATTCACACAAGAAACGAAAAATGAGCATTTAGTCAATTGATATGTAATTGTGTGCTCAATAAAGGCTCAAAACTCACTTTTGTGGGAATGGGTTTTTATGTGATCAAGTATATATAATCAAATTTTAAATAAGTTTGTCATGCCTTTTCATAATTTTCTTATGTTGGTTCTTTTTATCACTACGCTATCGGTTGTAAATTTGTAAAAATATTACCTTTTTGAGAACTTGAATTTCCCGAGTTAAACCTAGACAAGTAAAAAAAATGAAATTTTTGAAAAAAATTGGGGTGATTAGCGGTTCCAATAGAGTTTTGTGTAAGGCTTGTATTTAGGACTTGCAAAGTTCAAGGTTTTAGCATCCCCCCCACACTTAAATTACACATTGTCCTCAATGTGTCCCAAAAATAATTTTTTTAGGTTGATTAGATGTGTAAAATAGTGTTTAAAAAGCAAAAAATTGTGTTACTGGGCACTGGACACGGCCCCGTGTTGTCCGGGCACGGCCCCGTGCTCAAGTGCCAGTAACAGAATTAAAACAAGAGAAACAGAAGCCTGGACACGGGGGCGTGTTGGGTGAACACGGCCCGTGTCCAGTTACCTGAACTGGACGTTTTTTGCAGGTGGTTCAGCACGGGGCCGTGTTGGTTGGGCACGGCCCGTGTTGAACCTTCTGAAATGGAGAAAATTGTCGGGTTCCCTTGTTCTTGTGCATGGGTTCATTTTTCTCGTTCCCCTTTTCATCCTTTACCACCATGAGTGTGTTTTATTCATTACAAACCATCCAAACCTTAAAACCATCATTTCATTTTATCATAGAGAGAACTTACATAGTCCTAAATTAAACTAGATAAAACAAAGAAATAACAAACCATGGAGTCTCAGCCTTTACTTTATTTTAATTAGCAAAATTTCCAAGAAGTAATTAATCTTGGTTAAACAAGGCCTATTTGAACTCCTTCTTCCGCGTGCGGTTCTCCTCAAATGTCGGCGAGCCATTCTTCCACCTCCCTTGGAAGGAGAAAAGAAGGCTCATTGGCATTAGTTTGAGGAGTTTCAACTTCCACCGGGATCTCTTGTTGGTGTTCCACGGGAGGTTCCGCTGGAAAGTCTTCCCACCCGGTAGGGTTGTTGATTCCGAGTGCCAGGTTCCAATCTTGTTGAGGAAGGACTGGTTCCATTGGAGGTGCTACAAGAATATTTAACCTCTGGTGCAAGAGGTTAATTTCTTGGAAGCTGCTTTCAAGTCCCATCGTAAGATCGTTAATACGGTCGATTAGGACCTCCTCTACTGACGTCATTTCATCGAGAGCCTCCCTTAATGCTACCACATAGTGCACAAGTGTAGCTTCAATAGAGGGTCTTCTTCCTCTTCGGCTGTTTGACGAATGCACAGAAGATGTTTCGCTGTTTTCACTCGACATCCTACGAAAAATAAACTAAAAATAGTTTATTTAATGAAACAGTGACAGGACACGGCCCCCGTGTTCATCTTTCTGTAGAGTTTTGGAACAAGGAAACTTGGATTTTTAAGTTATTTTCTGAACTTGTGGGGCCTTTTTAGCTACTAATAACTTAAAACAATGTTTCAACATGTTTTTACCAATATTCTTTGAACAAAACTCATTTATCCCTACCATAGAGTTGGATGAATTCCAAACTTTCAATGGTAGCTCTTGGAGAAAGATGGAGAAGAAGGAAATGGCTAAAAGAGGAAAGGACAAGATGGGTTGTTGGAACCTTCTTTTAGACTTACCTAGGATAGTTTGAGAGAAGATTCCTGCAAATCTCTGTCCCAAGTTGGTCCAAATGTGCAGAATTCTTGGCTGCATTTATAGAAAATGACAGCATCCTGGACACGGCCCCGTGTTCAGTGGACACGGCCCCGTGTGCAGGTGGAGTTCTGACACAGTTTGTCCGTATTCTGACGTTTTAATCAGAATGGAATCTTTCGATGGACACGGGGGCGTGTTGGCTGGGCACGGCCCCGTGTCTAGGGACTGTTTTATGAAGTTTGTCTAGTTTTTTAAGGAACTTGTTAGTATCGGGTGGCTCCTGACTGGTTGGAACAACCCCAAAGTGCCTAAGATATCTTAATTGTTCTAGACTAAGGCGAGAACGCAAGAGGTTGTCGGTGAGGGTAATTCCTATTTTTATTCTAGGTGGACAAGTCCAACCCTTTCCCGGGCTCTTGTTAAAGAAGGTGTATGCCGAATCGCTCAGGTCTATGTATGCACCGAACGAAGTCGATGGAGAGTCCTTCACGGCACAATCGACACAGGGACGACTATCGTCCAAGTCTTTGCTAGGTACGAAGGTATTTTCGGGAGCAACGAGGTTGTCGGAATGCGGTTCCAACAATTCTTCATGGTTATCGTCTTGGGGTGGATCAATAAAATCCTTCCTAAGCTCTTCTAACCAATTCTGAACTAGCTTTTCTAGTTGAAATAACTCATCAAGGAGCATTTCCCCTAGAATATCTGGCTGGGCGCATTCGAGGGAGAAATAGTGCTTATTTTTACTTTCGCCCCTCTTAAGGTTGTGAGAAGTTGGTGGGTCCATGTAGTGGGGCTTATAATTTAGAAAGTAGCATTTTACTTCTTCATGTTTGCCACCACATAATTGACACCACGTACCATAAGAGTGCCGAAAGTAAAAACAATTACTATCACTCATGTTTATGTCAGAAATTACCAACCGCCGGGATCTAACGGTTCTGTTTTCAGTAACTGAATCTTGGGCACGGGGGCGTGTTGGGTGAGCACGGCCCCGTGTTCAGCTTACTGTCTGACGTAAAACAAGATTGCCAGTTCCAATGATTGAGCACGGGGGCGTGTTCAGCGGGCACGGCCCGTGCTGAGCTCTGCAGAAGCTGAAAAACTAAGAAAATCCTAAAAAATTAAAAAGAGAAAAAAAATGATTAGGCCGTTGATTCCTAACTTTCTTAAAATCCTTGTGTCCCCGGCAACGGCGCCAAAAACTTGATGTGCGGTAAAGTGCCGTATATATTAGGTTTATATTTTAAGCCCTTTTTAACACTTATTTTAGCCAAGTTTTAAATTTATAAAACACGATATTTCACTAACACTAAACACACATATGGGCAAGTGCACCCATCGTTGAGTGTAGTATAGCGTTGGTAAGATACCGAGGTCGTCCAAGGACACAAGAGCTTTTAGTACCGGTTTATCCTCAACGTCTAACCAAAATAAAAGTTTAGAAAAATGTTTTAAACTAAGAAAATTAAAAGCTAACTAAAATGCTGAAAATAAAAATAAAAGAAAAAACAGATAGACAAGATGAATCACTTGGTTCTGACTCGTATCTAGTATAACCTTTGATTATTTCCGCACTTTTGCACATAATTAAGAGATTATCTTAGTTATTGTAGTAGGCCCCTCTTTTGGAGGTGACGTTACCCTCACCCCAGTAGTTTGAGTCAGCAGGGATACAATCCTAAAGGGGTGGATTATTGGAAGATAATGAATTAAGTTATTAATGCAGTATTGTGGTAGGCCCCGCTTTTGGCGGTGACGTTACCCTCGGCTAAGTAGTCTGAGTCAGCAGGGATACAGTCCTAAATAGCCGGGTTATAGTATTAATAGTAGTTAACTTATGAGGGGATCAAAGAGTTTGGACCCCCGCCATCCAATACCGTGAAGTATTGAAGTTGGTCCTACTAAATTTGACCCAGGTCCATTGCAGGACCTCTAAACGCTGAACAATGGCAAGACCTTTACCAAACCGTTCCCTTAACCCCATACCAGGTAGCCAACATACCTCCATATAGACCGTGGAGATATGAATGGTGAAAATCCTTTATTTTATATAGACAGTAAAATAATGCCAAGACACCACGGACAAACGATAAGGAAAGATCACCTTCAACATAAGTAACTAGTTATTAAAGTCATTAATACAAAACCAAATAAAAAGTGCAAAAGATTAGAAATAAAAAGTATTATACTAGACACTTTGTCTTCACCAAGTGATGTAAGAGACTTAGGCAAACATGGCCTTGATTGTCAAGAACTCTTACGATCAATCTTGGATCCCGAGACGACTCACACACTCTACGATGGACAATGGATGATGGTGGTGGATGATGGTGTTGTGATGGTGGTGGGTGGTGGATGAAGTGTGAGAGAGGTGGTGTGCCAAGGGACGAGATGAAATGAATCCAAGCACTCCTATTTATAGGCTGAACAGAGTGCTGGACACGGCCCCGTGTCCGCTGGACACGGCCCCGTGTCTGTCTGACAATCTCTCTCCTCATTAATTGTAATTCGCAATTACAATAAATGCGCCTGCTGTACTTTCGACACACCCCCGTGTCCGCTGAGCACGGCCCCGTGATGGGCAATAGAAGCTTCTATGGATTTGTCTTTTCTGCTGCTTCTTGGGCACGGCCCCGTGCTGGCTGAGCACGGGGCGTGTTTGATGGGGAGTGTGAGACACGGATGTTTAAGTGCTTATCTTACATGTTTTATGCGGTGTTATATGATTATATGCTTAGAATTGTTTTATTGCGAGTGTTTGTATGTTTGCAGGTAAGAACGCGTGAAATGGGTGAAGTTACGGAGTTTAAATGAAGCGGAACAGACGAAGATGATAAACGAGGTAAAAAAGATTGTTCGGATGCGTTTCGGGTCGAGTTGATGGTTTGAAAATACAAGAGGAATGTGAAGTTGGAAGTTCAAGAGCTATTATTGTCAATATGGGAAGTTGTATTTGAGAAGGAAAAATGAGCTGTGATTTGCGCTTGGGGTTACGGATTTTGCATTACTCACAAAGAGAAACAGTAAAGTGAAACTGAGGTTTACGAAGTGGATATGGGGCCTACGGTTTGCACATGATGTTTGGTGGGTGGAATATAAAAGGTTTAAAACTTAATTATTGAGGAGGACTTTTGGCAGCACATATACGAAAGATTGGCATCAGTCATATTGAATTATGGGAGCAATAAAATAAATCTTGGGCTTTAAAAATAAACTTATCATCATACGAAATATGGACCATATATAATAAATTCTGGGCTCTTGAATCAAGAGGGGGCTTCATCATTCACGAAAGTGGGAGCCCATTATCATCGAATATTGGGAGCAGCAAAGTAACGAAAAGAAGCAGCCACACATTTATTATTATTTGGAGCTCTTAAACGAAAACACCATCATCAATATCCATCATCATTAATTCCATGCACATGGCAGACTTGTTAAAGAAACATATATACACGTATACATGGGCCAGATGATCCACGCAAATATTAGCAGCCAATAATACAATTTCTTGGACTTCATGATTGGATAGAATAATTGGCAGCCCACTATCACTTTGGCAGTCCATTATCATCGAAAGGTAGCAGCCATATATTATCATTTTTGGGCTCGGGAAGCAAGGCCCACATAATCATTACAAACGAAACTTTTGGCAGCCGCATAGGGGACTTTTTGGGGGGGGGGGGGGGGTCGCTGATCATTCATCATTAATCACACATCATCATCGATTAACCACAACACACCAAGTCGATCATGCCTTCAATCTCATCTCAAGCTTTTGATCGGACGAGTATCATGAGCGGCTAAATCTCTCGTGGACACTTCGGGTGAATGATTTTTGTTAAACACTTTTAATTCTAGTTTCTGTTTTGTATTGAGATTTGGATTTGTAGTCGGGTGACAGCCGACTATTTGCATGATTATATAATTTGTGTGACAGACAAATCCTAAGTGACAGTCAGAGTTATAATCATGTTTTGAATTCAATTATGCTTTTGTTGATTGAATGATTCCTATGAATGTTTGTTTTAATATTTCTCTGATCAATTAATATTAAGATTTTGAACTGCATAGGTAATTGGTAGATGTGACAGATTTACTATTCAATCAATAGCATCCAATAAAATCAGAACTAGGTTATTAGTAATTACAGAATCTGAATCCCGGAGTGACCACGTTTTCTCATCATTGTTTATTACAACTCAATTTTTTTCTTATTTGCAACTTGTTTCATGTGTTTTTAATTTCATATCAGTTTCATAATCAGCAGCTAGTTTAGTAAGATTTACAAACAAAACGTGTAACACTAACCACATGCTCCTCTGGATTCGATACCTGACTTACCCTGTCTATAGGTAATTTTAGGTTTTTGCATAGACCCGACGACAGTCTATCAAAATGGCGCCGTTGCCGGGGAGCTAGTGCGCTTAGTGTTATATCGTTTATTTGATTTTTTTTTAATTATTTTTTTTAGTACTACTTTTTGTTTGTTACTTGTGCAGCAACTATGGAATGGGATTATGATGTTGAACCATGCTCATGTTGCGGGAGTCACAATCACTGGGCTCAAGATTGTCCACGTTCTTACCACCCGGATCATGGCTCCAGAGGATATCAAAATTACAATCAATCCGATAAAGGCGGTAACAAGCAGAATCGAAACGCAATTGAGGAAGATAAGATTTTAGAGTTATTCAAAACCCTCCTCAAGCATGTAGAGGAACTCACCCAGTCTCTCAAGGAACAGCAAAATATTAATGAATCACTTAACCAGCGAATTGAACAACTAACTAATCAGTTTGACAATTTTGCAGAAAGAAAAGCTACAGTTAGCCTGGTTGAGGATGCTGGATCAAAGACAGATAGAGATCCAGGGGAACCGCTCATCCCAATTCAACTTGGGGATCTCAAGACAAATAACGCTTCATTGAATTTTGGAGTTAGTATGAGTGTTCTTCCCGGGTATATTTATGACAGGTATGATTTGGGCCCATTGCAACAGGTTAATGATCCTATGGTTTTAGCTGAATACTCACGAGGAAGGCCCCGAGGGATTTTGAAGGGATTGACTGTAAAGGTAGGCGACTTTTATTATCCTGAAGATTTTGTTGTCTTAGATCCATATACAGAGAAGGAACAACTGAGGGTGATACTTGGCAGACCATTCTTGGCCACTGCAGATGCTCAGATCTGTTGCTGGAAAGGTACAGTTGATATGACATACGGGAGCCGTAAGCTTTCTATTGACTTCCTTTCACATTCTTTTGATTATTCCTTTATAAATACTTGTTCATGGGATTTTGTTACTACCACGAGTTATTCTCGAGTGTGTGACGATGGCCCAAAAGAGAGTGTTGCTATGATTGACAGGTCGAAGGATGAAAAGGTCGTGAAGGATAAAGTGGTCAAATCACCGTGGTGGCTCAAGATGAGAAACAAAAAACGTTCAATCAAGTTAGAAAATGAGTCACCAAAGGATGCAACCAAATCCAAGAAGAGACCACTTGAGGTGAATATGGGTGAGGTCTCACAGTTGAAGGAAAAGAAGAAGCCCGCGAGGAAAATTAAGGGTGAATTCTCACAGTCGATAGATTTCGATAACCCGGATCATTTGGATGCCATATGGAGTGAAGGATGGCAGTGGGATACTAACCATTCACCAGCACAAGTGTTCTTCGCACGAGAGATGCCATTTAAACCACCTTGAGCATATCAGGTATGGTCTGGCTGAAGACCTATAAATTTAGCGCTCTCGGGAGGCAGCCCGAGGATGTAGAGTAGTGTATATTTGTTTTGTTTTGTGTGAGTATTTTTGCAGGTTACCAGGTTATTAATCTCTACGGATGCAATGGTCTAAGTGTGGGGATGTTTGGTGAAGTCCCCGTACGTTCTAGTTGCAATTGCGGACAATGCATGAATTAGAGTTCAGTCAGAACTGTCCATACTCAATCTCCATTTGGACGGGGATGATCTGAACACTAATTGTAGAGATTGACCCGCGTACTTGTGGACACGACCGCTAATGAAATGCTATACGGTCGTGGTGGAACATGGCGCACAAGGATTCTACGTTTTAAACCAGGGGAGACTGTTCTACTTTTATTATCGCATTTTTATTGCATTTTTATTCGTGTTCTTGGTGGTGTTAAATTTTATGTGCTAGGGAATGTGTTTTTGCTTATTGTGTTAGGAACGGTCGCTCATGATGTTTGTTAGTTGGTATTCCCGGGTTTGTTTTAAAAGCACTATACATTGGGGACAATATCGCCCAAGTGTGGGGATATGGAAACCCGGGAAGGGAAAGGCTTGGGACAGAGGCTTGAAAGACGTTGAACGTGATTGAAAACGATGAAAAACTGAAAAAATTGAAAATTTTGAAAATTTTAAAGAATTTCATCACCTTAAATGAACTAAATGGATACGAAAACCGAATGTTTCAATCACTAATGGGTCCCTTGCCGGTAGTAAACTAACAAAGTCCCTTGTCATGGTCGTTCCTTTAAGTTTCATGAGAGTAGGCCAGACAGGTGTTTTTAGAAAAAAAAATTGAAAAGAGATGTCTATTTTGGGGTAACATGCTTTAGATTGCATATGCTACGTGTCGGTAACCTTTTACCCTATTTTGGTGAGAATTTTGAGCCTGTAGAATGATAGAATGATTTATATTATGACTTCATTTGTTGAGAGCAGGCCACATGTTATTCTGTGTTAGAACTTGTGTGATTTGATGCATGTTGAGACTGTGATTTGATATGTGCACATAAATGATAAAGGCATTAGGATATCCCGTACACCTGTTTGTTTGTTTTGTGTTTACCTAATTATCACCCTTAGTAGCCCTGTTGAGCCTATTTACCTTTCGTTTGTCCACCCAATGTGAATGTCTTGATACCGACCGTGAACGACGAGTCATGAATAATTGAAAAAAAAAAAGAAAAAAAAAAAAGAGAAAAGAAAAAAATATAGAAAAAGAAAAAGACAAAGATAGAAGTGTTGTGAATATCGTTTATGTTCTTGGGTAGAAACCAACCCGAATGTTTTAGCCGTTATGTTGCAAATAAAGTTGTCACGGTTTGGTCGTTTGTTCGTTCGCCATATAAAAATATAAATATAAGCAAAAAATCTTCCTACCCTTAGCATAAGCCCAAAACCGAAAGTCCTTTTGATGCGTGCCGTGTTATATGGTACAGTGGATGTGTGATTGTCGTACAAGCCTATGATTACAAAATTTCATGTTTGGTTTTGAGTGTATAAATGCTAGTACATTACACGCTAGTTCATATTTTTAAACCGAGAGGAGAGTTTATTGTGAGGGGCGTGTAGCATGTGTATAATCCAAAGCATGTTAGTTTTGAATAGACAAATCTTAAGTTTTATAAATTGCATCAATTGCTTGTCGGACTGTCAATCTTGATTGTGTCAGTCTATGGAACGGGTATGACTTGGGACTTAAACTGTTGCATCGGTTTAGGGGTTTAGATGTGTTGTTACTATGGTGAGTAGTTCTGTATCGGTTTGCTTGAGGACAATCAAAGGTAAGTGTGGGGATGTGATGGGGAGTGTGAGACACGGATGTTTAAGTGCTTATCTTACATGTTTTGTGCGGTGTTATATGATTATATGCTTAAAATTGTTTTATTGCGAGTGTTTGTATGTTTGCAGGTAAGAACGCGTGAAATGGGTGAAGTTACGGAGTTTAAATGAAGCGGAACAGACGAAGATGATAAACGAGGTAAAAAAGATTATTCGGATGCGTTTCGGGTCGAGTTGATGGTTTGAAAATACTAGAGGAATGTGAAGTTGGAAGTTCAAGAGCTATTATTGTCAATATGGGAAGTTGTATTTGAGAAGGAAAAATGAGCTGTGATTTGCGCTTGGGGTTACGGATTTTGCATTACTCACAAAGAGAAACAGTAAAGTGAAACTGAGGTTTACGAAGTGGATATGGGGCCTACGGTTTGCACATGATGTTTGGTGGGTGGAATATAAAAGGTTTAAAACTTAATTATTGAGGAGGACTTTTGGCAGCACATATACGAAAGATTGGCATCAGTCATATTGAATTATGGGAGCAATAAAATAAATCTTGGGCTTTAAAAATCAACTTATCATCATACGAAATATGGACCATATATAATAAATTCTGGGCTCTTGAATCAAGAGGGGGCTTCATCATTCACGAAAGTGGGAGCCCATTATCATCGAATATTGGGAGCAGCAAAGTAACGAAAAGAAGCAGCCACACATTTATTATTATTTGGAGCTCTTAAACGAAAACACCATCATCAATATCCATCATCATTAATTCCATGCACATGGCAGACTTGTTAAAGAAACATATATACACGTATACATGGGCCAGATGATCCACGCAAATATTAGCAGCCAATAATACAATTTCTTGGACTTCATGATTGGATAGAATAATTGGCAGCCCACTATCACTTTGGCAGTCCATTATCATCGAAAGGTAGCAGCCATATATTATCATTTTTGGGCTCGGGAAGCAAGGCCCACATAATCATTACAAACGAAACTTTTGGCAGCCGCATAGGGGACTTTTTGGGGGGGTCGCTGATCATTCATCATTAATCACACATCATCATCGATTAACCACAACACACCAAGTCGATCATGCCTTCAATCTCATCTCAAGCTTTTGATCGGACGAGTATCATGAGCGGCTAAATCTCTCGTGGACACTTCGGGTGAATGATTTTTGTTAAACACTTTTAATTCTAGTTTCTGTTTTGTATTGAGATTTGGATTTGTAGTCGGGTGACAGCCGACTATTTGCATGATTATATAATTTGTGTGACAGACAAATCCTGAGTGACAGTCAGAGTTATAATCATGTTTTGAATTCAATTATGCTTTTGTTGATTGAATGATTCCTATGAATGTTTGTTTTAATATTTCTCTGATCAATTAATATTAAGATTTTGAACTGCATAGGTAATTGGTAGATGTGACAGATTTACTATTCAATCAATAGCATCCAATAAAATCAGAACTAGGTTATTAGTAATTACAGAATCTGAATCCCGGAGTGACCACATTTTCTCATCATTGTTTATTACAACTCAATTTTTTTCTTATTTGCAACTTGTTTCATGTGTTTTTAATTTCATATCAGTTTCATAATCAACAGCTAGTTTAGTAAGATTTACAAACAAAACGTGTAACACTAACCACATGCTCCTCTGGATTCGATACCTGACTTACCCTGTCTATAGGTAATTTTAGGTTTTTGCATAGACCCGACGACAGTCTATCAAAATGTTTTGATCGATGTCGTAAGGTCGGTCAAAAATATAAATGAAGTGTCCTATTCATCTTTTACTAGTAAAGGGCAAGTAGGGTGTCGAATCCACGGGGAATCAGTGGAAAGTGTAAAAGTTCGTTGCTTTAACTATCATCTACTTCTAAACTAATTGCTTTTTGCAGTTTGTGAGAGTAATTATGAAAACAAATGTAAATTGTAGTTGTAAACAATTATGAGAAAGGGAGCAATCTCTGGGTTTCAGGTTATGTAGAAAATCGGATTACTTAGTTACAACTAGTTGGAAATCACATAGACATGATTTGAAAACTTGTTTTGATAAATAATTAACGGACAATATATTTGATTGCAATGATCCACGATCGAAACCGAAAGATTGATGCAAATGAATAGTAATCCAATTAATTACCAATTTTAGATTTCATAAACATTAACCGGTTCAATGATTAACGGTTTAAAACAATGAGATCCTAGAATTTAATCCCGGTTGTTGATGAAAAAACCAAATAATTGATGAACACGAATGAATACGATAATCAAATATTGTTTAATCAAAACAAAAACAATAGGAACGACTAACCGAAAGTTTAATCGAATCCTAATCCCAAACAATCGTAACAATAAGCAAACCAATGTTTAAACACAAACCCTATTCCCGGAGACGGTCACGGGACGACTAGCCGCTCATGATGTTCGTATAATCTTCAAAAGCTTGGTAGCATGGCATGATGACTTGATGTTCGATGCTGTTGAGTAATGAAGTTGGAGCCACAATCGTGATGTACGGCTGCCCCCCCCCCCCCCCCCCCCCCCCGCCCCAAAGTTGTTTTTTTTAACCCTGCCAAAAATCAATCAATGATGAATAATGTTCCTCTTGGGCCGATTTAGGAGCTGCCCAAAAAGTATAATGTGGCCCCAAAAATAGATCCATTAGAATTGTCTCTCACTTTGGGTTTTAAAACCTTAATAATCCACCCACAAGACACTCACGTGCAGCCTCCTTTGTCTTTGTAAGTTTCTCTTTTTTATATGAGGTTCACCAATTTAATAAAACAATCCCTTTATGAATATGGTGACCCCCAAAAGTCCTCTCACTCCAAAGTGCACATGATGATGATTTGATGTTGTCAGTTGTTTAGGATGATTGATAATAAAATATGATTTGAGAGCTCCACCCAAGTTCTTCGTGAATTGTTGTTTCCTTCCTTGCATGTGCCGTCAATATGATGATGATGTTTGATAAACAATTATTCATGTGTTGTATGACTGCCAATTTAGTAACAATGGCTCTTAAATAATGCTCCCCACCAACATGTAGTTCAAAAGTCAAATCCTTTTCCTCATTCACGTGACTTGCTTGCCTTTTATTTGGATGTGATTAGATTTTTAGAGCCACCAAATAACAATAATTGCTGCTCAATTTCGTGATGATGGCTGCCAATTTTCGTGAATATGATGAAGTCCCTTATTGTCGTGATAATGATGATGTTGAAATCAAAGTTTGATTGCCACACAAAGAATAATGATTGCTGCTGTAATTCGATGATGGTGGCTCTCTCTAACCGTAAGTCACGGACTTGAACCGTAACCCACATGTGAGACTTACTGTTCCTTTTTGTAAACATCACCCGCAAACCGTAAGTTACGCCCTCCATCCGTAAGCCTCGAGTGCGACCTGCTGTTGATTTTTGTGACTATTACCTCCAATTCGTAAGTCACGGTTATCGAACCGTAACCCACGGCGTGTTTTGACCAGCTCCTTTTATTCAGCACATACAACTTTCCATCAAGACAATAATGGCCCCTTCAACTTTAAACTTCCGTATTTCTTCCGATTCCAATTTATCATTCAACCCGAAACGTTCTCAAATGCTTCCATTGGCCGCATTCATTAACATCACATGTTCCGCTTCATCGTTAAACTCGGTAACTTCACCAAATTCACTTGTTTTGCTTGCAAACGTACAATCACTCGCAATAAGCTAATTCCAGGCATATAATCATATAAAACAAGCTAAACCACGTCAGATAATCACTTGAAAATCCGTGTTCCACACTCTCCATCAGTGTTCAGCCTTCTGTCTTCTCCTTTTTGCTTTGGAAGGTGCCGTTGAGGGGTCGGGCAGTCCACTAATATTCCTTTTCTTGTATTTATGTTGGATTTAGCTGTCTTTTTGCTTCTTTTTCGTTTTTGAGCTCATTTAATCCTGAAAATACAAAAGGAAGACAAAAACACTCTTTTTCCAATATTAGTACTTAAAAAGGGTTAGTTTTATGCCTCATTTGATGTAATTTATATGTTGCATTTTACACACATCATACCCCATTCATCATAGGGTACACCTATCCTTTTCCAGCCTTTACCCAATCCTTTTTCTCCCTTACCGGCATCTCCTACATCCAGGCTATGCCGATGATCTGGAGGGTCTTATATACCCTTGAAAGGATCATCGAGCAGGAAGGGGTTGACCTAGGAATGTTAGAGTTGGCTGAGATGTATGATCTCACAACCAGGGGCGGACCTATTAAGAAAGTACGGGTTCCCAGAAACCCATTCGGTTTTTTATTTTTAGTGTAAATATATATAATAAACTGAAAAGGAACCCATAAGTAAAATAAAATGGGAACCCATAAACAAAAAAGCCTTGGTTCTCCACTGGTTATATCCGTGTTATTCTCCCCAAGATACCCGGGTTCGAATCCTGTATGAGGCACAATTAATACTTTTTGTTCCGTCAGCTACTGTTCTATTGGGCATCTACAGGAGTAAACAGACAATAGCAAATGCAACAAACAATTTCTCAGATGATTGTAAGCTTGGTGAAGGTGGTTTTGGGCCTGTCTACAAGGTAATATTACTCATAAGATGGGTTTGGGTTGGGTTAAAACAGGCCATTTTTAGAACTTACTGAACGGGTTGGGTTGACTCGCAACCACTTCCTAATCATGTTTTATTTACGAAGATCTATTATTTTTGAAAATGGAAACTACAATCTTACAATAAATGGTATGAGTTTTTGATGTCCAGTTGACTTTAACCAGTTTGACTTGTTCAACCAATTTGACCCGTTCCCCTTATTTTGTATTTTGGCCCGTTTGATAGCTTCCAATGGTCACACATTTAGATGGGTCACTACAGATTTTTCAAGGTTAGACATACATCTCTCTGATCTGAAATTGAATAAGTGAAGTCAAATGTTACTTGACCATTTAAATGTAACTTATTTATTGGGAAAGCTAGAGATTTAAAAGCTAGCAACATATTATTGGATAAAGATATGAATCCAAGAATTTCAGATTTTGGTTTAGCAAGAAGTTTGGATGGAAATGATACCAAAGTAAATACAAGAAGAGTAATGGGAACCTAGTAATAATATCATTTCTATCTACATTAATTAGGGGTGCTCATGGTCAAGCGGTTTTTTACAAAGTTTTAGGTCGATCCGTTGACAATTGTTTTATAAAACGGCAAACCAAACTGGTCGGGTTGGTTGGGTAGCCATTACTAGTTAAACCAGCTGAAATGGTTTTTGGTAGCTCAATTTTTTTTTCTTATAGCTATGCATAACTACATGCTCCATTTATAAAGAAAATAACCGAACCATTTAGGGTTATAACAAAACAAATTGCCTCCATAGTCAACAATTTTAGGTAGTTTTTTTATTTGTAAAGACTATCGCATTTTATATTATGTGTTTTTAAATTTCTAATGACGATTTTCTTTTCATTATTGTATCGTACTTTTATTATGTGATGAACCTTACCCGATCCGAACTGTGGAACCGACCCGAAATTTTTTATGTTCAGTCATATGAAATTGGAGCATCTAAAAAAGTGAACCCAGTGAAAAAAATTCTTGGATCCGCCACTGCTCACAACGTTTGGATCCCACCGATATTTGTTCAAACGTAAACCCGGAGAAGAACATCCCATCTTTAAGGCTACTAAAACGATACCAACTGGAAACGGCGGTTCTTCTTCGTCAGGAGGGATTCTATCCCGGATGGAAAGGATTTACCGAAGAAATGGAGCACTCATGGTAGGATAGGAGGATCCTTAGAAGGATCACTAAGTAAGATCATTCTGATAATGATTACTAATATGCTTTTGTTCCTTTTTGTACAGCTATCACATTCTCGCACATTATTCCTTCAGCTGCCACCAAGGGGAGACTTGCTGCCTTTAGAAAGCTTGATCCTGAAACAAGATCATTCAAGACAATTACCCAGGATTCACAAGAGGTATCCTCAGGCTCTGTCACCATGTCAAGTAAGTATCCTGTTCTTTATATATTCAAATGTTCAAATAAATAGTTATATATGAATAGAATCAGGACACTTATCTGTTTTGGGTGTGTAGGCGCTGGAAAGTCATCAAGATCTACATCCAAGTTCACTGTCACTGAGCTTGACACCGTCCGATCCTCCAAGAAGAAACTTCCTGCTAGCCCAACTGCTTCGATCCCCAAGGCACCCACTAAAGGAAGGGGTGGCAAGAAAAGAAAAGCCTCCGAAGCTGAGGATCTGCAAGGTCTGCCCCTGATCCGTCACCAGTTCCTTGAATACTTCAATGAGGTAAGGATCCTTATCCCTGCTTTAGGTATCCAGCTTATTTGAGGATCACTTGTTCTTAAACTGTTCGTTATCCTCTTTGCAGAAATTTGCTGAGATTGAAGACTATGTTGGGCATGTCGAGGAGCAGGACAAGAAGATTGCTGACCTCCAACAAGTCGCATTGCTCAAGGACCTCAAGATTGCTGATCTCCAAAAGGATCTCAAAGATGCCAAAGCTCAGATAGCTACAATCCTGGTCAATTTTGATTATGAGAGGAGCGAAATCACAGAGGATGCCAAGGTCTCCGCTGCCATAGCCATGTATAAGACCAAGCTACAAATGGCTCAAGAAGCTCAGGATCCTGCCTTTGACAGGAGCAACTGGGATGTGGAAGGCTGGAAGGCAAGGCTGGCTGAACTGGATGACGAGGAGGAGGCTGAGGAGGTTCTGGCAATTGAGGCTAGTGGTAGTGGCAAGGATCATGGTGGTGAAGCTAGTGGAGCTGGAGATGGTGATGCAGCGAAGGCGTAGGCTGCAACAATGGGCGATGATGGACATTTCTAGACGTAGCCGGGGCCCATTTTTTTAGTTTGGTTATGGTTTTTTGTTTTGATGATGTTTTGATAAACAATGGTTGGTCTGTTCTTGAACAATAGTAATTAGGGTTGAGGATCATGGATGATCCTTTGAACAATAGGTAGGATTACAAATGGTGGAGGGATCCTCTGTTTGGGGGATGAAGCCATTGTGATCCTGCCGTCTTTAATTTCCTGCACTTGTTAGACCTACAAACAATGGACACCCTTTACCAACCCATGTGGACGGGCCACGTTTTGCTGGTAGAAACGTGGGTTGGCAATTTTGACAACCTTAAAAGGGTTTAAGCTTTTGTGAATAAAATGACTTTAACTTTTTGGCTATATCCTGTGTCGATATCCTTATTGTTATTTTATTTTTCAATCTATTGTGATGTTCATGTCGTTTAAACTTATCAAGTAAGGAAAAAATTTAAAAAATATCCCTTAAGAGTTAAGGATATGATTAAGGATCACATAAAAAATAACTTAAGGATCATAATTTCAGTTGTCAAAGGATAAGTGTCACTTAAATATATATAATGAATAAAATCAAAACAATTTAGGATCATACCTGAGAACCCAAGTTAGGATCCTATCCTTCAACACTTAAAATTAGGATAACCCAAGATACAAACCTTAGTTGAAAGTAAGGGTCAAGAATCTTTGGCCATTTATCTTCACAAACCTGAAATAAGATATTACTTGGAACTGAGCCAATTGAAGATGAATGTTAGTGACTGGGGACAAGCCCAAAGGATAACTGAGGACAAGCCCAAAGGATAACTGGGGACAAGCCCAAAGGATAACTGGGGACAAGCCCAAAGGATCGTATGTAAACTGGAGTATGGCCCTTACTGGCGACTATCCAAACTTAGTGACATGAAAATTCCAAAACCTTAGCTAACGTGAAAACGTTAGAAACCTTAGGAACGGATGTATGGTACGTCTACCATTATACGTAGGATCCTGAATATAGCCAGTACAACGAAATTGTCAGCCCCTAAAGCGGGTACTGGTCCCATTGCCATGAACTATACCAGGATCATCGTGCGCTACTGGCGAAACTGGGGACAGGCCCAGACTGGGGACTAGCCCAAAAGATAGCTGGATACTTCTGTGGATACTCAATGCTTAGTTAAGGATGCCTGAACCTTCAAAACTCAAAATCAAGTAAAAGGAGGATAAAGGACGCAGGATCCTTATCCTTGTAAGAGAATAAAAGGAATGAAAATGTTTAAGATTGGAATGTTACCAGAAAGAGGATCATCTGTCAGCGGGGATCCTTCAAGGATACTTGTCTGGTAAGGATCATGGATCATGATCACATGAAATATTTCTTCAAATGGACATCATTCCAAGCTCTTGGTAGCAAATCACCCTCCATTGTTAGCAATCGATATGCCCCCTTTCCTGCTTCAGCTTCAATCAAATAGGGTGTTAGGGGAGGATTTTCTAACAATTAGTGATCCTTATTTGTTATCCTAATTAATGATCCTTACTTCTGTGACAGATAGTGATCCTCAGAAGAGCTTCAGGATCAGGATCATGGATCACTTTAAGGATCCTCGTACTAATGATTGTTTATCTGTGTTTTGTATTACTTCGCAGGAGTAACAAGCTTGACTTGGTCTTGGCAACGGTACTAAGGAATATTCCACGGGCATTTCGCACACGATTGACCAAAAATGGACGTTGTGGAGAACGTGGGAGCTTGGCACAAAAGTCGGATAGTTAGTTATTGTAGTTAACTTTTATTTTTAAAGGGGTAACGAGCTAGAATTAGAACACTTAGCTATTTTCAGCTACACACACTCTCATATACTCGCACTCTTGAAGCTTTCGACGAACACTTATTAGTTTCCACTCACTTTTACACATTTCACGATAGTGATCCTTGTACCTAGCTCGTTACTATCCGAAGTTGTAAACGTTTATTGATTTATTTGAGCTTGGTGATCGGTAGTTTCCATCACCCGGGGTTTTTTGTGCCGGAGATCAACTCTTGATCAAGGGCTTTTTCCCCGTATAAATCCTTGTGTCATTTGTGCAATTTACATTGAAATGATCCTTGTCATTGTTCCACATTATAAGCATCATACCCCGTAACAGAGAGTTTGGTTGCATTATCCTCATTAGATTTTTTGACCAAAAAAGTTTGGCGCCCACCGTGGGGCAATTGGTGCTTCATCCTTAGAAAAATTCGCATTTCTGTGCTCATTTCAGTTCACTACAACCAAGCAAATGGCTTCCTCAGCGAAGAATGCTTCAAATTTGATGCCTTCATTCACTTCTTCACAAGGCGTTCCCCCTTTGCCTCCACCTCCTTCTGGATCCCAGAAGAATGCTGAGAATGCTGCGAAGAAACCAACTCCCATTTTCTCAAAACCTCCAACTTCTTCTGCTTCCTACACTCCTACTACTAGTGACATGTTTACTTTGATTTTGCAGATGAAGGATCATATACAGCAACAGGATAAGACCAATGAAAGGATTCTCAAAGAAATCGGAGACCTCAAGAAACAAAAGAAAACGGCAGAGGATCATTCCCCACTGGTGCCGAAATATTTGAATTTCGATACTCCGGTGATTACTTCTCAGCCATCAGTGGTTCCAGATGTTCAATATGTGGGTGGACCAAAAGGAGTGCACTACGGAACAACAACAGTGACTCAGGCATCGGGTTCCTATTTCCAGCCAGCAGGATCCTATCCTCAGTATATAGGATCCTTCATGAATGCAGGAGGTTATTCAGGAGCGCAGTAGATTCAAGGATCCTCCTTTGTTCCAGGATCATCCCAGGTTCAAGGATCCTCCCTTGTTCCAGGATCATCCCAGGTTCAAGGATCCTCCTTTGTTCCAGGATCATCCCAGGTTCAAGGATCCTCCCTTGTTCCAGGATCATCCCATGTTCAAGGATCCTTCTTTGTTCCGGGATCGTCCTAGTTTCAAGGATCCTTCCAGATGCCAGGATCCTTGAGGAGCTTGCAAACAGGAAGTTCAGATGTCCATCAGGGAGATTTTATTCCAATGCAGACCAATGCTTCTACTGGTCCCTCGATCATTCCAGAGCCCCAACAATATGGATTGACATCCAATATTCCTAATCTGAATCCAATGGGAGGTAACACTTTTAATAATTCTTATACTACTAACCATGGTCTTATGCAGGATCCAGGTATCAATCATGCCATGGCCAGAGAATTGCAAAAGCTAAAGGATATGATATCAAGTGTTCCAGGAGTGGTCAAACCTATCCCAGAGATCGCAGACGGGAGCCACAAGATATCTCGTTTTGCACCACCAATCTGTGATGCCGAGATACCCAAGAGGTTCCACGTGCCAACAATGAAGCTGTATGATGGTTCGACGGATCCTGAAGAACACATAGCACAATACAGGGAGACGATGGAGATCAATCCAATCCCAGAAAGGTTAAAGGAAGCGTGCCTGTGCAAGGGATTCGGATCCACTCTTACTGGATCAGCTCTCAAATGGCTGCTAAGTCTTCCCCCTACTCTATTACCTCATTTGCTAATCTAGTTAACCAGTTTAATAATCAGTTTTCTTGTAGTAGAAAATTTGAACGATTAACTAGTGATCTATATAGGATAACCCAGGGTCATAATGAATCATTAAGGGATTACATTACCAAACTCAGTAAAGAATCCTTAGACATTCCCAACTTAGATATAGCCACGGCTGTTGAGGCCTTTAAAATGGGATTGCTTAGGGATTCGTCGTTCTATGATGATCTTGTTATGCACCATGCAGGAACTTAGATGAGGTAAGAACCCGGGCACTTAGGTTCATCCGGCTAGAGGATGACAAGAGGATCCAGGAGAGGTTAGCAGGATCCTCAAAGCAAGATAAGCAAGGATCCTCATTCAGGAACAACAAGTTCAGATCCTACAACAGATCTGATAACCAGAACGTGCATTCTATTGATCAAGAAGAGGATGATGAGGATTATCCTCCAATTTCTGAATATTGTTTTTCTGTTGATAACAATGAACTAATCCTTGCGATGCAGAATCTAGGTGATAAAGCTAGATGGCCCAGAAAAAATGATAGGCCAGCTGCAACTAAGGATAAATCAAAGTGGTGTGCGTACCATGAAGATTTTGGGCATCTCACAGAAGAATGCATTGCACTAAGAAAGGAAATTGGATACTTGTTGAGCAAGGGGCAAATAAAAGAATTGTTGGGAAGAAAAAAGTCAAGGACTCAGGATCCTGAAAGGATCCCTGAGAAGGCTCCAGCCCCTCCAGTAGATGCACAAGTAATAAACTTTATTTCTGGAGGATCAGGCATTTGTGGCACATCCTTCTCAGCAGCTAAAAGGCATGCAAAGGAAACTAAAATGGATAATGGAGAAAGACCCGTTCGAACATCAAGTGTCTCCGAAGGAAAAGTCATAACCTTTGATGAGGATGATCGTGTTGATATCCAGGATCCTCATCACGATGGTTTAGTTATTACTTTTTTCATTTATAACCATTTTGTCCGCAGGATCCTTATAGACGGAGGAAGCTCAGTGAACATTATCCAGCTTGATGTTCTAAAGAAGATGGGTATTCCTGAATCGAACATCATACCAAGATCCTCCGTGCTTGTGGGATTTAGTGGCAAAACTAAGAATACCCTGGGGGACATTAAACTCCCAATATACATCGAAGGCCTACACTCTTATAAAAAATTTTGTGTTATTGACTGTTTATCTTGTTGTAATGTTATCCTTGGCAGGCCCTGGATACACGATATGAAGGCAGTCCCATCTACCTACCATCAATGTGTGAAGCTCCCTAGTCCTTGGGGAATAGTGAAGATTGATAGTGATCAGTAAGAGGCTAAGAATTGCTATACTTCATCGATGAAACCAGCTTCAAAGTCAAGGGAGCAATAGCAATCAAAGTATCCTCCAAGGAATCTCTTGGAGGCAAGAGAGCAGGATGTGGTAGAAGTCCTGATGGATCCTGAATCCAAAATCTATATCGGATCAGGGATCCTTGGCGATATGAAGGAAGACCTCATATCCTTCCTCAAAAGGAGAAAGACTACCTTTGCATGGAAACACGAAGACATGACTGGTATATCTAAAGATGTAATCACTCACAAACTTGGCATTGATAGGTCCTTCAAACCAATCCATCAAAGGAGAATAAAGTTTGCACCAGAAAGGAATGTCATTATCCAAGAAGAGGTAGAGAAGTTGCTCCGGGCAGGTATGATTAGAGAGGTCAAGTATCCAAGATGGTTGGCCAATGTGGTGGTTGTTCAAAAGAAAAACGGAAAGTGGAGGGTATGTGTCGATTTTACCGAATTAAATAAGGCATGTCCCAAGGATCCTTTCCCATTACCCCACATTGACTCCATGGTGGATACAACTGTGGGTCATGAACTGTTAACTTTTATGGATGCTTCATCTGGATTCCAACAAATCCAAATGGAACCATCCGACCAAGAGGATACAGCCTTCATGACTCCAACTGGTATATACTGCTATATTGCTATGCCGTTCGGACTAAGAAATGCAGGTGCAACATATCAAAGGTTGGTGAATATGATGTTCAAGGATCAGATTGGACAAACTATGGAGGTTTACATAGATGATATGGTGGTAAAATCCATAAAAGCTGAGGATCACCTAAGGGATTTGGAGGAAGCATTCGATATCCTTGACAAATATAACATGAAACTTAACCCTTCAAAATGTCACTTTGGTGTTAAAGCAGGTAAATTCTTAGGATACGTGGTAACCAAGAGAGGCATTGAAGCTAGCCCGGAACAAATCAAAGCAATAGTGAACATCAAATCTCCGGCCAATGCTAAGGATGTTCAAAGGCTAACAGACAGGATAGCAGCTTTGAACAGATTTATATCCAAATCCTCAGAGAAGTGCAAAGAATTCTATGATATCCTAAGGAAGAACAAGAAATTTGAGTGGACTGAGAAGCATGAAAATGCTTTAAGAGCCCTCAAAGATTATCTGTCCTCAGCCCCGGCCTTGATGAAACCAGAAAAAGGCGATGTGCTATCCTTATATCTTGCAGTATCCTCAAAAGCAGTAAGTGCGGTCCTTGTTAAGGATCATGAAGGTACACAACATCCTGTCTATTATGTAAGTAAAAGTTTACTTGATGCCGAATCCAGGTATTCACACCTTGAAAAGCTTATTCTTGCATTGATTATGGCATCTACTAAGTTGAGACATTATTTTGAAATTCATGTTATTGTTGTTAAAACTAATTTTACAATTAAGAATGTCCTCAGAAAACCATAGATGTCAGGAAGGATGGCTAAGTGGGCAGTGAAGCTAAGTGCATATGATATAAGATATGAGCCTAGGACAACCATCAAATCCCAAGCATTAGCTGACTTTGTGGCTGATTTCAGTAGTGATTTACAAAAAGAAGCTGAGTTAGAAGTCCAGTAGCTAGAGGAGACCAAGGATCCTTGGATACTCTACACTAATGGATCCTCAAATGTCAAAGGCACAGGGCTTGGAATACTACTAAAATCGCCACAGGGGGACATAATACCCCACTCTATAGCTTGTGAGTTCCAAACCACTAATAATGAGGCTGAATATGAAGCCTTAATTGCTGGTTTGCAAATTGCAAAGCATATGGGGATCAGGTATCTTGAGGTACATGTATATTCATTATTAATTACAAACCACTTTAATGGATCCTATGCTGTTAAAGGTGAAAAGCTAACCAAATATTTAGAGATAGTCAAAAGTTTGGCACTCTCTTTTGTTTCCTTTCGTTTGACGCAGGTACCAAGGGAAGAAAATACAGAGGCGGATGCATTGGCTAACTTAGGATCATCCTTGAAGATCCCGGAGGATATCAAGATCCCTATTATCCATATCCTGACCCCGGCTATCGAGGATCATGTGGCTATGGAGATAGGAAATGATTCTGCAATTATCCCTAGTGAGGATACTCGATCCCATTCAGGATCAGGATCATGGATCTCACCAATTATGAGATACTTACAACATGGAGAGATTCCTACAGGAGAAAACCCTAGGGCTTTCAAATCCAAGGTATCTCAATTTACTATTTTAAATAATATGTTGTATAGACGATCTCTTGCAGGACCATACTTGAGATGCATTGAGGATCCTGAAATCCAAGAAGTTTTAAAAGACTTCCATGAAGGAGATTGTGGAAACCACACTGGGGGTAGGGCATTATTCTCAAGAATCCTGAGGACAGGATACTACTGGCCAACCATGAAGAGAGATGCTGTGGAGTATGCTAAGAGATGTGATCCTTGTCAGAGACACAGCAATATCCTTCATCAACCAGCTGAATTATTGCATCCTATATCCTCCTCTTGGCCATTTATGAGATGGGGTATGGATATAGTTGGTAAGCTCCCTAAGGCACCTGGTGGAAAAGTATTCATGCTTGCTATGACTAATTACTTCTCCAAGTGGATAGAGGCTGAAGCTTTTGTCCAAGTCAGAGAAAAGGAAGTTATATCCTTCATTAAAAGAAATATTATAACTAGATTTGGAATTCCTTCTGAGATTATATGTGATAATGGTTCCCAATTTATTGGGGGCAGAACCACTAACTTTTGTGACAGTTGGGGGATTAAGATGATAACATCAACACCAGTCCACCCACAAGCTAATGGTGTCACACCCCCAAAATCCACCTGCGGAGTACCACCGCTAGGAGGCGTGACTGACCAGGATCCAGCCACCAATCATATTGAACAAGCATATAAGTAGTTATAAAAATCCAACCAATACAATTGGTGTTCAAACAAAACATAGTTAAGTTGCAAGCAGAAGCATAAGTCTTAAATCAAAACATAGTTTAATTGTTTCCAAGTTTAACATGGCACACAGCCGTCCATGTCCCACAACGATCCTCCTCCATGCAAGCTCCAGCTAAGAACCTAAGGACCTGCAAAGCATGTAGTAACGAGTCAACAACAAGTTGAGTGAGTTCACGGTTGGGTGTTCGTTTTAAGTAGTTTCGAAAACAGCTTCCTTTAGCTGGCATCCTGCCGTGGGGGTTACCCCATAGTTAAAAACGTGACTTGTTTATTCCCGGTTACTCTGGCAATCCAGCCGTGGGGGCTACCCCGTGTTAGTTATCTGGCATTTCGGCCGTGGGGGCTACCCCATGTATACACTAGACTCGTTACCATATCGACTGCTGACTGTAGTCATGTTTATGTGCCCTGAAACTGTCAATGTCTATCATCATTGACGTGCCCCAGATCCATTAGTTCACGCCCGTCCTCTGCGGCACGGTGTGAGGTTTGTCAGACCTAAATAGCGCTATCTAACTAATGACCCGCTCGCCATTGGCCCGGCGATTAAGTCGATATAAAAATGAGGGACTTCGTGATAGAGTTTTGGTCTAGTACGAGTTATCTGTCCGTGAGGACGAGGAATTACATTCCTGAACCATTGCTGTCCTACCCAAGGAGGACGAGGAATCCACATTCCTTAACCCCATTCCCAACCCAGGGAATCCCATGCTTTGTAGAGGGTGTGAACTCACCTTGGTTTGCTCGGTAGATACACAGAAAAGTCAAACAAGCAATATTGTGGTCACTCGCGTCCTATCATAGTTGTATCATACAAGTCAGGTTCAAACCACGTATTGCACGTATGTTCTACACGTATGCTAGCACATTGCATGCAAGTTCATCCATGGCAGCCCAAATAATCATTCATAAACAACAGCACGTATAAGGTCCATGCATTAGGCCCAAAGGTCCGGCCCAATTACTTAAGTCCGAAATGAGGTGCAAGTCCAATTAGTCTCGAGTCGCAACCAGGCGTTCTCGACTCGCAACCCGAGTCGCAACCTGCGGTCTCGAGTTATCATGGTCACGGTCTCGAGTCGCAACCGGACTCGTAATCATGGTCTCGGTTCATGCTGTTTTGGTCTCGAGTCGCAACCGGACTCGTAACTGAGATTTCGAGTCATAAGGTTTGTGTGCTGATCACGTGTGGTTTCGAGTCGCAACCAGGTGTTTGCGACTCGCAACCGATGTCGCAACCGGGGGATTTCGACTCATCATGCGGTGGTTTCGAGTCGCAACCGAAGGTCTCGACTGGACATCTGCTGATTCTGCACAGTGTACTATCCAATGGAAAACCGATTTCATGTAACAGTTTGTACCATCCACTTAAACATGTTTTCTTGTCTAGCAACTTACCAAAATGGATCAAACAACAAATTTCAAATGTTCATCACACACTCATATCATATTCAACAAGTTCTTCATATATTCAAATAGTTCATCATGATCATTCAAGCTTGTTCATTCACGGCAACCTAAACCTCTAAACAATTGCATGATTCGGACAACATTAAGGGCTATCATCGGTTTGTACATCTAGCATGTTCAATCAACACCATAGCATACTTACATAAGATTTATCATATCTTAAACACATATACTAAAACAAATTGTTCAAACATATCACACTTAGCTAGTGCATCACATTCGATTATTCAAGGAGGATGTATTCATCATGCATAAAACTTCACAAACCAACATATTGTCAAATCACACCAAGATGCATCATTGTCAACCAAAATATCACACATTATCATCATCAACCGAATATCACACATCATCATCAACATCCGAAATATATAACAAGAATCACTAACCGGTTAGGTTTTCAAGATGCGAGGGTATGAAGAAATCGATGAGTGAGCTTTCAAGGGAGGTCCTAAGCTTGAACCGAGAGCTCTTGTTATCGCCTATTGAATCCGAAAGTGAGGAGGGAAGGTTTGTGCCTCTAGGGTTTTAGTGAGAGAGAGGGAGTGTGTGTGGGAGAGTATGTGTGTTGTCCAAAAATGGCAACATGGCTATCTATCAAGTTTATATATCCGCTCCAAGTAATGCACCCTAATGGGCTCTCGGTTGGGTTAAATGAGGTGTAAGGCCCATCCGGCCCATTGTTTCATTGTTCACTCGAGACCACATGGTCTCGAGTTGGGTCCTTGTGTCGCGGTTCATACTAATACACACATACTATACATACAAGCATACATATACGCACACAATTAAACACAACACGTAACACATAGTCACATACGAGGTTCACTTATCATTAATCACCCAAGTTAACTAGTCGCACGTTCATGTTACATCGGGATACAAGAAAGGTTCTAAATTTCGAGTTGTCACATCATCCCCAAGTTGAAAGAAATTTCGTCCCGAAATTTGGTAGGCACTCACTGAGGAAGCTAGTTAAGTTGTATGGTTTTCCTGGGGTGTCACATCCACCCCCCGTTGATCTGGAATTTCATCCCGAAATTTCGTAGCTTCGGCCTCAGTAGTGGGTGTACTGTTTGCGAACAGTTGGGGATACTTTTGTTTCATCTGATCTTCGCGCTCCCAGGTGAACTCTGGGCCGCGACGTGAGTTCCAACGAACTCGAACGAGAGGTATTCTGCTGCTCTTGAGGACCTTAACATCCCGGTCCGTGATTTCGACTGGTTCCTCGACGAATCGTAACTGTTCGTCGATAGTGAGTTCCTTCAGAGGAACTACGTGGGTCTCATCTGACGGACACTTCTTCAGATTCGACACGTGAAAAACGTTGTGAACTGCACCGAGTTCCGCTGGTAAGTTGAGTCTGTAGGCCACCCTGCCTATTTTCTCAATGACTTCGAAAGGTCCAACGTATCGTGGGTTGAGTTTGCCGCGTTTACCAAAACGAACCACACCCTTCCAGGGTGAAACCTTGAGTAGTACCCGCTCCCCAACCTGGAGCTCAAGCGGTTTCCTGCCCATGTCGGCGTAAACTTTCTGACGTTCGCGAGCTGCCGTCATGCGTTTTCGTATTTGAGCAATTTGTTCGGTCGTGTCTACCACATATTCTGGACCAGTGATCTGACTATCTCCCACCTCTGCCCAGCAAAGAGGTGACTGGCATTTACGTCCGTACAATGCCTCAAATGGAGCAGCTTTAATGCTGGTGTGGTAGCTGTTATTGTACGAGAATTCCACAAGTGGCAGATGCTTTTCCCAGCGGTTTCCAAAGTCGATTACACATGCACGAAGCATGTCTTCTAAGGTTTGAATAGTGCGCTCGGACTGCCCGTCCGTCTGAGGGTGGTACGCTGTGCTCATGTCTAATCGTGAGCCGAAGGATTTGTGCATTGCTTGCCACAGCTCTGAAGTAAAACGTGCATCTCGATCCGAGATAATGGAGGTGGGCACCCCGTGCCTCGAAACGACTTCCTTAAGGTATATTTCCGCAAGAGTGGAGAATTTATCCGTTTCCTTGATGGCCAGGAAGTGTGCAGACTTTGTGAGTCGATCCACGATCACCCAAATAGTATCGTTCCCGCGCTGGGATCTAGGTAGGCCAGTAACAAAATCCATGGAAATCTGCTCCCATTTCCATTGTGGTATCTCTGGTTGTTGGAGTAGGCCTGAGGGTTTCTGGTATTCAGACTTGACTCTTGCACAAGTCAAACACTTGCTGACGTAAGTTGCTATGTGGGCCTTCATGCTAGGCCACCAGTACGTAGCTTTGATATCGTGGTACATTTTATCCGAACCAGGATGCACCGAGTAGCGATACTTGTGTGCTTCGTCCATCACAAGCTCTCGTAGGTTGCCATAGAGTGGGACCCAAATGCGTCCCGTTACGTAGTAAGCACCGTCTTCCTTTTGTTCTAATCGTTGCCTTGATCCACGTAGGGCTTCAGCCCTGACGTTTTCTGGTTTCAGTGCTTCTATCTGAGCTGCTCGTATCTGGGAAGGGAGACTAGAGTGGATCGTGAGTTGTAAAGCTCGCACGCGCTTAGGCGCAGTGTCCTTCCGACTGAGGGCGTCAGCCACAACATTGGCCTTGCCCGGGTGATACCGGATTGAGCACTCGTAGTCATTCAGTAGTTCGACCCATCGTCGTTGTCGCATATTCAGTTCCTTCTGCTTGAAGATATGCTCGAGGCTCCTGTGGTCGGTGTAGATTGCGCACTTGGTACCATACAGGTAATGCCGCCATAACTTAAGTGCAAAAACAACAGCTCCCAGCTTTAAATCGTGTGTAGTGTAGTTCTTTTCATGAACCTTAAGTTGGCGTGAGGCGTAGGCTATAACTTTGTCTCGTTGCATCAACACGCAACCAAGACCTTGAATTGATGCGTCGCAGTAGACCACAAAGTCGTCTGTGCCCTCTGGCAAGGAAAGGATAGGTGCGCTACAAAGTCTATCCTTTAAGTGCTGAAATGCTAACTCCTGTGCATTCCCCCAGCGATAAACAACGCCCTTCTGCGTTAGTGAGGTGAGAGGCTGTGCGATCTTAGAAAAATCTTTAATGAATCTCCGGTAGTATCCCGCCAAACCCAAGAATTGGCGAATTTCCTTTGGTGTGCGAGGTGCAGGCCAGTTCTTGATCGAGTCTACCTTGGATGGATCAACGTGAATCCCATCCTTGTTTACCACGTGGCCTAGGAAATGGACTTCTCGAAGCCAGAAGTCGCATTTCGAGAACTTTGCATAAAGCTGTTCTGTTCGAAGGAGTTCCAGAATAAGTCGTAGATGCTGCTCGTGTTCCTCCCGACTCTTGGAATAGATCAGGATGTCGTCGATGAAGACTATAACGAACTTGTCCAGGTAAGGCTTGCACACTCGGTTCATCAAGTCCATGAAAACCGCAGGTGCGTTTGTCATCCCAAAAGGCATGACCAAAAACTCATAGTGCCCGTATCGAGTTCTGAAAGCTGTTTTGGAGACGTCCTCTTCCCGGACTCTCAGCTGGTGATAACCCGATCTCAAATCGATCTTCGAATAGTAGCTTGATCCTTGCAGCTGGTCGAACAAGTCGTCGATACGCGGTAGAGGATAACGATTCTTCACCGTCACCTTGTTGAGTTCTCGGTAGTCGATGCACATTCTGAAGGTACCGTCTTTCTTCTTCACAAATAGCACTGGAGCTCCCCAGGGCGATGAGCTAGGATGAATAAAACCCTTATCCAGGAGCTCTTGTAGTTGCGTAGAGAGTTCTTTCAACTCTGATGGAGCCAATCGATAAGGTGCACGAGCTATAGGCGCAGCTCCAGGAGCTAGTTCAATCTGAAACTCGACTTGACGATGAGGCGGAAGACCAGGTAATTCCTCAGGAAATACCTCTGGATAATCGCGTACAACTGGGAAATCTTCTATCTTCTTCTCTTTTTCTGAGGCGTCAGTAACGAGAGCCAAAATGGCAGTGTGGCCCTTTCGCAAGCACTTTTGGGCCTTAAGGAGAGAAATGACGTTCTCAACAGCACTCCTCTTGTCGCCATGAATCATGAGAGGTTCACCACCGGGACCTGGAATACGGACAACCTTCTCGTTGCAAAGAATCTCTGCTCGGTGTTGGGATAACCAATCCATCCCAATGACAACGTCGAAACTACCCAAGACAATAGGAATGAGGTCGATAGAGTAGGTCTGGTCAGCGAGAATAAGTTTACAACCCTTGACTATGTGTGTGGCTTCTAAACTCTTACCATTTGCTAGCTCTACGGTGTGCTTGTTGTTCAAAGGGGTTGGAATACGCTTAAGCATTCGACTAACTTCTAGTGACATGTAGCTAGTATCGGCACCCGAATCAAATAAAACTGAAACATAAAAGTCGTCGAGAAGGAACTTACCCGCCACAACATTGGGGTCATTCCTTGCTTCACCTTGGCCAATCACAAACACCCGCCCCCTGGCGCCATTGTTGTTGTTGTTCCCATTGTTACCATTCCCCTGATTGTTGTTATTGTTGTTGTTGTTGTTCTGGTTCCTGTTCAGTTGGGGACAATCTCTCTTGAAGTGGCCCTCAGCTCCACACTGAAAGCAGCCTTTGTTATCACCTTGCTGTTGCTGTTGGCGTTGATTCTGTTGAGCTTGCTGACGATTCTGATTGGCGGGGTATAAGCTCCTGCAATCCTTTGCAGCGTGACCAGGCTTGTTGCACCGATGACAGTTGCCCCTGGTGCATGGCCCGCTGTGGTGCAGGCTGCAGCGATTGCATTTGGGGTGATTTCCTTTGTACCCACCATGACTTTGACCACCAGACGATTGCTGATTAGGGCTCTTGTAGTCCTCAGTCTTTCTCTGCTGAGACTGGGAATGAACAGAAGTCGAACCCTTACTTGAAGTTCCATCCCATTTCCGTTTGTTGTCACTAGAGGTACCAGAAGTAGTTGCAGCGCCTATGCGTTTTGGTAACTTGTTCTGCTCCACCGCCTGATCCGTGAGACGGTGAGCCAACTGAACGGCTTGCTGGTAGGTGGCGAGGTTCGCTGAAGTCACATGACTTTGGATTTCTGGCACTAAGCCCTGAAGAAATAGTTCGATGCGTTTGATGGGAGGATCCACCATAGTAGGACACAGAATTGCCAGTTCGTTCGACCTTTTCACATAAGCTTCAATTTCGGACCCCGTCATCTTGAGGTTGAAGAACTCCACTTCCAGTTTGTGAATCTCATCACGACTGCAGTATTCCTCCTTGATCATTTCCTTAAAATTCTCCCATGGGGTGGCATTGGCAGCAACCAACCCCAGCATTTGAACCTGAGCGTTCCACCATGTGAGAGCTAAACCCTCGAGAGTACCGGTAGCATACTTCACCCTGCGCGCCTCAGGGCATTCGCACATTTCGAAGACAGATTCTAGTTTCTCAAACCAGTGTAGGAGACCTACTGCTTCTTCAGTGCCGCTAAAAGTAGTTGGTCGGCAGTCCATGAAAGTCTTAAAAGTGCACACGGGTGGCTGAACATGATGACCTCCTGCGTGTGCAGCTGCAACTGCTGCGGCAACTCGTTCGTTGATCAGAGCCGTCAACTGGGCTTGTGTCAGGTTAACGCGTCCAGACATGATCTTCATATCAAGAAGAACGCGAGTGAGAGGGGTTCGCGAAAGTACGACGATAAAATAGAGTAAGCACGCACGTGTTCAAGCAACAGTAGTTATACTAACCAAGTATACCATAAGCAATGTACTATGTAACTAGCAAGTAGGCAATATACACACAGATCATATCGCCTAGAATGTCGAGCCTTGCATGTGGAGTGAAGTATCGTTGTGGACCGTTGAGCACTGTACAGGTTATAGTCTGGTTTTAACAAAAACGTTTTTCCCCTTTATTAAAACCAAGTTCTCTATAACCAATGGCTCTGATACCAATCTGTCACACCCCCAAAATCCACCTGCGGAGTACCACCGCTTGGAGGCGTGACTGACCAGGATCCAGCCACCAATCATATTGAACAAGCATATAAGTAGTTATAAAAATCCAACCAATACAATTGGTGTTCAAACAAAACATAGTTAAGTTGCAAGCGGAAGCATAAGTCTTAAATCAAAACATAGTTTAATTGTTTCCAAGTTTAACATGGCACACAGCCGTCCATGTCCCACAACGATCCTCCTCCATGCAAGCTCCAGCTAAGAACCTAAGGACCTGCAAAGCATGTAGTAACGAGTCAACAACAAGTTGAGTGAGTTCACGGTTGGGTGTTCGTTTTAAGTAGTTTCGAAAACAGCTTCCTTTAGCTGGCATCCTGCCGTGGGGGTTACCCCATAGTTAAAAACGTGACTTGTTTATTCCCGGTTACTCTGGCAATCCAGCCGTGGGGGCTACCCCGTGTTAGTTATCTGGCATTTCGGCCGTGGGGGCTACCCCATGTATACACTAGACTCGTTACCATATCGACTGCTGATGGTTTCGAGTCATCATGCGGTGGTTTCGAGTCGCAACCGAAGGTCTCGACTGGACATCTGCTGATTCTGCACAGTGTACTATCCAATGGAAAACCGATTTCATGTAACAGTTTGTACCATCCACTTAAACATGTTTTCTTGTCTAGCAACTTACCAAAATGGATCAAACAACAAATTTCAAATGTTCATCACACACTCATATCATATTCAACAAGTTCTTCATATATTCAAATAGTTCATCATGATCATTCAAGCTTGTTCATTCACGGCAACCTAAACCTCTAAACAATTGCATGATTCGGACAACATTAAGGGCTATCATCGGTTTGTACATCTAGCATGTTCAATCAACACCATAGCATACTTACATAAGATTTATCATATCTTAAACACATATACTAAAACAAATTGTTCAAACATATCACACTTAGCTAGTGCATCACATTCGATTATTCAAGGAGGATGTATTCATCATGCATAAAACTTCACAAACCAACATATTGTCAAATCACACCAAGATGCATCATTGTCAACCAAAATATCACACATTATCATCATCAACCGAATATCACACATCATCATCAACATCCGAAATATATAACAAGAATCACTAACCGGTTAGGTTTTCAAGATGCGAGGGTATGAAGAAATCGATGAGTGAGCTTTCAAGGGAGGTCCTAAGCTTGAACCGAGAGCTCTTGTTATCGCCTATTGAATCCGAAAGTGAGGAGGGAAGGTTTGTGCCTCTAGGGTTTTAGTGAGAGAGAGGGAGTGTGTGTGGGAGAGTATGTGTGTTGTCCAAAAATGGCAACATGGCTATCTATCAAGTTTATATATCCGCTCCAAGTAATGCACCCTAATGGGCTCTCGGTTGGGTTAAATGAGGTGTAAGGCCCATCCGGCCCATTGTTTCATTGTTCACTCGAGACCACATGGTCTCGAGTTGGGTCCTTGTGTCGCGGTTCATACTAATACACACATACTATACATACAAGCATACATATACGCACACAATTAAACACAACACGTAACACATAGTCACATACGAGGTTCACTTATCATTAATCACCCAAGTTAACTAGTCGCACGTTCATGTTACATCGGGATACAAGAAAGGTTCTAAATTTCGAGTTGTCACAAATGGTCAAGCAGAATCATCCAACAAGATCATCATCAATAATTTGAAGAAGAAGCTTGGATCCAAGAAAGGGAAATGGGCAGAAGAACTACCCTATGTGCTTTGGGCTGATAGGACAACCCCTAAGAATGCTACTGGTCAAACACCATTCTCTTTGGTATTTGGGGCAGAGTCAGTGATCCCAACAGAAATGGTGGTTCCAACTGCTAGAACAAGTACCCGTGATCCTGAGGAGAATGATGAGAACTTGGCTCAAGACCTGGATACTATTGAAGAAATCAGGGATATGGCTAGGATAAGGATGGCCAGTTATCAACAGAGAATGGCTGGTGACTACAAAAAAAATGTCAGGATCAGGAAGTTTCAAGTTGGAGATATGGTATTGAGGAAAGCATTTCAGAATACCACCAATCCTGCTGATGGAAAATTAGCTCCAAAATAGGAAGGCCCTTATTTGATTGAAGCTGAAGCAGGAAAAAGGGCATATAGATTGCTAACCATGGAAGGTGATTTGCTACCAAGAGCTTGGAATGCTGTCCACTTGAAGAAATATTTCATGTGAGCAGGATCCTCATGGCACAGATGATCCTCACGATACGGATATCCTTAAAGGATCCTCAAAGTATCGGTGATCCTTACTTTGGTAATATCCTAATCTTAAACCATTTCATTTCTTTATTTTTCATATAAGGATAAGGATCATGTATCTTTTATCCACTTCTCATGTGATTTTAAGTTTTGAAAGTTCAGGTATCCTTAGCATAACATTGGTTATCTGTAGAAGCAATCTGTTCCTTGGGTTTAACCCCAGTTATTAGGGCTTGACCCCAGTTCCGCCTGTAGCGCATGATGATCCTAGTATAGTCCAAGGCAGTGGGACCAGTACTCGCTTTAGGGGCTGATAATTCCATTGTACTGGCTATGCCTAGGATCCTACGTATAATGGTAGACGTACCATACATCCGTTCCTAAGGTTTCTAATGTTTTCACGTTAGCTAAGGTTTCTAACGTTTACACGTTAGCTAAGGTTTTGGCATTTTCATGTCACTAAGTTTGGATAGTCGCCAGTTAGGGCCATACTCCAGTTTACATACGATCCTTGGGCTTGTCCCCAGTTATCCTTGGGCTTGTCCCCAGTTATCCTTGGGCTTGTCCCCAGTTATCCTTGGGCTTGTCCCCAGTTGCTAACTCTTTTTCTCATATTGGCTTAGTCCCAAGTTATGCTCTATTTCAGGTCCTTGAAGATAGGCAACTAGGGATCCTTGATCCTAACTTCTCTCTAAGGTTTGTCTTATAGTTATCCTTATTATGGTTAGGATCCTAACTTGGATCCTCAGGTATGATCCTTAATCGTTTTTTACCTATTCATTGTTTATTTGAATAACCCTTAGAATTTGACAACTAGACTCGTGATCCTTAAAACATGTTGTTTTTTGGGATTCTTTAACTATAGGATATTTGATCATGGATCATGTCCTAAATGTTTTCATTATGACTTATTCAAAATTGTTTATTCAATAAATATGCATCAAAACAAAGGAAAATTAAAGAAACAAAAGGATAACAATACAAGATAAGCGACAAAAGGTTAAGATTTTATTTATTAACAAAGGATTAACCCTTAAAAGGTTGTCAAAATTACCTACCCCAAGCATCTACCAGCAAAACGTGGCCCGTCCGCTGGGGTAGGTAAAGGGTGTCCATGATAATAAGTTCAAAAGTAGTGCAGGAATATAAAGGCGGCAGGATCACAATGGCTTCATCCCCCAAACAGAGGATCCCTCCACCAATTGCAATCCTGCCTATTGTCCAAAGGATCATACATGATCCTTAATCCTAGAAACTATTGTTCATTACAAACCATTACATTGTTCAACATCACAACCACAAAAACTACTACCAAATTTAAAAATTGGGCTCCGGCTGCGTCTAGGAATGTCCATCATCGCCCAATTGTGCAGCCTACACCTTTGCTGCATCCTCTTCTCCTCCAGCTGCGGTATCCTTCATCGGATCCTTTCCACTGCCACTTGCCTCAATCGCCAAGACCTCAGTAGCCTCCTCTTCATCATCCTCAAGATCGGCCAACCTTGCTTTCCAGCCCTCAACATCCCAGCTGCTTTTGTCAAAGTTAGGATCTTGAGCTTCCTGGGCCATCTTCAATTTTTTCTGATACATTGTGATGGCAGCAGAGACCTTAGCATTTTCTATGAGATCATGCTTCTCATAGTCAAGGTCAATCAGAAGCTTAGCCGTCTTAGTCTTGGCATCTTGGAGTTCCTTCTGAAGATCAGCAATTGCAAGGTCCTTGAGCACTGCAACCTGTTGGAGGTCAGCAATCTTCTTGTCCTGCTCCTCGACGTTCCCCACATAATCTTCAATCTCAGCAAATTTCTGCAAAGAAAAGGATAAAGCAGTTCAAGATCAGGTGATCCTCATACGAGTAGGATACCTAGGCAGAATTGGGGATCCTTACATCATTAAAGTATTCAAGGAACTGGTGGCGGATCAGTGGTAGGCCTTGAAGATCCTCGGTGTCAGAAGTTTTCCTCTTCTTGCCACCTTTCCCTTTAGTGGGTGCCTTGGGAATGGAGATGCTGGGATTGGTAGTGGCCCTCTTCTTCCTGGATCGAACAACATCAAGATCGGCTGTGTTGAACTGGGATACAGGCTTGGCAGATTTTCCGGCACCTACACATTCAAAGCAAGATAAGTATCCTTATCCTATTTCAATTTACTTATTTATTTTAATATTCCAACTATGCAAAAGGCAGGATACTTACTTGACATGGTAATGGAACCTGAGGATACTTCCTGTGAGTCTTGGGTGTCTATCTTGAATGTCCTTGTTTCAGGATCAAGCTTCCAAAAAGCAGCAAGCCTATCCTTGGTTGCAGGTGATGTGATGATGTGTGAGACGGAAATAGCTGCATAACACAAGACAAAAGGGGTCAGTAATCCTTATACAAAAACAAGACTACCTGGTGATCCTTCTCAGGATCCTCTGGCCTACCATGGGTGGACCAGGTCTTTGGTAGATCCTTTCCGTTTGGAATGGTATCCCTCCTGACAAAGAAGAAGCGACGTTTCCAATTTGTGTCATTCTTGGTGACTTTAAGAAGGGGGTGTTCTCCGCCGGGTTTTCGTTTGAACAAATAACGATGGGAACCAAAGGTAGTAAGATCATACAATTGTGTCAGCTCTGACATGCCTAAATCAATGCCTTCCTGTTCGATGATCCTCTCCAGGGTGTACAAAACCCTCCAAATCATCGGCATGGCTTGGATGTAAGAGATGCCGGTAAGGGAAAAGAAGGATTGTGTAAATTCTGGGAAAGGATAGGTGTATCCTATGGCAAATGGAGTAACTGGAAAGGCAACCCATGTTTCTGAAACATAGTCGCTCAGAATAGTAGGATCGAAGGGTTTGAAAAAGGCACTCGCTGGAAAGCAATGACGAATCTTGTCTATTTGAGCATCATTAAAGCAACACCTCTCATTTGTGGAGTCTTTGATGATCTTTTGACTCTTCAAGGGGCTATCCTTCTGGTGATCCTTGGCGGGAGAGGACCGGAGCATCATTCTTGAAGAGATGATGGTAAAGTAAGAAAAACAGAGTAAGAGAAGGAATAAGATGAAGAGAGAATACCTGTCTATCTTCGGAATGCAGTTATAAAGGGAGTCTTTCTGAAATTTTAAATGCATTTGATCCTATCTCTATCTCCTATTTATAATCATGATCATGCAGGGTTGTCACTTCTGTGACGTCATGTTTGCAACGGCTAGTTCAACAATAACGGCTATATTTGCGATAGTTAGTTGCGGATAAGATCAGGAAAACATAACTCGCTCATTTTACATTTCACTCCTTATTGTTTTGGTCAAAAAATCTGTTGAGGATATTGCAACCAAACTCTATGTTACGGGGTATGATGCTAACAATGTAGAACAATAACAAGGATCACTTCAATGTAAATTGCTGAACTTACACAAGGATTTATACGGGGAAAAAGCCCTTGATCAAGAGTTGATCTCCGGCACAAAAAACCCCGGGTGATGGAAACTACCAATCACCAAGCTCAAATAAATGAATAAATGTTTACAACTTCGGATAGTAACGAGCTAGGTACAAGGATCACTATCGTGAAATGTGTAAATGTGAGTGAAAACGAACGTATGTTCGTCGAGAGCTTCAAGTGTGCGAGTATATGAGTGTGTGTAACTGTTAAAATGACTAAGTGTTTTTTCACTAACTCGTTACCCCTTTTAAAATAGAAATTTAACTACCAAACTAACTATCCGACTTTTGTGCCAAGCCCCCACGTTCTCCATAACGTCCATTTTTGGCCAAGCACGTGCAGAATAGTTTGGGAATATTCTCCAGGAATGTCGCCAAGACTTGGTCAAGCTTGTTATACCTTCGAGATAGTACAAAACATAAGTAAACAATCGTCAGTACGAGGATCCTTAAAGTGATCCATGATCCTGATCCTGAAGCTCTTCTGAGGATCACCACCTGTCACAGAAGTAAGGATCACTAATTAGGATAACGAATAAGGATCACTAATTGTTAGAAAATCCTCCCCTAACAATTGCCCCCAAAATATAAGGAGTAATTTGTAAAACTAGCGAGTTATGTTTTCTTGATCTTATCCGCAACTAACTAGCGGATATATAGCCGTTAATATCGAACTAGCCGTTGCAATCATGACGTCACAGAAGTGACAATCCTGCAAAATCATAATTATAAATAGAGATATAGATAGGATCAAATGCATTTAAATTTTCAGAGAGACTCCCTTTATAATCTGCATTCCGAAGATGATCAGGTATTCTCTCTCTCTATCTTCTTCCCTCTCTTTCTCTGTTTTCGTCTCTTTCCATCAAAGATGTTGCTCCGAAATTCCCCAGCCAAGGATCACCCAAAGAACAGTCCTTCGAAAAGCCAGGGGATCATTGAAGACTCTATTAAAGAACGCTGCTGCTTCAATGATGCTCAGATAGATAGGATCTGCCACTGCTTCCCGGCGAACACCGAATTTAGGCCTTTTGACCCCAATGCCCTGAGCGATCATATCTCCGATAAGTGGGTTGCTTTCCCCGTCACTCCTTTCACCATAGGCTATACATATCCTTTTCCAGCCTTCACCCAATCTTTCTTTTCCCTAACCGGCATCTCTTATATCCAAGCCATGCCGATGATTTGGAGGGTTTTGTACACCCTTGAAAGGATCATCGATCAGGAGGGAATAGATCTAGGAATGGCAGAGCTGGGAGAGCTGTATGATCTTACCACCTTTGGCTCTCATCGTTATTTGTTTAAACGTAAACCCGGTGAGGAACACCCGATCTTCAAAGCCACCAAGAATGATGCTAATTGGAAACGGCGTTTCTGTTTTTATCAAGAGAGATTCCATCGAGGATGGAAAGGATCTACCTAACAAATGGGCTACCCATGGTAGGGTGGAGGATCCTGAGAAGGATCACCAGGAACTTTCTTTTGATGTAAGGATAACTTATATTTTTGCTTTCTTTTTATGCAGCTATCACCGTCTCACACCTCAAACTGTCCCCTGCTGCTAAGGAAAGGCTCCTTGCTTTCAAGAAACTTGATCCTGAGATAAGAACTTTCAAGACAACAACCCAAGATTCACAGGAGGTATCCTCAGGCTCTGTCACAATGTCAAGTAAGTATCCTTGTTTAAAATTAAATAAATAGTGAAATATGAATTAAGAAAAGATACTTATCTTGTTTTGGTTGTGTAGGTGCTGGAAAATCCACCAAGTCCGCTTCCAAGTTTAATGTTGCTGATCTCACCACTGTCAGATCCTCCAAGAGAAAAGCTCCTACCAGTCCGACAGCTTCGGTCCCCAAGGCACCCCTCAAAGGGAAGGCAATCAAGAAGAGAAAAGCCTTTGAAGCTGGGGATCTGCAGGGTCTACCTCTGATCCGTCATCAATTCCTTGAGTACTTTAATGAGGTGAGGATCACTGTCTTTGCTCGTATATCCTGTTGACATATCCTGCTGGTATATCCTGCTGATTACTTGATCCTGACCTTATCCTTTTTACAGAAATTCGCTTAGATTGAGGACTATGTGGGCCACGTTGAGGATCAGGATAGGAAGATTGACGATCTCCAGCAGGTTGCGGTGTTAAAGGATCTCACAATTGCTGATCTTCAGAAGGAAGTCCGGGATACCAAACAGCAGATGGCCAAGGTGCTGGTTAATGTTGACTATGAGAAGAGTGAGATCACCGAAGATGCCAAAGTCTCTGCCGCCATTACAATGTACAAGACCAAGCTTCAAATGGCCTTGGAAGCTCAGGATCCTGCTTTTGACAAAAGCACCTGGGATATTGAAGGTTGGAAGGCAAGGCTGGCTGAACTGGACGATGAAGAGGCTGAGGAGGTTGAAGAGATCCTGACAATTGAAGCTGGAGGCAAAGGTGAAGGTGGTGAAACAAGTGGAGCTGGAGGTGACAATGCAGCGAAGGTTTAGGGTGCATGATTGGGCGATGAAGGACATTTCTAGACGTAGCCGGAGCCCAATTTTTTAAATCTGGTGGTAGTTTTTTTTTGTGGTTATGATGTTTAAAACAATGATGGTCTGTACTAAACAATAGGTTTTAGGATTAAGGATCATGTATGATCCTTTGGACAATAGGCAGGATTGCAGTTGGTGGAGGGATCCTCTGTTTGGGGGATGAAGCCATTGTGATCCTGCCGCCTTTATATTCCTACACTACTTTTGAACTTATTATCATGGACACCCTTTACCTACCCCAGCGGACGGGCCACGTTTTGCTGGTAGATGCTCGGGTAGGTAATTTTGACAACCTTTTAAGGGTTAGTCTTTTGTTAATAAATAAAATCTTAACCTTTTGTCGCTTATCTTGTGTTGTTATCCTTATGTTTCTTTGATTTTCCTTTGTTTTGATACACACTTATTGAATAAACAATTTTGAACAAGCCAGACTGAAAATGTTTAGGATATGATCCATGATCAGATATCCGTTAGTTAAAGAATTTTACAAAGCGATATGTTTTAAGGATCACAAGTCTAGTTGTCAAACTTTAAGGGTTATTCAAATAAATAATGAATAGAATAAAAAATAGTTAAGGATCATACCTGAGGGTCCAAGTTAGGATCCTAACCATAATAAGGATAACTGTAAAATAAACCTTAGAATAAAGTAAGGATCAAGGATCCCTAGTTGCCTATCTTCAAGAACCTTAAATAGAGCATAACTTGGGACTAAGCCAATATAAGAAAAGAGTTAGCAACTGGGGACAAGCCCAAGGATAACTGGGGACAAGCCCAAGGATAACTGGGGACAAGCCCAAGGATAACTGGGGACAGGCCCAAGGATCGTATGTAAACTGGAGTATGGCCCTAACTGGCGACTATCCAAACTTAGTGACATGAAAATGCCAAAACCTTAGCTAACGTGAAAACGTTAGAAACCTTAGCTAACGTGAAAACGTTAGAAACCTTAGGAACGGATGTATGGTACGTCTACCATTATACGTAGGATCCTAAGCATAGCCAGTACAATGGAATTATCAGCCCCTAAAACGAGTACTGGTCCCAATACCTTGAACTATACCAGGATCATCGTGCGCTACAGGCGGAACTGGCGTCAAGCCCAAATAACTGGGGCTATACCCAAGGAACGGATTGCTTCAGCGGATAACCAATGTTATGCTAAGGATACCTGAACTTTCAAAACTTAAACTCACGTGAAAGATGGATAAAGGATACATGATCCTTATCCTTATATGAGAAAATAAAGAAATGAAATAGTTCAAGTTTAGGATATTACCTAAGTAAGGATCACTGATACTTTGAGGATCCTTTAAGGATATCCCTATCGTGAGGATCATCTATGCCATGAGGATCCTGCTCACATGAAATATTTCTTCAAGTGGACAGCATTCCAAGCTCTTGGTAGCAAATCACCTTCCTTGGTTAGCAATCTATATGCCCCCTTTCCTGCTTCAGCTTCAATCAAATAAGGGCCTTCCCATTTTGGAGCCAATTTTCCATCAGCAGGATTGGTGGTATTTTGGAATGCTTTCCTTAATACCATATCTCCGACTTGAAACCTCCTGATCCTGACATTTTTGTTGTAAGCACCAGCCATTCTTTGCTGATAACTGGCCATCCTTATCCTAGCCATATCCTTGATTTCTTCAATAGTATCCAGGTCTTGAGCCAAGTTCTCATCATTCTCCTCAGGATCACGGGTACTTGTTCTTGCAGTTGGAACCACCATTTCTGTTGGGATCACTGATTCTGCCCCAAATACCAAAGAGAATGGCGTTTGACCAGTAGCATTCTTGGGGGTTGTCCTATCAGCCCAAAGCACATAGGGTAGTTCTTCTGCCCATTTCCCTTTCTTGGATCCAAGCTTTTTCTTCAAATTGTTGATGATGATCTTGTTGGATGATTCTGCCTGACCATTAGCTTGTGGGTGGACTGGTGTTGATGTTATCATCTTAATCCCCCAGCTGTCACAAAAGTTAGTGGTTCTGCCCCCAATAAATTGGGAACCATTATCACATATAATCTCAGAAGGAATTCCAAATCTAGTTATAATATTTCTTTTAATGAAGGATATAACTTCCTTTTCTCTGACTTGGGCAAAAGCTTCAGCCTCTATCCACTTGGAGAAGTAATCAGTCATAGCTAGCATGAATACTTTTCCACCAGGTGCCTTAGGGAGCTTTCCAACTATATCCATACCCCATCTCATAAATGGCCAAGAGGAGGATATAGGATGCAATAATTCAGCTGGTTGATGAAGGATATTGCTGTGTCTCTGACAAGGATCACATCTCTTAGCATACTCCACAGCATCTCTCTTCATGGTTGGCCAGTAGTATCCTGTCCTCAGGATCCTTGAGAATAATGCCCTGCCCCCAGTGTGGTTTCCACAATCCCCTTCGTGGAAGTCTTTCAAAACTTCTTGGATTTCAGGATCCTCAATGCATCTCAAGTATGGTCCTGCAAGAGATCGTCTATACAACATATTATTTAAAATTGTGAATTGAGATACCTTAGATTTGAAAGCCCTAGGGTTTTCTCCTGTAGGAATCTCTCCATGTTGTAAGTATCTTATAATTGGTGAGATCCATGATCCTGATCCTGAATGGGATTGAGTATCCTCACTAGGGATAATTGCAGAATCATTCCCTATCTCTATAGTCTGGTGATCCTCGATAGCCGGGGTCAGGATATGGATAATAGGGATCTTGATATCCTCTGGGATCTTCAAGGATGATCCCAAGTTAGCCAATGCATCAGCCTCTGTATTTTCTTCCCTTGGTACCTGCGTCAAACTAAAGGAAACAAAAGAGAGTGCCAAACTTTTGACTATCTCCAAATATTTGGTTAGCTTTTCACCTTTAACAGCATAGGATCCATTAAAGTGGTTTGTAATTAACAAAGAATCTACATGTACCTCAAGATACCTGATTCCCATATGCTTAGCAATTTGCAAACCAGCAATTAAGGCTTCATATTCAGCCTCATTGTTGGTGGTTTGGAACTCACAAGCTATAGAGTGGGGTATTATGTCCCCCTGTGGCGATTTTAGTAGTATTCCAAGCCCTGTGCCTTTGAAATTTGAGGATCCATCAGTATAGAGTATCCAAGGATCCTTGGTCTCTTCTAGCTGCTGGACTTCTAACTCAGCTTCTTCTTGTAAATCACTACTGAAATCAGCCACAAAGTCAGCTAATACTTGGGATTTGATGGCTGTCCTAGGCTCATATCTTATATCATATGCACTTAGCTTCACTGCCCACTTAGCCATCCTTCCTGACATCTCTGGTTTCCTGAGGACATTCTTAATTGGAAAATTAGTTTTAACAATGATAACATGAGTTTCAAAATAATGTCTTAACTTAGTAGATGCCATAATTAATGCAAGAATAAGCTTTTCAAGGTGTGAGTACCTGGATTCGGCATCAAGTAAACTTTAACTTACATAATAGACAGGATGTTGTGTACCTTGATGATCCTTAACAAGGACCGCACTTACTGCTTTTGAGGATACTGCAAGATACAAGGATAGCACATCGCATTTTTCTGGTTTCATCAAAGCCGGGGCCGAGGATAGGTAATCTTTGAGGGCTCTTAAAGCATTTTCATGTTTCTCCGTCCACTCAAATTTCTTGTTCTTCCTTAGGATATCATAGAATTCTTTACACTTCTCGGAGGATTTGGATATAAATCTGTTCAAGGCTGCTATCCTGCCTGTTAGCCTTTGAACATCCTTAGCATTGTGATGTGTGTAAAATGCAACATATAAATTACATCAAATGAGGCATAAAACTAACCCTTTTTTAGTACTAATATTGGAAAAAGAGTGTTTTTGTCTTCCTTTTGTATTTTCAGGATTAAATGAGCTCAAAAACGCAAAAGAAGCAAAAAGACAGCTAAATCCAACATAAATACAAGAAAAGGAACATTAGTGGACTGCCCGAACCCTCAACGGCACCTTCCAAAGCAAAATAGAGAAAACAGAACGCTGAACACGCCCCGTGCTCAGCCAGCACGGGGCCGTGTCCAAGAAGCAGCAGAAAAGACAAACCTATAGAAGCTTCTATTGCCCACCACGGGCCGTGCTCAGCGGACACGGGGGCGTGCCGAAAGTACTGCAGGCGCATTAATTGTAATTGCGAATTACAATTAATGAAGAGAGAGAGTGTCAGACGGGCACGGGGCCGTGCCCAGCGAACACGGGGCCGTGCCCAGGCTTCTGTTCAGCCTATAAATAGGAGTGCTTGGTTTCATTGCAACTCATCCCTTGGCACACCACCTCTCTCACACTTCATCCACCACCCACCACCATCACAACACCATCATCCACCACCATCATCCATTGTCCATCATAGAGTGTGTGAGTCGTCTCGGGATCCAAGATTGATCGTAAGAGTTCTTGACAATCAAGGCCGTGTTTGCCTAAGTCTCTTACATCACTTGGTGAAGACAAAGTGTCTAGTATAATACTTTTTATTTCTAATCTTTTGCACTTTTTATTTGGTTTTGTATTAATGACTTTAATAACTAGGTACTTATGTTGAAGGTGATCTTTCCTTATCGTTTGTCCGTGGTGTCTTGGCATTATTTTACTGTCTATATAAAATAAAGGATTTTCACCATTCATATCTCCACGGTCTATATGGAGGTATGTTGGCTACCTGGTAGGGGGTTAAGGGAACGGTTTGGTAAAGGTCTTGCCATTGTTCAGCGTTTAGAGGTCCTGCAATGGACCTGGGTCAAATTTAGTAGGACCTCCTTCAATACTTCACGGTATTGGATGGCGGGGGTCCAAACTCTTTGATCCCCTCATAAGTTAACTACTATTAATACTATAACCCGGCTATTTAGGACTGTATCCCTGCTGACTCAGACTACTTAGTCGAGGGTAACGTCACCGCCAAAAGCGGGGCCTACCACAATACTGCATTAATAACTTAATTCATTATCTTCCAATAATCCACCCCTTTAGGATTGTATCCCTGCTGACTCAAACTACTGGGGTGAGGGTAACGTCACCTTCAAAAGAGGGGCCTACTACAATAACTAAGATAATCTCTTAATTATGTGCAAAAGTGTGGAAATAATCAAAGGTTATACTAGATACGAGTCGGAACCAAGTGATTCATCTTGTCTATCTGTTTTTATTTTTATTTTTATTTTCAGCATTTTAGTTAGTTTTACTTTTCTTAGTTTAAAACATTTTCTAAACTTTTTATTTTGGTTAGACGTTGAGGATAAACCGGTACTAAAAGCTCTTGTGTCCTTGGACGACCTCGGTATCTTACCAACGCTATACTACACTCAACGATGGGTGCACTTGCCCATATGTGTGTTTAGTGTTAGTAAAATATCGTGTTTTATAAATTTAAAACTTGGCTAAAATAAGTGTTAAAAAGGGCTTAAAATATACACCTAAAATACACGACACTTACCGCACAACAAGTTTTTGGCGCCGTTGCCGGGGACACAAGGATTTTAAGAAAGTTAGGAATCAACGGCCTAATCATCTTTTATTTTTCTTTTTATTTTTTTTAGGATTTTCTTAGTTTTCAGCTTCTGCAGAGCTCAGCACGGGCCGTGCCCGCTGAACACGCCCCCGTGCTCAATCATTGGAACTGGCAATCCTGTTTTACATCAGACAGTAAGCTGAACACGGGGCCGTGTCCACTCAACACGCCCCCGTGCCCAAGTTTCAGTTACTGAAAACAGAACCGTTAGATCCCGACGGTTGGTAATTTCTGACATAAACATGAGTGATAGTAATTATTTTTACTTTCGGCACTCTTATGGTACGTGGTGTCAATTATGTGGTGGCGAACATGAAGAAGTAAAATGCTACTTCCTAAATTATAAGCCCCACTACATGGACCCACAATCTTCTCACAACCTTAAGAGGGGCGAAAGTAAAAATAAGCACTATTTCTCCCTCGAATGCGCCCAACCAGATATTCTAGGGGAAATGCTCTTTAGCAAGTTATTTCAACTAGAAGAGCTAATTCTGAAATGGATAGAAGAGCTTGGGAAGGATTTTATTGATCCGCCCCAAGACGATACCCATGAAGAAATGTTGGAACCGCATTCCGACAACCTCGTTGCTCCCGAAAATACCTTCGTACCTAGCGAAGACTTGGACGATAGTCGTCCCTGTGTCGATTGTGCCGTGAAGGACTCTCCATCGACTTCGTTCGGTGCATACATAGACCTGAGTGATTCGGCATATACCTTCTTTAACAAGAGCCCGGAAAAGGGTTGGACTTGTCCACCTAGAATGAAAATAGGAATTACCCTCACCGACAACCTCTTGCGTTCTCGCCTTAGTCTAGGACAATTAAGGTATATTAGGCACTTTGGGGTTGTTCCAACCAGTCAGGAGCCACCCGATACTAACAAGTTCCTTAAAAAACTAGACAACTTCATAAAACAGTCCCTAGACACGGGGCCGTGCCCAGCCAACACGCCCCCGTGTCCATCGAAAGATTCCTTTCTGATCAGTACGTCAGAATACGGACAAACTGTGTCAGAACTCCACCTGCACACGCCTACACCCCGAAAATTTACGTCCTATAAGGTGTTGACACGTGTCATAGGTATGAACGTGTGAAAGAAAGTTCTTGAAGGACTAAAGTTGACAAACAGTGAAACTGTGTAATTAAAAGGGTTCAAAGTGTCAACAATGAATAAATATACTTTGCAATAACCCTACATGATGTTTATAACCTTGAACGAATAGATCATGGATCATACGAAGCGAATTGTGAAAGAAGGTGAGAGATTACAAACTACAGGGGTTAAATGTGCCAACATGTTTAAGTTATACCTCTGAGTGACCTTTTGACAAACCCGAAGCTTTGTAACGATTAATTATGCTCACTAGAATGTACCACAAAAATTTCATGAAGTTTCGTTATCATATGAGCAAGTTGTGATAAAATTCGTGTATGAGGGTTAGAATCGTCAACGTTGAAATTTAGGGCTTTTCGGGTGATCACAAAGTTACCCAAGGACTTAACAAAGTGGGTATAAGTCTTAAAGCCCCATATGTCAATAATATTAGGATAAGAATTCAGTAAAACAAGTGAAAGCGATGTTTCGGGGGACCAGGGACCAAAACTGAAAAGAAAAGTAGCATTATGATGGGCTAGCGCACCGCTACAAGGATAGTGTAACGGTGCGCTAGGACTGCACAGCGACCAGATACATGACAGTTGGCTGTTTCAGCCATCTAACCGACTTAAATCCAAATTTTTCGAATCTATGGGCTTGCTAAAGTGGTTTTTAGCTACTAGAGGGCATGTGGACTGATCTTAAATCATGCTAGACCTTGTTGGCATCAAATTAGAAAGATCAAAAGTTCATAAATATCACCAAGTTGCAACATTCATGCACATTTCATCTTCTGGACATTTGCAAGAGTTCAAGAACTGATACAAGCATTCCATATCATCCATTAGACGTGTGTAAGTGTCTTTGATCCTTCCTAATTCATTTATGCTTAGTTTATAGCCTAGAAATCAAACCGTCGTAACTACGGTTTGACTTTGTGATAAATCACAATCGGTCCAGAGTTTAGTCGAATCGAAAGTTGTTATAAGTTGGTATTTATATGGGTAATAAACCCCTAAAAGGTCAGCCACTGATTCCTATCTTAACCATGTCGTTTGTCGAGTCAAAGGTTTTCCGAAAAAGTCAACAGAAACCTTAATCGCATATTTAATGATACGGAAGGCGTGTAACCTGTTTTATCAGTCATATAACTTGAAAATAAGTATAATAACTTGTCTACGCTTGTTTGATTCGACAACTTTCTATTTAGAACCGATTCGGAGCCGAAAGACGCAAAAGTTTGACTTTTGCGTTGACCTCAGTTCTGACCCGATTTATATAGGTTTAGACATGCCTTAAGGTTCCATTAGGACCTAGTTACATGTGTGTATAAGCCTTTGCGTTTATACCACTCGAATCCCTAATCGTCCGATGTTTCCGTTAATCGCCTGAATATTGACCGTAATGCCCTTATGACCATAAAACGAGATTTTTGGAAATGTGAAAGCGCCATAATCTTAGTTAATGATTATTATGCATGTCCCGAAAATTTCATGTTAATCGGAGGTCTAGATTAGGAGTTATGCTTAATGACGTAATTAAGAACGCTTTTATTAATTAAACGGCGTCATTAGCATAAAACCTATCTAAACCCAATTTTTGACACCAAACCTTTTACCCACTGATGTAATATAATATTTTGGGATTTTTGAAGATTTTTAATTATTTTTAAACTGATCATAAGCTTGGATTAGCGCCTTAATTCGGTTAATACCGAATATACCCTTTTCGGCCATAAAATGAGTTTTACAAATCCTTTTGACGCCAATCCAATTGCTACTGATTTTAAATATTAAATAGAGTGTTTTGAACCTGTTTAATTGATCAGAAAACTCAGAATCGTATTTTAAACCGTACGTCGCTTAAAACGGCTTTATACGCATATTATACGCATAGTTTGGTTTTAAAACTATTTTGACATATAAGACTTATAACCAAATGTTATAACCTGTTTAAATAAACCATTTTACTGATGCAACCAGACCCGGTTCACAGAAACCTAATTAAATCCTTTTATAATCTTTAAAATGACCAAAATACCCCTACGGGGCTTATTAAGAGATTAAACTCGTTTTGGGCATCATGGGTGATATCTTACTGATATCACAACTTATTTAAGGTGTATTAACTTAGGAAACCTGTTTAGGACTCTTACGGATACCCGTTACGCTTCATGCGCGTTCGGTTCGGTTTATGTAACTAGTTTACATAAATTAGCCGAAACGGGTCAAACCTTATCGGTTTTGTCTCAAAATCCAGAATGTGTATCATATACCCATATTAAACAAGTCTTCAAACTTGTCGGGTCTAAATCACATTCTATCCGGTCTTCGCTTAATCGTGCGTACGAACCGTATCTTTAAAACTAATCGGTCTAAGCGTAAGCTTAACTAAAGACCCGTTAGGATTCTAATAGGTTATTATAAACCTTCGTTCCAGATTAGGAGAACCAGTAAAAGATACTTGCACTTGCTGATTTTGAACTATACTTGCTCAGGTAAATACTTTTAACTTATTTTCCCTATACGGGCTTGGGGTACGGTAAATAAAATACCGCTTGGTCCAGCATTGAATCTTTAATAGAATAGAGGTTAAATCATTGATATGCTCTGTTTTGAAATGTTTTGTTTGCTTAAAGCCTTTGGGGGGTTAATGACCATGTCCCGGATATCCCTGGCATCATCTTACGAGATGGCCACGACCTGAGCACGGGGTGTAGGCGTACACCTTTCAGTGCATAACTCAATATTGTGGTGTGTTTATTGATCTTTTACCCGGTCTACGGATCGGGCTACTGAACGCATAAGAAACATGTAATTCGTTTACAAGTTTATATATTTACATAATTATCCCAAGTTATAAAATATTATTTGTGCCTTGTGCCTTAAATGCATTTTCTTAAACTCTTTTCAAAATGAGTCGGTTGATTGTATTTACCAGTGTAAACTGACGTATTTTTCTTAAAAAGGTTAAGTGCAGGTACTACGCGAAATAGGCTGGCCTGTCTCCTAGCATCCACATTAAGTCTCGCCAGCTTGGATGTCATAAACTGTTGAACATTTGTTTTCCTTTTTATTTGATCTACCTGTGGATTTATATTCGACTAATTGTGATACTTAATATTACAATATCGTTTGGTTGAATTAAATCTATACTTTGCTTCCGCTGTGCATTTAAATATTGTGTTGTTTGACAATTATGTTGCCAACCACGTCACGATACTCCCCTACCGGGCCCACCGGTAACACGTGGAAATTTGGGGTGTGACAGGTTGGTATCAGAGCCAACATTGAGTGAATTAAACATTAGCCTTTTGTGTTTAATCTCAATGACACAATTGCACATTCCTAAATCTTCGAGTCTAGACAAAGAACTTAGGAATAATCCGAAAATGTTTTATTTTAAATTTTAAATTTTGTCCTTTATTATTTTTCCTTGGTGTTACCTTATTTATATTAACAGGTTAAACAATGCCGCCAAGATTCAGAGGACTAAGAGGACGAGTTAACGCGCCTAACGACCATGAGGCAGGTCCTTCGCATCGACGATTTAATTCTTCTACGAGAGGTCACAATCATGATGAACCTTGGAGGGTTTATGAGGAGCTTGCCAGGCGATCCACATCACATGTTTCAACGCCTTCATATCAACACTCCTTTGGGCCTCAATCAGAGAATGAGCCCCACGACCAGCAACAGCAATCTCCGGCGCACAATTCCTTCGGCGATCCTACTCCGGTATTTCAGGGTCAGTTTAACCCAGCAGAGTATCTACCAGAGCACGTGGGCTTTAACCCGCTAGGGCCGGAGGATCACTTTTCTGGAGATCAAGATATGGACGAGGACACAGATCCCGTCGAGGCTTCAACTGGATCTCGGAACCATCCTTTTTCGATCTCTGATGGTTCATCTTACCACGGACCACCCTACGAGGGTCCGGATAGTCACATGGCGAGGTTCGAACGATGTGAGTGGTACTATACACCATCTGAACACTCATCGCCTCACCAGCAGCAGCAGCAGCAAGATCCCTCTGAGGATCCCCATTTTGAGGCAGTCACGCCACCGCCTCCACCGCCGCCAGTTTATGTAGAGCCTCCAGAACCGCCGAGACGTAGGAGGACTGGCGCGCGGATATCAGCACGACCAGTGGGAGTTCATATCACCACTCCTCAACACTCTAGCAGCAGCCATTACCCGCCTACTCATGAAGTCCCACTGATGGGTGGACCTTCTGTTCCAGTTTCGGAGGTGAATTCGGTACCTATTGCACCGCCACCAACGGGTTTTGGCGAGCCTATCCCTGCATATACTGCTCCGACAGCTTACAATCCGTACGGACAGCCAGCATACTCTACCTACAATTATGCAGAGGATCCTTACCACGTGGCAGCAAACTACTATGCCCAAAACCCTGAGGGACCATATGGAACCCCTTGGGGAATGGGACATCCAGCTCATGGGTATCAAGTACCTACTCAGCCACCATTTCAGCATCAGCCGCCACGGGTTCCTTCTCCTGAGCAGGTTGAGCTCCGTCATAGGTTGGATAGGGTTGAGCGAGACCTCCAGAGAGAGCGTAAGAAGAACCAAGGATTCATGAGTGGTTTAGCAGATTTGCTGAAGGGAAAGAAGAAAAGGGATCGTTAAATTTCCATGCGTAATATTGTATTTCCTTTTTAATCAAGTCCCTACGTGGACATCTATCTTTGTACCTAGTCCCTACGAGGACTTGTCTCTAGTAGTCCCTGCGTGGACATTTACTTTTGTAGACCGTCCCTGCGAGGACATGTGTTAATAGTATAGCTCCTGCGTGGGCAAGTATTTGTAAAAGTCCCGTTTAGGGCAGAAATGTACTATTTGTATATTAAAATGGAATGTTAAGTTTGGAAATTGTATTTCTATCATTTAAAGCATTTATATATTATGCATGAAATAAATAAAATAACATCATTCCTTTTGTAAATGATCTGCCTATTAAATATCAATTAAAGATCTTAAAGGTAAAACCTAGCCTACATGTCATTATAAGACTTGGCCAAAATGGTAAGACCAGTATAAAAGATTCCAATCCTAGTTAACGTCTGAAAACATGTTAACACTCCTGGCAGATGTGATTCGTTAAAATCACACACGTCATTCTATATAAGGATTCTTTAGAAGATTCCAGACCCAATAAAAATGATCTCTGAATCATGGGTTAAATCATTAATAAATATGATCAGTTCTTTTACCATCCATTGGTAATGGAATGCCTACGGGCCCTTCTCATTTTCATATGAGACAAAAGACAGTTTTAGTCTGTGACCCTGTCTGATAAAGGTAATGAACTTTGTTCAAACCTTTATGCTTTGATTCTCTGAAATCATAGCTTAAAATCTATATTGTTCCTATGACTAGGCCTTATGTGCTAATAAAAACTGTTAATGTTTTATAATTAGGATAAATTATATTAGAAATCCTAAATAAACGTGAGTAATAAATTAACCATATATGGTCTATGTTACCACGGTTAATAAAATTGCCATAAAAGACAATTCTATAATAAACTCACCAATAAATTATTGTCGATATGTTACAGTTCAAGATACATGGCAAACTCAAACGAGGTCAACAGTCACCCAGGGATAGTGAATGATAATGCCCAAGTTAACGTAGCGGGTGCAGAGTTGCAAGCTATGATAGATAATGCGGTTAATAGAGCTATGGATAGACAGCACCATGGATCAAGTGGTACCCATACGAGGACCCATTCTGCATCACACACTAGAACACCCTCCAGGACCCACACTGCCCACAACAGTAATTCTCACCACTACTCGAATCAAAGGAGTAATCCATCCCAAAGAGCAGTACAGAACCAGGAACCTCGTAATAGGGGTTGCACCTATAAATACTTTGTGTCGTGCAAACCCAGAGACTTCAATGGGGAAAAGGGAGCTGTTGATTGCATGACATGGATGGATGAAATGGATACTGTGGTGGATATTAGTGGTTGCCATAATAGGGACATTGTTAAGTTTGTCTCGCAGTCTTTCAAAGGAGAAGCCTTAGCCTGGTGGAGATCCTTGATCCAAGCCACAGGGAAAGTCCCGTTATACAACATGACCTGGGAACAGTTCATGGCACTAATCAAAGAAAATTTATGCCCTCAACACGAGGTTGAGAGAATTGAATCTGATTTCCTAGCGCTGGTCATGAAGAACCTGGACTGTCAGGCCTACCTTACCACTTTCAATACTTTGTCAAGGTTGGTCCCTTATTTGGTGACTCCGGAGCCTAAACGTATAGCTCGTTTTATCGGGGGTTTGGAACCGGAGATCAAAGCTAGTGTAAAGGCCTCCAGACCAACCACTTTTCGGTCAGTAACGGACATATCGTTATCTCTGACCTCAGATGCTGTCAGGCTGAGGTCACTAAGGAAAACTGATACGGAGAAAAGAAAGCGTGAGGATGACAACTCACGGCGTTCAGATAAGAAGCAGAAGGGAAACAATGGCTCTAAAAAGGGGTCAGGATTTAAGAAGGATGGTCAGCAGACGGGTGAAAAACCCATGTGTAAAATTTGCAGGAAGCACCATTTTGGAAGGTGCAGACTTGACTCAAAATCCCAATACCAGCCAAGGCCTTGTGGGATTTGCAAGTCTACGGAACATAAGACCCTGGAGTGCAAGAAAATAAAGGATGCAACGTGTTATAGTTGCAATGAAAAGGGGCATATCAAATCCAACTGCCCAAAATTTACAAGGAAGAATGAAGAGGGGAAGAAGACCAATGCGAGGGTCTTCAGAATGGATGCTAAGGAAGCCATCAAGGACGATAACGTGATAACAGGTACCTTTCTCGTAAATGATGTTTATGCGAGAGTGTTATTTGATTCAGGCGCTGATAAGTCGTTTGTAGATAATAAGTTTTGTGAATTGTTGAAACTACCTGTTAGAACTTTAAGTGTGAAGTATGAGGTGGAACTAGCAGATGGCACTTTAGAAACCGCTTCAACCTTATTAGATGGATGTTTTATATCCATTAGGAATCACTCTTTTCCTTTGTCCTTACTTCCCTTTAAGTTAGCCGGCTTTGACATAGTATTGGGTATGGACTGGTTATCGCATAACCAGGCCCAGATTGTATGCAATAAGAAGCAAGTGATGATCAAGACTCCGTCTGGTGAATCACTTACTATCCAGGGAGATACCCAGTATGGGCTACCCGAGAAAATGTCTATACTCAAGGATTCTAAGTGTTTAAAGAAAGGTTGTGTCATCTACATGGCGCAAGTGATTATAGATGAGCTGAAGCCCAAGATTGGGGATATACCCGTCGTTTCTGAATACCCTGATGTTTTTCCTGAAGAACTTCCTGGTTTGCCACCAGAGAGACAAGTAGAATTCAGAATTGACATTATTCCTGGATCAGCACCGGTGGCAAGAGCACCTTATAGGTTGGCACCAACAGAGATGAAGGAATTGAGAACGCAGCTAGAAGATCTGCTAGCCAAAGGTTTCATCAAACCTAGTTCGTCTCCGTGGGGAGCACCAGTTTTATTTGTCAAGAAGAAGGATGGATCGATGCGTCTGTGCATCGACTACCGCGAGCTTAATAAGGTTACCATCAAGAATAGGTATCCTTTGCCCAGAATCGACGATCTGTTCGATCAACTTCAAGGGGCAAGTTTCTTCTCGAAGATTGACTTGAGGTCAGGCTACCATCAATTGAAGGTGAGAGATGAAGACGTACACAAGACTGCATTTAGGACTCGTTATGGTCATTACGAGTTCCTAGTGATGCCTTTTGGGCTCACTAATGCACCGGCCGCATTCATGGATCTCATGAATCGCGTTTGCAAGCCGCACCTAGATAAATTCGTCATCGTCTTCATCGACGACATTCTCATCTACTCAAAGAACCAAGCTGACCATGAAAAGCATTTTCACTGCATTTTGGAACTACTTCATAAAGAAAAGCTCTATGCCAAGTTCTCGAAGTGTGAATTCTGGCTTCGAGCAGTCCAATTTCTCGGGCATGTTGTTAGTGAGCATGGTATCCAAGTAGATCCTGCTAAAGTTGAAGCTGTCATGAATTGGCATGAGCCAAAGACGCCTACTGAAATTCGTAGCTTCCTAGGTTTGGCAGGATACTATAGGCGATTCATAGAAAACTTCTCAAGGATTGCTGCACCCCTGACTTCGCTGACACGTAAGAAGATTAAGTTTGACTGGGGTCCTAAGCAGCAGGAATCCTTCGATATTCTGAAACAAAAGTTGAGCAATGCTCCAGTACTGACATTGCCTGATGGAATAGAGGAGTTTGTAGTTTATTGTGATGCATCACACACCGGGATGGGATGTGTGCTTATGCAGAAAGGCAAAGTCATTGCCTATGCTTCACGTCAGTTAAAGGTGCACGAAAAGAATTATACCACCCACGACTTGGAGTTGGGTGCCGTTGTATTCGCATTAAAACTGTGGAGGCACTACTTATATGGAATCAAATGTGTGATCTATTCTGATCACAAGAGCCTTCAACATCTGTTCAATCAGAAGGACTTGAACATGAGGCAACGCCGTTGGATGGAAACTCTGAATGATTACGATTGTGAAATAAGATACCATCCCGGCAAGGCGAATGTAGTCGCCGATGCCTTGAGTCGGAAAGAAAGAGTGAAACCCATCCGAATCAATGCCAAGAGCATGGAAATAAAGAACAATTTGATAGAAAGGTTGTTAGCTGCACAGAAGGAAGCTGTGTTGGAAGCTAACTATCCTAACGAAAAGCTAGGAGTAACTGAGGAGCAGTTATCTCTTAGTAAGGATGGAATTCTTAGATTGAATGGAAGGATATGTGTTCCAAATTATGGAGGACTCCGAGATGTTATCCTCCAGGAAGCCCACAGCTCTAAATATTCTGTTCATCCTGGAGCTGATAAGATGTACCAGGATCTTAGAGCAAATTATTGGTGGATAGGCTTGAAGAAGTCTGTAGCTACCTATGTAGCTAAATGCTTGACGTGTGCGCAAGTCAAGGCAGAACATCAAAAACCGTCAGGTTTGCTACAACAACCTGAACTTCCTACTTGGAAGTGGGAAATGGTAACTATGGATTTTATCACCAAGTTACCTAAGACGAGGAAAGGAAATGACACCATCTGGGTGATAGTTGACCGACTGACTAAATCAGCACATTTCCTACCCATTAAGGAGACCTACAGCTCCGATATGTTAGCCCAACTGTACGTTGATAAGATTGTAGCCTTACATGGCATACCTGTAGCTATTATCTCTGACCGAGATACTAGGTACACGTCGCATTTTTGGAAAAGCTTCCAACAATCTTTGGGCACACGTTTGAACTTTAGTACGGCTTACCATCCACAGACAGACGGTCAGAGTGAGCGTACTATTCAAACACTAGAAGACATGCTACGTGCATGTGCGATCGATTTGGGAGGTAGCTGGGATAAGAACCTGCCATTAATCGAATTCTCCTACAACAATAGCTACCATACCAGCATCAAGGCTGCGCCTTTTGAGGCATTATACGGTAGAAAATGTAGATCACCTGTTTGTTGGGCGGAAGTTGGAGAAGTCCAGTTATCAGGACCAGAGATCGTGTTCGAAACGACGGACAAGATTGTCCAGATTCGTAACAATCTCCAAGCTGCCCGGAATAGGCAGAAGATTTACGCCGATCCAAATCGTAAGGATTTCCACTTCGAAGTAGGAGACAAAGTCCTACTTAAAGTGTCACCCTGGAAAGGAGTGATGCGATTTGGTAAGAAAGGTAAGCTAAGCCCGAGATACATAGGACCTTTCGAGGTTATCGAACGTGTCGGGTCAGTTGCCTACAAGTTAAACTTACCTGAAGAGCTCAGTAGTATACACAATGTGTTCCACATCTGCAATCTGAAGAAATGTTTCGCTCACGAATCAGTGGTTATACCCTATACAGATGTGCAGATCGATTAGAGCTTGAAATTTGTGGGAAAACCTTTGTCAATCGAAGATCGACAGGTGAGGAAGCTTCGAAGGAAGCATATACCTTTTGTAAAGGTCAAATGGGATGCCCGAAGAGGTCCCGAATTCACGTGGGAGGTTGAATCCACGATGAAAGAAAAGTACCCTTACTTGTTTCAGTAAATCTCGGGTCGAGATTTATTTTAAGGGGGTGAGGATGTAACACCCCGAAAATTTACGTCCTATAAGGTGTTGACACGTGTCATAGGTATGAACGTGTGAAAGAAAGTTCTTGAAGGACTAAAGTTGACAAACAGTGAAACTGTGTAATTAAAAGGGTTCAAAGTGTCAACAATGAATAAATATACTTTTCAATAACCCTACATGATGTTTATAACCTTGAACGAATAGATCATGGATCATACGAAGCGAATTGTGAAAGAAGGTGAGAGATTACAAACTACAGGGGTTAAATGTGCCAACATGTTTAAGTTATACCTCTGAGTGACCTTTTGACAAACCCAAAGCTTTGTAACGATTAATTATGCTCACTAGAATGTACCACAAAAATTTCATGAAGTTTCGTTATCATATGAGCAAGTTGTGATAAAATTCGTGTATGAGGGTTAGAATCGTCAACGTTGAAATTTAGGGCTTTTCGGGTGATCACAAAGTTACCCAAGGACTTAACAAAGTGGGTATAAGTCTTAAAGCCCCATATGTCAATAATATTAGGATAAGAATTCAGTAAAACAAGTGAAAGCGATGTTTCGGGGGACCAGGGACCAAAACTGAAAAGAAAAGTAGCATTATGATGGGCTAGCGCACCGCTACAAGGATAGTGTAACGGTGCGCTAGGACTGCACAGCGACCAGATACATGACAGTTGGCTGTTTCAGCCATCTAACCGACTTAAATCCAAATTTTTCGAATCTATGGGCTTGCGAAAGTGGTTTTTAGCTACTAGAGGGCATGTGGACTGATCTTAAATCATGCTAGACCTTGTTGGCATCAAATTAGAAAGATCAAAAGTTCATAAATATCACCAAGTTGCAACATTCATGCACATTTCATCTTCTGGACATTTGCAAGAGTTCAAGAACTGATACAAGCATTCCATATCATCCATTAGACGTGTGTAAGTGTCTTTGATCCTTCCTAATTCATTTATGCTTAGTTTATAGCCTAGAAATCAAACCGTCGTAACTACGGTTTGACTTTGTGATAAATCACAATCGGTCCAGAGTTTAGTCGAATCGAAAGTTGTTATAAGTTGGTATTTATATGGGTAATAAACCCCTAAAAGGTCAGCCACTGATTCCTATCTTAACCATGTCGTTTGTCGAGTCAAAGGTTTTCCGAAAAAGTCAACAGAAACCTTAATCGCATATTTAATGATACGGAAGGCGTGTAACCTGTTTTATCAGTCATATAACTTGAAAATAAGTATAATAACTTGTCTACGCTTGTTTGATTCGACAACTTTCTATTTAGAACCGATTCGGAGCCGAAAGACGCAAAAGTTTGACTTTTGCGTTGACCTCAGTTCTGACCCGATTTATATAGGTTTAGACATGCCTTAAGGTTCCATTAGGACCTAGTTACATGTGTGTATAAGCCTTTGCGTTTATACCACTCGAATCCCTAATCGTCCGATGTTTCCGTTAATCGCCTAAATATTGACCGTAATGCCCTTATGACCATAAAACGAGATTTTTGGAAATGTGAAAGCGCCATAATCTTAGTTAATGATTATTATGCATGTCCCGAAAATTTCATGTTAATCGGAGGTCTAGATTAGGAGTTATGCTTAATGACGTAATTAAGAACGCTTTTATTAATTAAACGGCGTCATTAGCATAAAACCTATCTAAACCCAATTTTTGACACCAAACCTTTTACCCACTGATGTAATATAATATTTTGGGATTTTTGAAGATTTTTAATTATTTTTAAACTGATCATAAGCTTGGATTAGCGCCTTAATTCGGTTAATACCGAATATACCCTTTTCGGCCATAAAATGAGTTTTACAAATCCTTTTGACGCCAATCCAATTGCTACTGATTTTAAATATTAAATAGAGTGTTTTGAACCTGTTTAATTGATCAGAAAACTCAGAATCGTATTTTAAACCGTACGTCGCTTAAAACGGCTTTATACGCATATTATACGCATAGTTTGGTTTTAAAACTATTTTGACATATAAGACTTATAACCAAATGTTATAACCTGTTTAAATAAACCATTTTACTGATGCAACCAGACCCGGTTCACAGAAACCTAATTAAATCCTTTTATAATCTTTAAAATGACCAAAATACCCCTACGGGGCTTATTAAGAGATTAAACTCGTTTTGGGCATCATGGGTGATATCTTACTGATATCACAACTTATTTAAGGCGTATTAACTTAGGAAACCTGTTTAGGACTCTTACGGATACCCGTTACGCTTCATGCGCGTTCGGTTCGGTTTATGTAACTAGTTTACATAAATTAGCCGAAACGGGTCAAACCTTATCGGTTTTGTCTCAAAATCCAGAATGTGTATCATATACCCATATTAAGCAAGTCTTCAAACTTTTCGGGTCTAAATCACATTCTATCCGGTCTTCGCTTAATCGTGCGTACGAACCGTATCTTTAAAACTAATCGGTCTAAGCGTAAGCTTAACTAAAGACCCGTTAGGATTCTAATAGGTTATTATAAACCTTCGTTCCAGATTAGGAGAACCAGTAAAAGATACTTGCACTTGCTGATTTTGAACTATACTTGCTCAGGTAAATACTTTTAACTTATTTTCCCTATACGGGCTTGGGGTACGGTAAATAAAATACCGCTTGGTCCAGCATTGAATCTTTAATCGAATAGAGGTTAAATCATTGATATGCTCTGTTTTGAAATGTTTTGTTTGCTTAAAGCCTTTGGGGGGTTAATGACCATGTCCCGGATATCCCTGGCATTATCTTACGAGATGGCCACGACCTGAGCACGGGGTGTAGGCGTACACCTTTCAGTGCATAACTCAATATTGTGGTGTGTTTATTGATCTTTTACCCGGTCTACGGATCGGGCTACTGAACGCATAAGAAACATATAATTCGTTTACAAGTTTATATATTTACATAATTATCCCAAGTTATAAAATATTATTTGTGCCTTGTGCCTTAAATGCATTTTCTTAAACTCTTTTCAAAATGAGTCGGTTGATTGTATTTACCAGTGTAAACTGACGTATTTTTCTTAAAAAGGTTAAGTGCAGGTACTACGCGAAATAGGCTGGCCTGTCTCCTAGCATCCACATTAAGTCTCGCCAGCTTGGATGTCATAAACTGTTGAACATTTGTTTTCCTTTTTATTTGATCTACCTGTGGATTTATATTCGACTAATTGTGATACTTAATATTACAATATCGTTTGGTTGAATTAAATCTATACTTTGCTTCCGCTGTGCATTTAAATATTGTGTTGTTTGACAATTATGTTGCCAACCACGTCACGATACTCCCCTACCGGGCCCACCGGTAACACGTGGAAATTTGGGGTGTGACAAAGAGCTACCATGAAAAGTTTGGAATTCCTCCAACTCTATGGTAGGGATAAATGAGTTTTGTTCAAAGAATCTTGGTAAAAACATGTTATGAAACATTGTTTTAAGTTATTAGTAGCCAAAAAGGGCCCACAACATTCAGAAAATAACTTAAAAATACAAGTTTCCTTGTTCCAAAACTCTGCAGAAAGATGGACACGGGGCCGTGCTCAGTGAGCACGGGGCCGTGTCCGGTTACTGTTTCATTAAATAAGCTATTTTTAGTTTATTTTTCGTAGGATGTCGAGTGAAAACAGCGATACATCTTCTGTGCATTCTTCAAACAACCGAAGAGGAAGAAGACCCTCCATTGAAGCTACACTTGTGCACTATGTGATAGCATTAAGGGAGGCTCTCGACGAAATGACTTCAGTAGAGGAGGTCCTTATCGACCGTATTAACGATCTTACGATGGGACTTGAAAGCAACTTCCAAGAAATTAACCTCTTGCACCAGAGGTTAAATATTCTTGTAGCACCTCCAATGGAACCAGTCCTTCCTCAACAGGATTGGAACCTGGCTCTCGGAATTAACAACCCTACCGGGTGGGAAGACTTTCCGGCGGAACCTCCCATGGAACACCAACAAGAGATCCCGGTGGAAGTTGAAACTCCTCAAACTAATGCCAATGAGCCTTCTTTTCTCCTTCCAAGGGAGATAGAAGAATGGCTCGCCGACATTTGAGGAGAACCGCACTCGGAAGAAGGAGTTCACTAAGGCCTTGTTTAACCAAGATTGATTATTTCTTGGAAATTTTGCTAAATTAAAATAAAGTAAAGGCTAGGACTCCATGGTTTGTTATTTCTTTGTTTTATCTAGTTTAATTTAGGATTATGTAAGTTCTCTCTATGATGAAATGAAATGATGGTTTTAATGTTTGGATGGTTTGTAATGAATAAAACACACTCATGGTGGTAAAGGATGAAAAGGGGAACGAGAAAAATGATCCCATGCACAAGAACGAGGCAACCCGACAATTTTCTCCATTTCAGAAGGTTCAACACGGGCCGTGCCCAACCAACACGGCCCCGTGTCGAACCACCTGCAGAAAACGCCCAGTACAGGTAACTGGACACGGGCCGTGTTCACCCAACACGCCCCCGTGTCCAGACTTCTGTTTCTCCTATTTCAATTTTGTTACTGGCACTTGAACACGGGGCCGTGCCCGGATAACACGGGGCCGTGTTCAGTGCCCAGTAACACAAATTTTTGCTTTTTAAACACTATTTTACACATCTAATCAACCTAAAAATTTATTTTTGGGACACATTGAGGACAATGTGTAATTTAAGTGTGGGGGGGGGATGCTAAAACCTTGAATTTTGCAAGTCCTAAATACAAGCCTTACACAAAACTCTATTGGAACCGCTAATCACCCCAAATTTTTTTCAAAAATTTCATTTTTTTACTTGTCTAGGTTTAACTCGGGAAATTCAAGTTCTCAAAAAGGTTATATTTTTACAAATTTACAACCGATAGCGTAGTGATAAAAAGAACCAACATAAGAAAATTATGAAAAGGCATGACAAACTTATTTAAAATTTGATTATATATACTTGATCACATAAAAACCCATTCCCACAAAAGTGAGTTTTGAGCCTTTATTGAGCACACAATTACATATCATTTGACTAAATGCTCATTTTTCGTTTCTTGTGTGAATAGCCGCTTGGTTCTTACGACTCTAGAACTTGCCATGACAATACACTCCCGGTCCTTATCAACTTAAACCCGAGTAAGTAAATGATGGAGGCATTAGGACTAACCTTTTTCATTTCTACACCATTATTTTTCCTTTTCTTTTACCACCTACCCAAAAATCCCCCTAGTTAGCCCCTTTGAGCCTAAACCTTTTCGTTTCATCACCCAAACAAAAACCTTTTCAACCACCAAAACCCTTTTTTATTTTAACCCTTTATTTTAGTAACAAGTCCGGTTCTTCGTGAAAAAAAAAAATATTTGTGATGATGATGAAGCAAAAAGAAAATAAACAAACAAAGTAATCAAAAATAACTTTGTTTGAATAAAAGCTTCATCAAAAAAAAAAAAGTTGTAAAAAATGCGAAAACCGACACTTGTTACGCTTTTAGCCCTTTTTCTACTAACCACTAACCCAACCACCTACCTTTAACCCTAGCCAACCCTTAACCCACAAAGTCCTCTTGATATCTACAAAGGTATAAAAGTTAAAAAGGAGGAGGATTGATTTCTTGGCAAGCCTATGGTAGGAATAAGTTCCATGACCGCTCTCGAGTGATTCACTAAAAATACACCTTCGGCCGAGTGTGAGTGATTTCCCCGCGAGGTATGTGAACTTGTATATAAATAGAATTTTAAAAAAGGCATGTTATGCCTAAATAAGTAATTTCTTTTATGAACAGTTCTAAATAAATCATTACGAATAGGAGTGTAAATAAATAAAAATAAAACCCAAAAAGATCTTGGAAATCCCGACACTCTATGACAAGCCCAAAACCTTCTCTTCTACCTATTCCATTTGGGAGTGTAAGCCAAATATTAAAGAGTTTTGCTTGAGGACAAGCAAAAGTTCAAGTGTGGGGGTATTTGATGTGTGTAAAATGCAACATATAAATTACATCAAATGAGGCATAAAACTAACCCTTTTTTAGTACTAATATTGGAAAAAGAGTGTTTTTGTCTTCCTTTTGTATTTTCAGGATTAAATGAGCTCAAAAACGCAAAAGAAGCAAAAAGACAGCTAAATCCAACATAAATACAAGAAAAGGAACATTAGTGGACTGCCCGAACCCTCAACGGCACCTTCCAAAGCAAAATAGAGAAAACAGAACGCTGAACACGCCCCGTGCTCAGCCAGCACGGGGCCGTGTCCAAGAAGCAGCAGAAAAGACAAACCTATAGAAGCTTCTATTGCCCACCACGGGCCGTGCTCAGCGGACACGGGGGCGTGCCGAAAGTACTGCAGGCGCATTAATTGTAATTGCGAATTACAATTAATGAAGAGAGAGAGTGTCAGACGGGCACGGGGCCGTGCCCAGCGAACACGGGGCCGTGCCCAGGCTTCTGTTCAGCCTATAAATAGGAGTGCTTGGTTTCATTGCAACTCATCCCTTGGCACACCACCTCTCTCACACTTCATCCACCACCCACCACCATCACAACACCATCATCCACCACCATCATCCATTGTCCATCATAGAGTGTATGAGTCGTCTCGGGATCCAAGATTGATCGTAAGAGTTCTTGACAATCAAGGCCGTGTTTGCCTAAGTCTCTTACATCACTTGGTGAAGACAAAGTGTCTAGTATAATACTTTTTATTTCTAATCTTTTGCACTTTTTATTTGGTTTTGAATTAATGACTTTAATAACTAGTTACTTATGTTGAAGGTGATCTTTCCTTATCGTTTGTCCGTGGTGTCTTGGCATTATTTTACTGTCTATATAAAATAAAGGATTTTCACCATTCATATCTCCACGGTCTATATGGAGGTATGTTGGCTACCTGGTAGGGGGTTAAGGGAACGGTTTGGTAAAGGTCTTGCCATTGTTCAGCGTTTAGAGGTCCTGCAATGGACCTGGGTCAAATTTAGTAGGACCTCCTTCAATACTTCACGGTATTGGATGGCGGGGGTCCAAACTCTTTGATCCCCTCATAAGTTAACTACTATTAATACTATAACCCGGCTATTTAGGACTGTATCCCTGCTGACTCAGACTACTTAGTCGAGGGTAACGTCACCGCCAAAAGCGGGGCCTACCACAATACTGCATTAATAACTTAATTCATTATCTTCCAATAATCCACCCCTTTAGGATTGTATCCCTGCTGACTCAAACTACTGGGGTGAGGGTAACGTCACCTTCAAAAGAGGGGCCTACTACAATAACTAAGATAATCTCTTAATTATGTGCAAAAGTGCGGAAATAATCAAAGGTTATACTAGATACGAGTCGGAACCAAGTGATTCATCTTGTCTATCTGTTTTTATTTTTATTTTTATTTTCAGCATTTTAGTTACTTTTACTTTTCTTAGTTTAAAATATTTTCTAAACTTTTTATTTTGGTTAGACGTTGAGGATAAACCGGTACTAAAAGCTCTTGTGTCCTTGGACGACCTCGGTATCTTACCAACACTATACTACACTCAACGATGGGTCACTTGCCCATATGTGTGTTTAGTGTTAGTAAAATATCGTGTTTTATAAATTTAAAACTTGGCTAAAATAAGTGTTAAAAAGGGCTTAAAATATACACCTAAAATACACGACACTTACCGCACATCACATTGGCCGGGGATTTGATATTCACTAAGGCTTTGATTTGTTCCGGGCTAGCTTCAATGCCTCTCTTTGTCACCATATATCCTAAGAATTTACCTGCTTTAACACCAAAGTGACATTTTGAAGGATTAAGCTTCATGTTATATTTGTCAAGGATATCGAATTCTTCCTCCAAGTCTCTTAAGTGATCCTCAGCTTTCAAGGATTTTACCACCATATCATCTATGTAAACCTCCATAGTTTGTCCAATCTGATCCTTGAACATCATATTCACCAGCCTTTGATATGTTGCACCTGCATTTCTTAGTCCGAACGGCATAGCAATATAGCAGTATATACTAGTTGGAGTCATGAAGGCTGTATCCTCTTGGTCAGATGGTTCCATTTGGATTTGTTGGAATCCAGATGAAGCATCCATAAAAGTTAACAGTTCATGACCCGTAGTTGCATCCACCATGGAGTCAATGTGGGGTAATGGGAAAGGATCCTTGGGACATGCCTTATTTAAATCGGTAAAATCGACACATACCCTCCACTTTCCGTTTTTCTTTTGAACAACAACCACATTGGCCAACCATCTTGGATACTTGACCTCTCTAATCATACCTGCCCGGAGCAATTTCTCTACCTCTTCCTGGATAATGGCATTCCTTTCCGGTGCAAACTTTCTTCTCCTTTGATGGATTGGTTTGAAGGATCTGTCTATCCCGAGTTTGTGAGTGATTACATCTTTGGATATACCAGTCATGTCTTCATGTTTCCATGCAAAGGTAGTCTTTCTCCTTTTGAGGAAGGATATGAGGTCTTCTTTCATTTCGCCAAGGATCCCTGATCCGATATAGATTTTGGATTCAGGATCATCAGGATCCATGAGGATTTCTATCACATCCTGCTCTCTTTCCTCCAAGACATCCCTTGGAGGATACTTTGATTGCTATTGCTCCCTTGACTTCGAGGCTGGTTTCATCGATGAAGTGTAGCAGTTCTTAGCCTCCTGCTGATCACTATCAATCTTCACTATTCCCCAAGGACTAGGGAGCTTCACACATTGATGGTAGGTAGATGGGACTGCTTTCATATCGTGTATCCAAGGCCTGCCAAGGATAACATTACAACAAGATAAACAGTCAATAACACAAAATTTTTGATAAGAGTGTAGGCCTTCGATGTATATTGGGAGTTTAATGTCCCCCAGGGTATTCTTAGTTTCGCCACTAAATCCCACGAGCACGGAGGATCTTGGTATGATATCCGATTCAGGGATTCCCATCTTCTTCAGAACATCAAGCTGGATAATGTTCACTGAGCTTCCTCCGTCTATAAGGATCCTGCGGACAAAATGGTTAGAAATGAAAAGAGTAATAACTAAACCATCGTGATGAGGATCCTGGATATCAACTCGATCATCCTCATCGAAGGTTATGACTTTTCCTTCGGAGACACTTGATGTTCGAACAGGTCTTTCTCCATTATCCATTTTAGTTTCCTTTGCATGCCTTTTAGCTGCTGAGAAAGATGTGCCGCAAATGTCTGATCCTCCAGAAATAAAGTTTATCACTTGTGCGTCTGCTGGAGGGGCTGGAGCCTTCTCAGGGATCCTTTCAGGATCTTGAGTCCTTGACTTTTTTCTTCCCAACAATTCTTTTAGATGCCCCTTGCTCAACAAGTATCCAATTTACTTTCTTAGTGCAATGCATTCTTCTGTGAGGTGCCCAAAATCTTCATGGTATGCACACCACTTTGATTTATCCTTAGTTGTAGCTGGCCTATCATTTTTTCTGGGCCATCTAGCTTTATCACCTAGACTCTGCATCGCAAGGATTAGTTCATTGTTATCAACATTAAAACAATATTCAGAAATTGGAGGATAATCCTCATCAATGTCTTCTTGATCAATAGAATGCACGTTCTGGTTATCAGATCTGTTGTAGGATCTGAACTTGTTGTTCCTGAATGAGGATCCTTGCTTATCCTGCTTTGAGGATCCTGCTAACCTCTCCTGGATCCTCTTGTCATCTTCTAGTCGAATGAACCTAAGTGCTCGGGTTCTTACCTCATCTAAGTTCCTGCATGGTGTCATAACAAGATCATCATAGAAAGATGAATCCCTAAGCAATCCCATTTTAAAGGCCTCAACAGCCGTGACTATATCTAAGTTGGGAATGTCTAAGGATTCTTTACTGAATTTGGTAATGTAATCCCTTAATGATTCATTATGACCCTGGGTTATCCTATATAGATCACTAGTTAATCGTTCAAATTTCCTACTACAAGAAAACTGATTATTAAACAAGTTAACTAGGTTAGCAAATGAGGTAATAGAATAGGGTGGAAGACTTAGCAGCCATTTGAGAGCTGATGCAGTAAGAGTGGATCCGAATCCCTTGCACAGGCATGCTTCCTTTAACCTTTATGGGATTGGATTGATCTCCATCCTCTCCCTGTATTGTGCTATGTGTTCTTCAGGATCCGTCGAACCATCATATAGCTTCATTGTTGGCACATGGAACCTCTTGGGTATCTCAGCATCACAAATTGGTGGTGCAAAGCGAGATATCTTGTGGCTCCCATCTGCAATCTCTGGGATAGGTTTGACCACTCCCGGCACACTTGATATCATATCCTTTAGCTTTTGCAATTCTCTGGCCATGGCATGATTGATACCTGGATCCTGCATAAGACCATGGTTAGTAGTATAAGAATTATTAAAAGTGTTACCTCCCATTGGATTCAAGTTAGGAAGAATGGATGTTAATCCATATTGTTGGGGCTTTGGAATGATCGAGGGACCAGTAGAAGCATTGGTCTGCATTGGAATAAAATCTCCCTGATGGACATCTGAACTTCCTATTTGCAAACTCCTCAAGGATCCTGGCATCTGGAAGGATCCCTGAAATTGGGACGATCCTGGAACAAAGGAGGATCCTTGAACCTGGGATGATCGTGGAACAAAGGAGGATCCTTGAACCTGGGATGATCCTGGAACAAAGGAGGATCCTTGAACCTGGTGCATTCCTGAATACCCTCCTGAATTCGTGAGGGATCCCATATGCTGAGGATAGCATCCTGCTGGCTGGAAATATGAGCCTGCTGCCTGGGTGATTGTTGCTGTTCCGTAGTGCACTCCTTTCGGTCCACCCACATATTGAACGTCTGGAACCACTGATGGCTGAGAAGTAATCACCGGAGTATCAAAATTCAAGGATTTCGGCACCAGTGGGGAATGATCCTCTGCCGTTGTCTTTTGTTTCTTGAGATCTCCGATTTCTTTGAGAATCCTCTCATTGGTCTTATCCTGTTGCCGTATCTGATCCTTCATCTGCAAAATAAAAGTAAACATGTCACTAGTAGTGGGAGTGTAAGAAGCTGAAGAAGTTGGAGGTTTTGAGAAAATGGGAGTTGGTTTCTTCGCAGCATTCTCAGCATTCTTCTGGGATCCAGAAGGTGGTGGAGGCAAAGGGGGAACGCCTTGTGAAGAAGTGAATGAGGGCATCAAATTTGAAGCATTCTTCGCTGAGGAAGCCATCTGCTTGGTTGTAGTGAACCGAATTGAGCGCAGAAATGCGTATTTTCCTAAGGACAAAGCACCAATTGCCCCACGGTGGGCGCCAAACTGTTTTGGTCAAAAAATCTGTTGAGGATATTGCAACCAAACTCTATGTTACGGGGTATGATGCTAACAATGTAGAACAATAACAAGGATCACTTCAATGTAAATTGCTGAAATGACACAAGGATTTATACGGGGAAAACGCCCTTGATCAAGAGTTGATCTCCGGCACAAAAAACCCCGGGTGATGGAAACTACCGATCACCAAGCTCAAATAAATGAATAAATGTTTACAACTTCGGATAGTAACGAGCTAGGTACAAGGATCACTATCGTGAAATGTGTAAATGTGAGTGAAAACGAATGTATGTTCGTCGAGAGCTTCAAGTGTGCGAGTATATGAGTGTGTGTAACTGTTAAAATGACTAAGTGTTTTTTCACTAACTCGTTACCCCTTTTAAAATAGAAATTTAACTACCAAACTAACTATCCGACTTTTGTGCCAAGCCCCCACGTTCTCCGTAACGTCCATTTTTGGCCAAGCACGTGCAGAATAGTTTGGGAATATTCTCCAGGAATGTCGCCAAGACTTGGTCAAGCTTGTTATACCTGCGAGATAGTACAAAACATAAGTAAACAATCGTTAGTACGAGGATCCTTAAAGTGATCCATGATCCTGATCCTGAAGCTCTTCTGAGGATCACCACCTGTCACAGAAGTAAGGATCACTAATTAGGATAACGAATAAGGATCACTAATTGTTAGAAAATCCTCCCCTAACACTTATGTTTTGGGGGCAATTGTTAGGGGAGGATTTTCTAACAATTAGTGATCCTTATTTGTTATCCTAATTAATGATCCTTACTTCTGTGACAGATAGTGATCCTCAGAAGAGCTTCAGGATCAGGATCATGGATCACTTTAAGGATCCTCGTACTGACGATTGTTTATCTGTGTTTTGTATTACTTCGCAGGAGTAACAAGCTTGACTTGGTCTTGGCAACGGTACTAAGGAATATTCCACGGGCATTTCGCACACGATTGACCAAAAATGGACGTTGTGGAGAACGTGGGAGCTTGGCACAAAAGTCGGATAGTTAGTTATTGTAGTTAACTTTTATTTTTAAAGGGGTAACGAGCTAGAATTAGAACACTTAGCTATTTTCAGCTACACACACTCTCATATACTCGCACTCTTGAAGCTTTCGACGAACACTTATTAGTTTCCACTCACTTTTACACATTTCACGATAGTGATCCTTGTACCTAGCTCGTTACTATCCGAAGTTGTAAACGTTTATTGATTTATTTGAGCTTGGTGATCGGTAGTTTCCATCACCCGGGGTTTTTTGTGCCGGAGATCAACTCTTGATCAAGGGCTTTTTCCCCGTATAAATCCTTGTGTCATTTGTGCAATTTACATTGAAATGATCCTTGTCATTGTTCCACATTATAAGCATCATACCCCGTAACAGAGAGTTTGGTTGCATTATCCTCATCAGATTTTTTGACCAAAACATAGGGTCCTTCCCACTTTGGTGCTAGCTTTCCATCAGCAGGATTGGTGGTGTTTTGAAATGCTTTCCTTAATACCATATCCCCAACTTGGAATTTCCTGAGCCTGACATTTTTGTTGTAAGCTCCAGCCATCCTTTGTTGATAACTGGCCATCCTTATCCTTGCTAAATCCCTGATTTCTTCTATAGTATCCAAGTCTTGAATCAAGTTTTCAGCATTTTCTTCAGGATCACGAACGCTTGTTCTTGCAGTTGGAACCACCATCTCTGTAGGGATCACTGACTTTGCCCCAAATACCAAAGAAAATGGAGTTTGGCCTGTAGCATTCTTGGGAGTTGTTCTATCAGCCCACAGCACATAAGGTAGTTCTTCTGCCCATTTTCCTTTCTTGGATCCAAGCTTCTTCTTTAAATTGTTGATGATGATCTTGTTGGATGATTCTGCCTGACCATTAGCTTATGGATGGACTGGTGTTGATGTTATCATCTTAATTCCCCAACTGTCACAAAAGTTAGTGGTTCTATTCCCAATAAATTGGGATCCATTATCACAAATAATTTCAGAAGGGATGCCAAATCTAGTAATAATATTCCTTTTAATAAAGGATATAACTTCCTTTTCTCTGACTTGAGCAAAGGCTTCAGCCTCTATCCACTTAGAGAAGTAATCAGTCATAGCAAGCATGAATACTTTTCCACCTGGTGCCTTAGGAAGCTTTCCAACTATATCCATTCCCCATCTCATGAATGGCCAAGAAGAAGATATAGGATGCAAGAGCTCTGCTGGTTGGTGAAGGATATTACTATGCCTCTGACAAGGATCACACTTCTTGGCATACTCCACAGCGTCCTTCTTCATAGTGGGCCAATAGTATCCTGTTCTCAGGATCCTTGAGAATAATGCCCTGCCCCCAGTGTGGTTTCCACAATCTCCTTCATGGAAATCCTTTAGGACTTCTTGAATTTCAGGATCCTCAATGCATCTCAAATATGGTCCTGCAAGAGATCATTTATACAACATATTATTTAATATTGTAAATTGAGATACCTTAATTTTAAAAGCCCTTGGGTTTTCTCCTGTAGGAATTTCTCCATGTTGTATGTATCTCATGATTGGGAGTATCCATGATCCTGAATGAGATTGGGTATCATCACTAGGGATGATTGCAGAATCTTCTCCTATCTCCATAGCTACATGATCCTTGATAGCAGGGGTCAGGATATGGATAATAAGGATCTCAATATCCTCAGGAATCTTCAAAGATGATCCTAGATTGGCTAATGCATCAGCTTCTGCATTCTCTTCCCTTGGTACCTGTGTCAAACTAAAGGATACAAAAGAGAGTGCCAATTCTTTGACTATCTCCAAATATTTGATTAGCTTTTCACCTTTAACAACATTGGATCCATTAAAGTGATTAGTGATCAATAAAGAATCTACATGTAACTCAAGATACCTGATACTCATATGCTTTGCAATTTGCAAACCAGCTATCAAGGCTTCATATTCAGCCTCATTGTTGGTAGTTTGAAATTCACAAGCTATGGAGTGGGGTATTATGTCCCCCTGTGGTGATTTTAGTAGTATCCCAAGCCCTGTTCCATTCACATTGGAGGATCCATCAGTAAACAGTATCCAAGGATCCTTGGTTTCTTCAAGCTGTTGGACTTCTAGTTCAGCTTCCTTTTGCAAATCACTACTGAAATCTGCCACACAGTCAGCTAATGCTTGGGATTTAATGGTTGTCCTAGGCTCATATCTTATATCATATGCACTCAACTTCACTGCCCACTTAGCCATCCTTCCTGACATTTCAGGTTTCCTGAGAACATTCTTAATTGGGAAATTAGTTTTGACAATAATGGCATGAGTCTCAAAATAATGTCTTAAAATTAGTAGATGCCATAATTAATGCAAGGATAAGTTTCTCTAAATGTGAATACCTGGATTCAGCATCAAGTAAGCTCTTACTTACATAATAAACATGATATTGTGTACCTTGGTGATCCTTAACAAGGACCGCACTTACTGCTTTTGAGGATACCGCCAAATATAAGTGTTTTGGTCAAAAAATCTGATGAGGATAATGCAACCAAACTCTATGTTATGGGGTATGATGCTTGAATTGGTTTATAGTAATAAGGATCACTATGAAAAATAAATAACAAGTGACACAAGGTTTATACGGGGAAAAAGCCCTTGATCAAGAGTTGATCTCCGGCACAAAAAACCCCGGGTGATGGAAACTACCGATCACCAACTCAAATTAAACAAATAATGTGTTACAACTTCGGATGATAGAGAGCTAAATACAAGGATCACTATAGTGTTCTGTGTAAAAAGTGTACGAAATTGCTATGTGAATGAACGAGAGCTGTTGTGAGCGGTTGTAAGAGTGTGTGTAGCCAAAAATAGCAAAAAGGTTGTTGTCTAATTAGCTCGCTACCCCATTTAAATCTAGCAAAAATCTAAATAACAAACTATCCGCAAATGGTGCAAGTCCTCCACGACTCCATAACGTCCATTTCTGACCAAGCACGTGCGGAATAGACTTAGTATATTCTCCAGAAATATCGCCAAGACCAAGTCCCAATTGATATTCCTGCAAAACAGTTACGAATTCAAAGTGAACAATCATTAGTATAAGGATCATTAGGATGATCCATGATCCCGATCCTGAAGCACTTCTGAGGATCACTAACTGACACAGAAGCAAGGATCACCAAACAGGATAATATTTGAGGATCACGGGTCATTTAGAAATCCACCCCTAACAATTGCCCCCAAAATATAAGGAGTTATATCGTAAATAAACGAGTTATATTTTTTTCGATCTTATCCGCAACAAACTAACGGATAACTAGCCATTGGAGACGGACTAGCCGTTGCAATCCTGACGTCACTGAAGTGACAATCCTGCAAATCATCATTATAAATAGGAGTTAGAGATAGGATCAATATGCATTTAAATCCGAAGAAACTCCCTTTAAATTCTCAGTCGAAGATCAATCAGGTATCTCTTCTCTTATCTCTCCTTCTCTTACTCTGTTTTTCTTTCTTTACCAACATCAATGATGCTCCGGTCCTCCCCCGCCAAGGATCACCAGAAGGATAGCCCCTTGAAGAGTCAAGGGATTATCAAAGACTCAATACATGAGAGGTGTTGCTTTAACGATGCTCAAATAGATAAGATTCGTCACTGCTTTCCGGCGAATGCCTTTTTCAAACCCTTCGATCCCACTATTCTGAGCGACTATGTTTCTGAAACATGGGTTGCCTTTCCAGTTACTCCATTCACCATAGGATACACCTATCCTTTTCCAGACTTTACACAATCCTTCTTTTCCCTTACCGGCATCTCTTACATCCAAGCTATGCCGATGATTTGGAGGGTCTTGTATGTTTTGGTCAGAAAATCTGATGATGATAATGCAACCAAACTCTTTGTATAGGGGAATGATGCTTAAAATGTGTAACAACAATGAGGTTCACTTCAATGTAGAATGCACAAACAACACAAGGATTTATACGGGGAAAAAGCCCTTGATCAAGAGTTGATCTCCGGCACAAAAAACCCCGGGTGATGGAAACTACCGATCACCAAGCTCAAATAAATGAATAAACGTTTACAACTTCGGATAGTAACGAGCTAGGTACAAGGATCACTACGGTGAAATGTGTAAAAAGTGTAAGTAATTGCTAAGTGTTTGAACGAGAGCTTGTATGAGAGCGTTTTCGAGTGTGTGAAACTGCCAAAAATGACTAAGTGTCACTAACTAGCTCGTTACCCCTTTCAAATAAGAAAAATATCTAGTTAACAAACTCTCCGACTTTCGGGCCAAGCCTCCACGTTCTCCATAACGTCTAGTTTTGATCTAGCACGTGCAGAATACTTCAGGAATATTCTCCAGGAATGTCGCTAAGACTTGGTCAAGCTTGATATACCTGCGAGACATTTCAAAAACACAAGTAAACAATCGTCAGTAAGAGGATCCTTAAAGTGATCCATGATCCTGATCCTGAAGCTCTTCTGAGGATCACCACCTGTCACAGAAGTAAGGATCACTAGTTAGGATAACGAATAAGGATCACTAATTGTTAGAAAATACTCCCCTAACAATTGCCCCCAAAATATAAGGAGTAATTTGTAACATTTAACGAGTTATATTTTCTTGATCTTATCCGTAACAAACTAACGGATATATAGCCGTTAATTTTGAACTAGCCGTTGCGATGATGATGTCACGGAAGTGACAACCTGCAAGATCATGATTATAAATAGAGATATAGATAGGATCAAATGCATTTAAATTTTCAGAGATACTCCCTTTATAATCCACATTCCGAAGACGTTCAGGTATTCTCTCTCTCTATCCTTTTCCCTCTCTTGCTCTGTTTTCATCTTTCCATCAAATATGTTGCTCCGAAGTTCTCCGGGCAAAGATCACAAGAAAGATAGCCCTTTGAAAAGTCAGAAAATCATCAAGGACTCCGCAAATGAAAAGTGTTGCTTTAACGATGCACAGATAGACAGAATCCGTTGCTGTTTTCCGGCGAATGCCTTTATCAGACCCTTTGATCCTACTACCCTTAGCGACTATGTTTCAGAAACATGGGTTGCATTTCCAGCCACTCCATTCACCATAGGATACACCTATCCTTTCCCGGAGTTCACACAATCCTTCTTTTCCCTTACCGGCATCTCTTATATCCAAGCCATGCCGATGATTTGGAGGGTCTTGTATACCCTGGAGAGGATCATCGAACAGGAAGGCATTCCTTTGGGCATGTCAGAATTGGCGGAGCTGTATGATCTTACTACCTTTGGTTCCCATCGTTATTTGCTTAAGCGAAAACCCGGTGCAGATCACCCTCTTCTCAAAGTTACCAAAAACGACAAAGATTGGAAACGTCGCTTCTTCTTTGTAAGAAGGGATACTATTTCAGATGGAGAGCATTTACCAAGAACATGGTCCACCCATGGTAGGCCGGAGGATCCTGGGAAGGATCATCAGATGGTCATGTTTTTGTAATAGGATCACTAACCCCTTTTTTGTCTTGTGTCATGCAGCCATCTCTGTTTCACATCTCATCACAACACCTGCGACCAGGGAAAGACTTGCTACTTTCTGGGGACTTGACCCTGAAACTAGAACTTTCAAGACAACAACCCAAGACTCACAGGAGGTATCCTCAGGCTCTGTCACAATGTCGAGTAAGTATCCTTGTTTATAATTAAATAAATAGTTAAATGTATATTAAGAAAAGATACTTATCTTGTTTTGGTTGTGTAGGTGCTGGGAAATCTGCCAAAGCTGCTTCAAGGTTCAGTGTCACCGATCTCACCACTGTCAAATCCTCCAAAAGAAAGGTCCCTACTAGCCCGACAGCCTCAATCCCTAAGGCACCCCTCAAAGGGAAGGGAATCAAGAAGAGAAAGACTTCCGAGGCTGAGGATTTGCAGGGTCTGCCCTTAATTCGCCACCAGTTCCTCGAGTACTTCAATGATGTAAGGATCACTGTCTCCGCTTGTATATCCTGCTGATCTAAGGATCACTTGCTCTTGAACTGCTTTATCCTTTTCTTTTGCAGAAATTTGCTGAAATCGAGGATTACGTCGGCCATGTTGAGGATCAAGATAAGAAGATTGCCGACCTCCAGCAGACTGCTGTGCTCAAGGATCTTGCACTTGCTGATCTTCAGAAGGAACTCAAGGATACCAAGCAGAAAATGGCCAAGGTGCTGGTTAACTTTGATTATGAAAGGCAAGAGATCATGGATGATGCTAAAGTTTCTGCCGCCATAGCAATGTACAAAACCAAACTCCAAATGGCCTTGGAAGCTCAGGATCCTGCCTTCGACAAAGGCAACTGGGAGATTGAAGAATGGAAGGCAAGGCTGGCTGAATTGGGTGATGAAGAAGAGGCTGAGGAGATTCTGGCAATTGAGGCTAGTGGCAGCGGGTTGAAGGATAAAGCTGAGGATGCAGCGGCTGGTGGTGATGATGCAGCGAAGGTGTAGGCTGCACAATTGGGCGATGATGGATATATGTGCTGAGGCCGGAGCCCAATTTTTAGTTTGATGGTTGTTTTTGTGGTTGTGATGTTTAAGACAATTTCATGGGTTGTACTTTGAACAATAGGTTTTTAGGATTAAGGATCATGTATGATCCTTTGGACAATAGGCAGGATTGCAATTGGTGGAGGGATCCTCTGTTTGGGGGATGAAGCCATTGTGATCCTGCTGCCTTTATATTCCTGCACTACTTTTGAACTCATTATCATGGACACCCTTTACCTACCCCAGCGGACGGGCCACGTTTTGCTGGTAGAAGCTCGGGTAGGTAATTTTGACAACCTTTAAAGGGTTAGTCTTATGTTAATAAATAAAAACTTAACCTTTTGTCGCTTATCTTGTGTTGTTATCCTTTTTAGTATGTTATTTTCCAACTGTTATAATGTTCAATTTGTTTATACTTATCAAGCCTTGAAAAACTAGGAAAGATATCCAAAAAGTTTAGGATATGAACAAGGATCACATATCCCATAACAGATAAGTTTTAAAAAATGACATGATTTAAAATTTATAAGTTCAGTTGTCAAGTATAAGGGTCATTTAAAAGAATAATAAATAAAATCCAAAGAGTTAAGGATCATACCTGAGGACCCAAGTTAGAATTCTAACCATAATAAGGATAACTATAGGATAAACCTTAGAGTGAAATAAGGATGAAGGATCCCTAACTGCCTACCTTCAAGGACCTGAAATAGAGCATAACTTGGGACTAAGCCAATATAAGAAAAGAGTTAGCAACTGGGGACAAGCCCAAGGATAACTGGGGACAAGCCCAAGGATAACTGGGGACAAGCCCAAGGATCGTATGTAAACTGGAGTACGGCCCTAACTGGCGACTATCCAAACTTAGTGACATGAAGATGCCAAAACCTTAGCTAACGTGAAAACGTTAGAAACCTTATGAACGGATGTATGGTACGTCTACCATTATACGTAGGATCCTAAGCATAGCCAGAACAATGGAATTATCAGCCCCTATAATGAGTACTGGTCCCAAAGCCTTGAACTATACCAGGATCATCGTGCGCTGCAGGCGGAATCTGGGGACAAGCCCAAATAACTGGGGTTAAACCCAAAGGACGGATTGCTTCTGTGGATAACCAATGTTGTGCTGAAGATACCTGAGCTTTCAAAACTTGAACTCACGTGAGAGATGGATAAAGGATACATGATCCTTATCCTTAGATGGAAAAATTAAGAAATGAAATAGTTCAAGATTAGGATATTACCTGAGTAAGGATCACCGATACTTTGAGGATCCTTTAAGGATATCTCTTTGATGAGGATCACCTATAACACAAGGATCCTGCTTACATGAAATATTTCTTCAAGTGGACAGCATTCCAAGCTCTTGGTAGCAATTCACCTTCCATGGTTAGCAACCTATATGCCCCCTTTCCTGCTTCAGCTTCAATCAAATAGGGGCCTTCCCATTTTGGAGCCAATTTTCCATCAGCAGGATTGGTGGTATTCTGAAATGCTTTCCTTAACACCATATCTCCAACTTGAAACCTCCTGATCCTGACATTTTTATTGTAAGCACCAGCCATTCTTTGTTGATAACTGGCCATCCTGATCCTAGCCATATCCCTGATTTCTTCAATAGTATCCAGGTCTTGAGCCAAGTTTTCATCATTTTCCTCAGGATCACGGGTACTTGTTCTAGCAGTAGGAACCACCATTTCTGTTGGGATCACTGATTCTGCCCCAAACACCAAAGAGAATGGTGTTTGACCAGTAGCGTTCTTAGGGGTTGTCCTGTCAGCCCAGAGCACATAGGGTAGCTCTTCTGCCCATTTTCCTTTCTTGGATCCAAGCTTCTTCTTCAAGTTGTTGATGATGATCTTGTTGGATGATTCCGCTTGACCATTAGCTTGTGGGTGGACTGGTGTTGATGTTATCATCTTAATCCCCCAGCTGTCACAAAAGTTAGTGGTTCTGCCCCCAATAAATTGGGAACCATTATCACATATAATCTCAGAAGGAATTCCAAATCTAGTTATAATATTTCTTTTAATGAAGGATATAACTTCCTTTTCTCTGACTTGGGCAAAAGCTTCAGCCTCTATCCACTTGGAGAAGTAATCAGTCATAGCTAACATGAATACTTTCCCACCAGGTGCCTTAGGGAGCTTACCAACTATATCCATACCCCATCTCATAAATGGCCAAGAGGAGGATATAGGATGCAATAATTCAGCTGGTTGATGAAGGATATTGCTGTGTCTCTGGCAAGGATCACATCTTCTGGCATACTCCACAGCATCTTTCTTCATGGTTGGCCAATAATATCCTGTCCTCAGGATCCTTGAAAATAAAGCCCTGCCCCCAGTGTGGTTTCCACAATCTCCTTCATGGAAGTCTTTTAAAACTTCCTGAACTTCAGGATCCTCAATGCATCTCAAGTATGGTCCTGCAAGAGATCGTCTATACAACATATTATTCATAATTGTGAATTGAGATACCTTAGATTTGAAAGCCCTAGGGTTTTCTCCTGTAGGAATCTCTCCATGTTGTAAGTATCTCATAATTGGTGAGATCCATGATCCGGATCCTGAATAGGATTGAGTATCCTCAGTGGGGATCATTGCAGAATTATTCCCTATCTCCATAGCCACATGATCCTCAATAGCTGGGGTTAGGATATGGATAATAGGGATCTTGATATCCTCTGGGATCTTCAAAGATGATCCTAAGTTAGCCAATGCATCAGCTTCTGTATTTTCTTCCCTTGGTACCTGTGACAAACTAAAGGAAACAAAAGAGAGTGCCAAACTTTTGACTATCTCCAAATATTTGGTTATCTTTTCACCTTTAACAGCATATGATCCATTAAAGTGATTTGTAATTAACAAAGAATCTACATGTACCTCAAGATACCTGATCCCCATATGCTTTGCAATTTGCAAACCAGCAATTAAGGCTTCATATTCAGCCTCATTATTAGTGGTTTGGAACTCACAAGCTATAGAATGGGGTATTATGTCCCCCTGTGGCGATTTTAGTAGTATTCCAAGCCCTGTGCCTTTGACATTTGAGGATCCATCAGTGTGGAGTATCCAAGGATCCTTGGTCTCTTCTAGCTGCTGGACTTCTAACTCAGCTTCTTCTTGTAAATCACTACTGAAATCAGCCACAAAGTCAGCTAATGCTTGGGATTTGATAGCTGTCCTAGGCTCATATCTTATATCATAGGCACTCAGCTTTACTGCCCACTTAGCCATCCTTCCGGACATCTCTGGTTTCCTGAGGACATTCTTAATTGGAAAATTAGTTTTGACAATGATAACATGAGTTTCAAAATAATGTCTTAACTTGGTAGATGCCATTATTAATGCAAGGATAAGTTTTTCAAGGTGTGAGTACCTGGATTCGGCATCAAGTAAACTTTTACTTACATAATAAACGGGATGTTGTGTACCTTGATGATCCTTAACAAGGACCGCACTTACTGCTTTTGAGGATACTGCGAGATACAAGGATAACACTTCACCTTTTTCTGGTTTCATTAAAGCCGGGGCCGAGGATAGGTAATCTTTGAGGGCTTTTAAAGCATTTTCATGCTTCTCCGTCCACTCAAATTTCTTGTTCTTCCTTAGGATATCATAGAATTCTTTACATTTCTCGGAGGACTTGGATATGAATCTGTTCAAGGCTGCTATCCTTCCTGTTAACCTTTGAACATCCTTAGCATTGGCCGGAGATTTGATGTTCACTATTGCTTTGATTTGTTCCGGGCTAGCTTCGATGCCTCTCTTAGTCACCATGTATCCTAAGAATTTACCTGCTTTGACACCAAAATGACATTTTGAAGGATTAAGCTTCATATTATAGTTGTCAAGGATATCAAATGCTTCCTCCAAGTCTCGCAGGTGATCCTCAGCTTTTAAGGATTTCACCACCATATCGTCTATGTAGACTTCCATAGTTTGTCCAATCTGATCCTTGAACATCATATTCACCAGCCTTTGGTACGTTGCACATGCATTTCTCAATCCAAACGGCATAGCAATATAGCAATATATACCAGTTGGAGTCATGAAGGCTGTATCCTCTTGGTCGGATGGTTCCATTTGGATTTGTTGAAATCCAGATGAAGCATCCATGAAAGTTAACAGTTCATGACCCGCAGTTGCATCCACCATGGAGTCAATGTGGGGTAAAGGGAAAGGATCCTTGGGACATGCCTTATTTAAATCGGTAAAATCGACACATACCCTCCACTTTCCGTTTTTCTTTTGAACAACAACCACATTGGCCAACCATCTTGGATACTTGACCTCTCTAATCATACCTGCCCGGAGCAATTTTTCTACCTCTTCCTGGATAATGGCATTCCTTTCTGGTGCAAACTTCCTTCTTCTTTGATGTATTGGTTTGAAGGATCTGTCGATGCCGAGTTTATGGGTGATAACATCTTTGGATATACCAGTCATGTCTTCATGTTTCCATGCAAAGGTAGTCTTTCTCCTTTTGAGGAAGGATATGAGGTCTTCTTTCATTTCGCCAAGGATCCCTGATCCGATATAGATTTTGGATTCAGGATCATCAGGATCCATGAGGATTTCTACCACATCCTGCTCTCTGGCCTCCAGGACATTCCTTGGAGGATACCTTGATTGCTATTGCTCCCTTGACTTCGAAGCTGGTTTCATCGATGAAGTGTAGCAATTCTTAGCTTCCTGCTGATCACTATCGATCTTCACTATTCCCCAAGGACTAGGGAGCTTCACACATTGATGGTAAGTAGATGGGACTGCTTTCATATCGTGTATCCAGGGTCTGCCAAGGATAACATTACAACAAGATAAACAGTCAATAACACAAAATTTTTGATAAGAGTGTAAGCCTTCAATATATATTGGGAGCTTAATGTCCCCCAGGGTGTTCTTAGTTTCGCCACTAAATCCCACGAGCACGGAGGATCTTGGTATGATCTCTGATTCGGGGATACCCATCTTCTTTAGAACGTCAAGCTGGATAATGTTCACTGAACTTCCTCCGTCTATTAGGATCCTGCGGACAAAACAGTTAGATATAAAAAGAGTAATAACTAAACCATCGTGATGAGGATCCTGGATATCAGTACGATCCTCTTCATCAAAGGTTATGACTTTTCCTTCGGAGACACTCGATGTTCGAACTGGCCTTTCTCCGTTATCCATTTTAGTTTCCTTCGCATGCCTCTTAGCTGCTGAGAAGGATGTGCCACAAATGTCGGATCCCCCAGAGATAAAGTTTATCACTTGTGCGTCTGCTGGAGGGGCTGGAGCCTTCTCAGGGATCCTTTCAGGATCCTGAGTCCTTGACTTTTTCCTACCCAACAACTCTTTTAGATGCCCTTTGCTCAACAAGTACCCAATCTCCTTTCTTAGTGCAATGCATTCTTCTGTGAGGTGCCCAAAATCTTCATGATATGCACACCACTTTGATTTATCCTTGTTTGCAGCTGGCCTTTCATTCTTTCTTGGCCATCTAGCTTTATCACCTAGGTTCTGCAAGGCAAGGATTAGTTCATTGTTATCAACACTAAAGCAATATTCAGAGATTGGAGGATAATCCTCATCGTCCTCTTCTTGATCAATAGAATGCACGTTCTGATTATCAGATTTGTTGTAGGATCTGAACTTGTTGTTTCTGAATGAGGATCCTTGCTTATCCTGCTTTGAGGATCCTGTTATCCTCTCCTGAATCCTCTTATCATCCTCTAGCCGGATGAACCTGAGGGCCCGGGTTCTTACCTCATCTAGGTTCCTGCACGGTGTCATAACAAGATCATCATAAAATAAGGAATCCCTAAGTAATCCCATTTTGAAGGCCTCAACAGCCGTGGCTATATCTAAGTTGGGAATGTCTAAGGATTCTTTACTAAATTTGGTAATGTAATCCCTTAATGATTCATTATGACCCTGGGTTATCCTATATAAATCACTAGTTAATCGTTCAAATTTTCTACTACAAGAAAACTGAGTATTAAACAAGTTAACTAGGTTTGCAAATGAGGTAATAGAATAGGGAGGAAGACTTAGCAGCCACTTGAGTGCTGATCCAGTAAGAGTGGATCCGAATCCTTTGCATAGGCATGCTTCCTTTAACTTTTCTGGGATTGGATTGATCTCCATCCTCTCCCTGTATTGTGCTATGTGTTCTTCAGGATCCGTCGAACCATCGTACAATTTCATTGTAGGCACATGGAACCTCTTGGGTATCTCAGCATCACAGATTGGTGGTGCGAAGCGAGATATCTTGTGGCTCCCATCTGCAATCTCTGGAATAGGTTTGACTACCCCCGGGACACTCGAGATCATATCCTTTAGCTTTTGCAATTCTCTGGCCATGGCATGATTGATACCTGGATCCTGCATAAAACCATGGTTAATAGTATGAGGATTATTAAAAGTGTTACCTCCCATTGGATTCAAGTTAGGAAATATGGAGGTTAATCCATATTGTAGAAATTCTGGAATGATCGAAGGTCCAGCAGAGGCATTGGTCTGCATTGGGATAAAATCTCCTTGATGAACATCTGAACTTCCTGTTTGCAAACTCCTCAAGGATCCTGGCATCTGGAAGGATCCCTGAAACTGGGATGATCCTGGAACAAAGGAGGATCCTTGAACCTGGGATGATCCTGGAACGAAGGAGGATCCTTGAACCTGGGATGATCCTGGAAGGAAGGAGGATCCTTGAACCTGGGATGATCCTGGAACGAAGGAGGATCCTTGAACCTGGGGTGATCCTGGAAGGAAGGAGGATCCTTGAACCTGGGATGATCCTGGAACGAAGGAGGATCCTTGAACCTGAGATGATCCTGGGACGAAGGAGGATCCTTGAACCTGCTGCATTCCTGAATATCCTCCTGTACTCGTGAGGGATCCCATATGCTGGGGATAGGATCCTGCTGGCTGGAAATATGAACCTAGTGCCTGGGTCATAGCTGTTGTTCCGTAGTGCACTCCCTTTGGTCCACCCGCATATTGAATGTTTGGAACCACTGACGGCTGAGAAGTAACCACCGGAGTGTCAAAATTCAAAGATCTGGGCATCAGTGGAGAATGATCCTCTGCCGTTTTCTTCTGTTTCTTAATTTCATCAATCTCCCGGAGGATTCTTTCGTTGGTCTTATCCTGCTCTTGTGCATGATTCCTCATCTGCAAAATCAAGGTATAGAGATCATTAGTAGTAGGATTAGTTGAAACAGAAGGAGAAGGTGGTTTTGAGAAAATGGGAGTCGGTTTCTTCGCAGCATTTTCTGTATTCTTCTGGGATCCAGAGGGTGGTGGAGGCAAAGGAGGAACGCCTTGTGAGGAAGTGAATGAGGGCATCAAGTTTGAAGCATTCTTCGCCGAGGAAGCCATTTGCTTAATTGTAGTGAACCGGAATGAGCACAGAAATGCGAATTCTTCTAAGGCAAAGCACCAATTGCCCCACGGTGGGCGCCAAACTGTTTTGGTCAGAAAATCTGATGATGATAATGCAACCAAACTCTTTGTATAGGGGAATGATGCTTAAAATGTGTAACAACAATGAGGTTCACTTCAATGTAGAATGCACAAACAACACAAGGATTTATACGGGGAAAAAGCCCTTGATCAAGAGTTGATCTCCGGCACAAAAAACCCCGGGTGATGGAAACTACCGATCACCAAGCTCAAATAAATGAATAAACGTTTACAACTTCGGATAGTAACGAGCTAGGTACAAGGATCACTACGGTGAAATGTGTAAAAAGTGTAAGTAATTGCTAAGTGTTTGAACGAGAGCTTGTATGAGAGCGTTTTCGAGTGTGTGAAACTGCCAAAAATGACTAAGTGTCACTAACTAGCTCATTACCCCTTTCAAATAAGAAAAATATCTAGTTAACAAACTCTCCGACTTTCGGGCCAAGCCTCCACGTTCTCCATAACGTCTAGTTTTGATCTAGCACGTGCAGAATACTTCAGGAATATTCTCCAGGAATGTCGCTAAGACTTGGTCAAGCTTGATATACCTGCGAGACATTTCAAAAACACAAGTAAACAATCGTCAGTAAGAGGATCCTTAAAGTGATCCATGATCCTGATCCTGAAGCTCTTCTGAGGATCACCACCTGTCACAGAAGTAAGGATCACTAGTTAGGATAATGAATAAGGATCACTAATTGTTAGAAAATCCTCCCCTAACATTGTATACCCTGGAGAGGATCATAGAGCAGGAAGGGATTGATCTAGGAATGTCAGAGCTGACACAGATGTATGATCTCACGACGTTTGGATCACATCGATATCTGTTTAAGCGAAAACCCGGCGAAGAACACCCCATTTTTAAAGCCACCAAGAATGACACAAATTGGAAATGACGCTTCTTCTTTGTCAGGAGGGATACCATTCCAAACGGAAAGCATTTACCCAGGAAGTGGTCCACCAATGGTAGGACAGAGGATCCTGAGAAGGATCATCAGGTCATCTGGCTCTTGTGAGAGGATCACTAACCCCTTTTTTTCTTGTGTTCTGCAGCTATTTCTGTTTCGCACATCATCACAACACCCGCAACCAAGGATAGGCTTGCTGCTTTTTGGAAGCTTGATCCTGAAATAAGGTCATTCAAGATAGACACCCAAGACTCACAAGAAGTATCCTCAGGTTCCATCACCATGTCAAGTAAGTATCCTGCTTTTTGTATAGTTGAATATTAAAATAAATAGTTATATTGAAATAGGATAAGGATACTTATCTTGCTTTAAATCTGTAGGTGCCGGAAAATCTTCCAAGCCTGCCTCCCAATTCAACACGGCCGACCTTGATGTTGTTCGATCCAGGAAGAAGAGGGCCACTACCAGTCCTAGCATCTCCATTCCCAAGGCACCCACTAAAGGAATGGGTGGCAAGAAGAGGAAAACTTCTGACACAGAGGACCTACAAGGCCTACCACTAATCCGCCACCAGTTCCTTGAATACTTCAATGAGGTGAGGATCATCAATTCTGCCTAGGTATCCTACTCATTTGAGGATCATCTGATCTTGAATTGCTTTGTCTTTTTCTTTGCAGAAATTTGCTGAGATTGAAGATTATGTGGGAAGCGTCGAGGAGCAGGTTAAGAAGATTGCTGACCTTCAACAAGTTGCAGTGCTTAAGGATCTTAAGATTGCTGATCTTGAAAAAGCCCTTCAAGATGCCAAGACTAAGACAGCTAAAATCCTGATCGACATCGACTATGAGAAGCATGATCTCATAGAAGGCGCAAAGGTCTCTGCTGCCATCACAATGTATCAGACAAAACTAAAGATGGCCCAGGAAGCTCAAGATCCTAACTTCGACAGAAGCAGTTGGGATGTTGAGGGCTGGAAAGCGAGGTTGGCTGATCTTGAAGATGATGAAGAGGCTGAGGAGGTTCTGGCGATCGAGGATGGAGGTAGCGGGAAGGATCAGGTTAAGGATACCGAAGCTGGAGGGGATGAGGATGCAGTGAAGGTGTAGGCTGCACAATTGGGCGATGATGGACATTCCTAGACGTAGCCAGAGCCCAATTTTTAAATTTGGTAGTAGTCTTTTGTGGTTGTGATGTTTTTAAAACAATGATGGTCTGTAATAACTAAACAATAGCTATTAGGGTTAAGGATCATGAATGATCCTTTGGACAATAGGTAGGATTACAACTGGTGGTGAGATCCTCTGTTTGGGGGATGAAGCCATTGTGATCCTGCCATCTTTTTAATTCCTGCACTACCAAGACCTTTAGACAATGGACACCCTTTACCTACCCCAGCGGACGGGCCACGTATTGCTGGTAGATGCTCGAGGTAGGTAATTTTCACAACCTTTGATGGTTAAACTTTTGTTAATAAAATAACCTTTAATCTTTTTTTGCTTATCTTGTGTTGATATCCTTGTTGTTGTTTTATTTTTCAATTGTTTTGATTTACACTTGTCTGAGTAAGAAAAGTTGAACAACTTAGATAAAAACTTAGGATATAATGTAGGATCAAATATCCTATAGTTGAAAATCTCCAAAAAGTGGTATATTTTAAGGATCATGAGTTTAGTTGTCAAAGTATTAGGGTTATTCAAATAATCAATGAATAAAATCAAAATAGTTAAGGATCATACCTGAGGATCCAAGTTAGGATCCTAACTCTTGATATTATTATAACCAGGATAATCACAGAACAAACCTTAGTAAAAGGTAAGGATCAAGGATCCTTGGTTGTTTAACTTCGAAAACCTGAAATAAAACATAACTTGGGACTAAGCCATTATAAGATAAAGGTTAGCAACTGGGGACAAGCCCAAAAGATAACTGGGGACAAGCCCAAAGGATAACTGGGGACAAGCCCAAGGATCGTGTGTTAACTGGAGTATGGCCCTAACTGGCGACTATCCAAACTTAGTGGCATGAAAATGCCAAAACCTTAGCTAACGTGAAAACGCTAGAAACCTTAAGAACGAATGTATGGTACGTCTACCATTATACGTAGGATCCTAGGTATAGCCAGTACAATGGAATTATCAGCCCCTAAAACGAGTACTGGTCCCACTGCCATGAACTATACCAGGATCATCGTGCGCTACTGGCGGAACTGGGGTCAAACCCAAGGATAACTGGGGTCAAACCCAAGTAACTGGTTGCTTGTGTGGATAATCATGCTTTTGCTAAGAGTACCTGAACCTTCAAAACTCAAAATCTCGTGAAATGGGGATAAAGGATGCAAGATCCTTATCTGTATGTGAGAAAGTAAGGAAATGAAATAGTTTAAGATTAGAATGTTACCAAAAATGAGGATCATCTGTGCTTTAAGGATCCTCTAAGGATGTTTATCATGTGAGGATCATGGATCCATATCACATGAAATATCTCTTCAAATGGACAGCATTCCAAGCTCTTGGTAGTAAGTCACCTTCCATTGTTAGCAATCGATATGCCCCCTTTCCTGCCTCAGCTTCAATCAAGTAAGGGCCTTCCCATTTTGGTGCCAACTTTCCATCAGCAGGATTGGTGGTATTCTGAAATGCTTTCCTTAGTACCATATCACCAACTTGGAATTTCCTGATCCTAACATTTTTGTTGTAGGCACCGGCCATTCTTTGCTGATAACTGGCCATCCTTATCCTTGCCAAATCTCTGATTTCTTCTATAGTATCCAGGTCTTGAATCAAGTTCTCATCATTTTCCTCAGGATCACAAATACTGGTTCTAGCAGTTGGGACCACCATTTCTGTAGGGATCACTGATTCTGCCCCAAATACCAAAGAGAATGGAGTTTGGCCTGTAGCATTCTTAGGAGTTGTCCTATCAGCCCAAAGCGCATAAGGTAATTCTTCTGCCCATTTCCCTTTCTTGGATCCAAGCTTCTTCTTCAAGTTGTTAATGATGATCTTATTGGAGGATTCTGCCTGACCATTAGCTTGTGGGTGGACTGGTGTTGATGTTATCATCTTAATCCCCCAGCTGTCACAAAAGTTAGTGGTTCTGCCCCCAATGAATTGGGAACCATTATCACATATAATTTTAGAAGGAATACCGAATCTAGTTATAATATTTCTTTTAATGAAGGATATAACTTCCTTTTCTCTGACTTGGGCAAAAGCTTCAGCCTCTATCCACTTGGAGAAGTAATCAGTCATAGCAAGCATGAATACTTTTCCACCAGGTGCCTTAGGGAGCTTACCAACTATATCCATGTCCCATCTCATAAATGGCCAAGAGGAGGATATAGGATGCAAAAATTCAGCTGGTTGATGAAGGATATTGCTGTGTCTCTGACAAGGATCACATCTCTTAGCATACTCCACAACATCTCTCTTCATGGTTGGCCAGTAGTATCCTGTCCTCAGGATCCTTGAGAATAACGCCCTGCCCCCAGTGTGGTTTCCACAATCTCCTTCATGGAAGTCTTTTAAAACTTCTTGGATTTCAGGATCCTCGATGCATCTTAAGTATGGTCCTGCAAGAGATCGTCTATACAACATATTATTTAAAATTGTGAATTGAGATACCTTAATTTTGAAATCCCTAGGGTTTTCTCCTGTGGGAATCTCTCCATGTTGTAAATATCTCATGATTGGGAGGATCCATGATCCTGAATGAGTTTGAATATCCTCACTAGGGATAATTGCAGCATCCTCTCCTATCTCCATAGCCACATGATCCTCGATAGCCGGGGTCAGGATATGGATAATAGGGATCTTGATATCCTCCGGGATCTTTAAGGATGATCCTAAATTGGCTAGTGCATCTGTGTCTGCATTCTCTTCCCTTGGTACCTGTGTCAAACTAAAGGATACAAAAGAGAGTGCCAATTCTTTGACTCAAGATACCTGATCCTCATATGCTTAGCAATTTGCAAGCCAGCTATCAAGGCTTAGTATTCAGCCTCATTATTGGTGGTTTGGAACTCACAAGCTATAGAGTGGGGTATTATGTCCCCCTGTGGCGATTTTAGTAGTATTCCAAGCCATGTTCCTTTGACGTTTGAGGATCCATCAGTGTAGAGTATCCAAGGATCCTTGGTCTCTTCTAACTGCTGGACTTCTAATTCAGCTTCCTTTTGCAAATCACTACTGAAATCTGCCACAAAGTCAGCTAATGCTTGGGATTTAATGGCTGTCCTGGGCTCATATCTTATATCATATGCACTAAGCTTCACTGCCCACTTAGCCGTCCTTCCTGACATTTCAGGTTTCCTGAGGACATTCTTGATTGGAAAATTAGTTTTAACGATAATAACGTGAGTTTCAAAATAATGTCTTAATTTGGTGGATGCCATAATTAATGCAAGGATAAGTTTTTCTAAGTGTGAATACCTGGATTCAGCATCAAGTAAACTCTTACTTACATAATAGACAGGATGTTGTGTACCTTCGTGATCCTTAACAAGGACGGCACTTACTGCTTTTGAGGATACCGCAAGATATAAGGATAACACATCTCCTTTTTCTGGTTTCATCAAAGCCGGGGCCGAGGATAGGTAATCCTTAAGAGCTCTTAAGGCACTTTCATGCTTCTCAGTCCACTCGAATTTCTTGTTCTTCCTTAGGATATCATAGAATTCCTTGCACTTTTCTGAGGATTTGGATATGAATCTGTTTAAAGCTGCAATCCTGCCTGTTAATCTCTGAACATCCTTAGCATTGGTAGGGGACTTGATGTTCACTATTGCTTTGATTTGTTCTGGACTGGCTTCAATGCCTCTCTTTGTCACCATATATCCTAAGAATTTACCTGCTTTAACACCAAAGTGACATTTTGAAGAATTAAGCTTCATATTGTATTTATCAAGGATATTGAATGCTTCCTCCAAGTCTCTTAGGTGATCCTCAGCCTTTATTGATTTTACCACCATATCGTCTATGTAAACCTCCATAGTTTGTCCAATCTGATCCTTGAACATCATATTCACTATCCTTTGATAAGTTGCACCTGCATTTCTTAGTCCGAATGGCATAGCAATATAGCAGTATATACCAGTTGGAGTCATGAAGGCTGTATCCTCTTGATCGGATGGTTCCATTTGGATTTGTTGAAATCCAGATGAAGCATCCATAAAAGTTAACAGTTCATGACCCGCAGTTGCATCCACCATGGAGTCAATGTGGGGTAATGGGAAAGGATCCTTTGGACATGCCTTATTTAAATCGGTAAAATCGACACATACCCTCCATTTTCCGTTTTTCTTTTGAACAATAACCACATTGGCCAACCATCTTGGATACTTGACCTCTCTAATCATACCTGCTCGGAGTAATTTCTCTACCTCCTCTTGGATAATGGCATTTCTTTCTGGTGCAAATTTCCTTCTCCTTTGATGGATTGGTTTGAAGGACCTATCGATGCCAAGTTTGTGAGTGATTACATCTTTAGATATGCCTGTCATGTCTTCGTGTTTCCATGCAAAGGTAGTCTTTCTCCTTTTGAAGAAGGATATGAGGTCTTCCTTCATTTCGCCAAGGATCCCTGATCCTATATAAACTATAGATTCAGGATCATCAGGATCCATAAGGATTTCTACTATATCCTGTTCTCTTGCCTCCGAGACATCCCTTGGAGGACACTTTGATTGCTATTGCTCCCTAGACTTTGATGCTGGTTTCATTGATGAGGTGTAGCAGTTCTTAGCCTCTTGCTGATCACTATCAATTTTCACTATTCCCCAAGGACTAGGAAGCTTCACACATTGATGATAAGTGGATGGGACTGCCTTCATATCGTGTATCCAAGGCCTGCCAAGGATCACATTACAACAAGATAAACAGTCAATAACACAAAACTTTTGGTAAGAATGTAGGCCTTCGATATAGATTGGGAGTTTAATGTCCCCCAGAGTATTCTTAGTCTCGCCACTGAATCCCACGAGCACAGAGGATCTTGGTATGATGTCGGATTCAGGGATGTTCATCTTCTTGAGAACATCAAGCTGGATAATGTTCACAGAGCTTCCTCCATCTATAAGGATCCTGCGAACAAAATGGTTAGAAATAAAAAGAGTAATAACCAAACCATCATGATGAGGATCCTGGATGTCAACACGATCATCCTCATCGAAAGTTATAACTTTTCCTTCGGAGACGCTGGATGTTCGGATGGGTCTATCTCCATTATCCATCTTGGTTTCCTTCGCATGTCTCTTGGCTGCAGAGAAGGATGTTCCACAAATGTCTGATCCTCCAGATATAAAGTTTATAATTTGTGCATCTGCTGGAGGGGCTGGAGCTTTCTCTGGGATCCTTTCAGGATCCTGAGTCCTTGACTTCTTTCTCCCCAATAATTCTCTCAAGTGCCCCTTGCTCAACAAGTATCCAATTTTTTTTCTCAATGCGATGCATTCTTCTGTGAGATGCCCAAAATCTTCATGGTATGCACACCACTTGGACTTATCTTTAGTTGCAGCTGGTCTATCATTTTTTCTGGGCCATCTAGCTTTATCACCTAAATTCTGCATTGCAAGGATTAGTTCATTGTTATCAACAGAAAAACAATATTTAGAGATTGGAGGATAATCCTCATCATCTTCTTCTTGTTCAACAGCATGCACATTCTGGTTATCAGATTTATTATAGGATCTGAACTTGTTGTTCTTGAATGAGGATCCTTGCTTTTCTTGCTTTGAGGATCCTGCTAACCTCTCCTGGATCCTTTTGTCATCCTCTAGCCGGATGAATCTAAGGGCCCGGGTCCTTACCTCATCTAGGTTCCTGCATGGTGTCATAACAAGATCATCATAGAATAACGAATCCCTAAGCAGTCCCATTTTAAAGGCTTCAACAGCCGTAGCTATATCCAGGTTAGGAATATCTAAGGATTCTTTACTAAATTTAGTGATATAATCCCTTAATGATTCATTATGACCCGAGGTTATCCTATATAGATCACTAGTTAAACGCTCAAATTTCCTACAACAAGAAAATTGGTTATTAAATAGGTTAACTAGATTAGCAAATGAGGTAATAGAGTAAGGAGGAAGACTTAGCAGCCATTTAAGAGCCGATCCAGTAAGAGTGGATCCAAATCCCTTGCACAGACACGCTTCCTTTAACCTTTTTGGGATGGGGTTGATCTCCATCCTTTCCCTGTATTGAGCTATATGTTCCTCAGGATCCGTTGAACCATCATACAACTTCAAGGTAGGTACATGGAACCTCTTGGGTATCTCAGCATCACAGATTGGTGGTGCAAAACGAGATATCTTGTGGCTCCCGTCTGCAATCTCTGGGATAGGCTTGACCACTCCTGGGACACTTGATATCATGTCCTTTAACTTTTTCAATTCTCTGGCCATGGCATGATTGATACCTGTATCCTGCATAAGGCCATGGTTAGTAGTATAAGAATTATTAAAAGTGTTACCTCCCATTGGATTCAAATTAGGAAGAGTGGATGTTAATCCATATTGTTGGGGCTCTGGAATGACCGATGGACCAGTAGAAGCAATGGTTTGCATTGGAATGAAATCTCCCTGATGGATGTCGGAACTTCCTGATTGCAAACTCCTTAAGGATCCCGGAATCTGGAAGGATCCTTGAAACTGTGAGTATCCTTGGAGCTGGGAGGATCCTGGAACATAGGAGGATCCTTGAACTTGGGAGGATCCTGGAGCATAGGAGGATCCTTGAATCTGGGAGGATCCTTGAACCTGGGAGGATCCTTGAACCTGGGAGGATCCTTGAACATAGGAGGATCCTTGAATCTGGGAGGATCCTTGAACATAGGAGGATCCTTGAATCTGGGAGGATCCTTGAACCTGGGAGGATCCTTGAACCTGGGAGTATCCTTGAAATGGCCAGTACCCTTGAATCTGCTGCGCTCCCGAGTATCCTCCTGAGCTTGCAGAGGATCCTATATGCTGAGGATGGGATCCTGATGGTTGAAAGTGTAACCCTGAAGCCTGAGTCATTGCTGATGACCCGTAATGCACTCCTCTTGGTCCTCCAACATATTGAACGTCTGGAACCACTGAAGGCTGAGAAGTTATAACCGGAGTATCAAAATTCAAAGATCTGGGCATTAGTGGGGAATGATCCTCTACCGATCTCTTTTGTTTCTTGATGTCTCCAATTTCTCTAAGGATCCTTTCATTGGTCTTGTCCTGCTGCTGGATATGCTCCTTCATTTGCAAAATCAAAGTAAACAAGTCACTAGTAGTAGGAGTATAAGAAGCAGAAGAAGTTGGAGGTTTTGAGAAAATGGGAGTTGGTTTCTTCTCGGCATTTTTCTGAGGTCCAGAAGGTGGTGGAGGCAAAGGTGGAATGCCCTGGGATGAATTGACTGCAGCATCGCACTGGAGGTATTCTTCAATGATGAAGACATCTGCTCGTACGCAATGAACCGGAATGATCACAAAGATGAGAATTTCTTTTATTAATGAAGCACCAATTGCCCCACGGTGGGCGCCAAACAGTTTTGGTCAAAAAATCTGATGAGGATAATGCAACCAAACTCTATGTTACGGGGTATGACGCTTGAATTGGTTTATAGTAATAAGGATCACTATGAAAAATAAATAACAAGTGACACAAGGTTTATACGGGGAAAAAGCCCTTGATCAAGAGTTGATCTCCGGCACAAAAAACCCCGGGTGATGGAAACTACCGATCACCAACTCAAATTAAACAAATAATGTGTTACAACTTCGGATGATAGCGAGCTAAATACAAGGATCACTATAGTGTTCTGTGTAAAAAGTGTACGAAATTGCTATGTGAATGAACGAGAGCTGTTGTGAGCGGTTGTAAGAGTGTGTGTAGCCAAAAATAGCAAAAAGGTTGTTGTCTAATTAGCTCGCTACCCCATTTAAATCTAGCAAAAATCTAAATAACAAACTATCTGCAAATGGTGCAAGTCCTCCACGACTCCATAACGTCCATTTCTGATCAAGCACGTGCGGAATAGACTTAGTATATTCTCCAGAAATATCGCCAAGACCAAGTCCCAATTGATATTCCTGTAAAACAGTTACGAATTCAAAGTGAACAATCATTAGTATAAGGATCCTTAGGATGATCCATGATCCTGATCCTGAAGCACTTCTGAGGATCACTAACTGACACAGAAGTAAGGATCACCAAACAGGATAATATTTGAGGATCACGGGTCATTTAGAAATCCACCCCTAACAATAAGGATAACACATCTCCCTGTTCTGGTTTCATTAAGGCTGGGGCTGAGGATAGGTAATCTTTAAGAGCTTTAAGGGCACTTTCATGTGTCTCAGTCCATTCAAATTTCTTGTTTTTCCTCAAGATGTCGTAGAACTCCTTGCACTTTTATGAGGATTTGGATATGAATCTGTTCAAGGCTGCGATCCTGCCAGTCAACCTTTGCACATCCTTAGCATTGGTAGGATATTTGATATTCACAATGGCCTTAATTTGCTCTGGACTTGCTTCAATGCCCCTCTTTGTTACCATATATCCTAAGAATTTACCTGCCTTTACACCAAAATGACACTTAGAAGGATTTAGTTTCATATTAAATTTATCATGGATATTGAATGCTTCCTCCAAGTCTTTAAGGTGATCCTCAGCTCTTTTGGACTTAACCACCATGTCATCAATATAGACTTCCATAGTGTGTCCAATTTGTTCCTTGAACATCATATTGACAAGCCTTTGGTAAGTAGCACCTGCATTCCTTAATCCAAATGGCATAGCAATATAACAGTATATACCAGTTGGGGTCATAAAGGCTGTATCCTCTTGATCGGATGGTTCCATCTGAATTTGTTGAAATCCAGATGAAGCATCCATCAAAGTTAACAACTCATGACCCGCGGTAGCATACACCATGGAGTCAATGTGGGGTAATGGGAAAGGATCCTTGGGACATGCCTTGTTTAAATCTGTGAAATCGACACATACCCTCCACTTTCCATTTTTCTTTTGAACAACAACCACATTGGCTAACCATCTTGGATACTTAACCTCTCTAATCATACCTGCTCGAAGTAGCTTATCTACCTCTTCCTGGATAATAGCATTTCTTTCAGGTGCAAACTTCCTCCTCTTTTGATGAATTGGCTTGAATGACCTGTCAATGCCAAGTTTGTGAGTAATTATATCCTTAGATATACCTGTCATGTCTTCATGTTTCCAGGCAAAGGTGGTCCTCCTTCTTTTGATAAAGGATATTAGCTCTTGTTCAATATCGCTAAGGGGCCCTGACCCTATGAAGATCTTGGATTCAGGATCATCAGGATCCATAAGGATTTCTTTCAAATCCTGTTCTCTTGCCTCCAAGATGTCTCTTGAAGGATACTTTAATTGCTATTGCTCCCTTGGTCTTGAGGCTGGTTTCATTGATGAGGTATAGCAATTCTTAGCCTCCTGTTGATCACTCTCAATTTTCACCACTCCCCATGGACTTGGAAGCTTTACTCACTGATGATAGGTGGATGGAACTGCCTTCATATCATGTATCCATGGCCTGCCAAGGATAACGTTACAACACGATAAGCAATCAATAACACAAAACTTTTGATAAGAATGCAATCCTTCAATATAGATTGGGAGTTTGATGTCCCCCAATGTATTCTTTGTTTCTCCACTGAATCCCACAAGTACTGAGGATCTTGGGATAATACTGGACTCTGGGATATTCATTTTCTTGAGAACATCCAGCTGAATGATGTTCACAGAGCTTCCTCCATCTATAAGGATCCTGCGAACAAAGTGGTTAGAAATAAACAATGTAATTACGAGACCGTCATGGTGAGGATCCTGGATGTCAACACGATCATCCTCATCAAAAGTAATGACTTTATCCTGGGTGACAACGGAGGTCCTGACGGGTCTGTCTCCATTATCCATCTTGGTTTCCTTAGCGTGTCTTTTTGCTGCTGAGAAGGATGTACCACAGATGTCTGATCCACCGGATATGAAATTTATGACTTGTGCATCTGCCGGAGGAGCAGGAGCCCTTTCCGGGATCCTTTCAGGATCCTGGGTTCTTGACTTCCCATGTCCCAAGAGTTCCTTTAAATGCCCCTTGCTCAACAAATAACCAATTTCCTTTCTAAGTGCAATACATTCTTCAGTGAGATGCCCAAAATCCTCATGATATGCACACCACTTGGATTTATCCTTTGTAGCAACTGGTTTATCACTTTTCCTTGGCCACCTAGCTTTCTCACCTAGATTCTGCATTGCAAGGATTAGTTCATTGTTATCAACAGAGAAACAATATTCAGAAATAGGAGGATAATTCTCATCATCCTCTTCTTGTTCCACTGCGTGCACATTCTGGTTATCAGATCTGTTATAGGACTTGGATTTGTTGTTCCTGAAGTAGGATCCTTGCTTATCCTGCTTGGAGGATCCTGTCAATCTGTCCTGGATCCTTTTGTCATCCTCTAGGCGGATGAACCTAAGGGCCCTAGTCCTTACTTCATCAAGATTCCTGCAAGGTGTCATAACAAGATCATCATAGAATAATGAATCCCTAAGCAATCCCATTTTAAAGGCTTCAACAGCCGTAGCTATATCCAAATTGGGAATATCTAAGGATTCTTTACTAAACTTAGTGATATAATCTCTAAGTGATTCATTTTGACCTTGTGTTACCCTATATAGATCACTAGTTAATCGTTCAAACTTTCTGCTACAAGAGAATTGACTATTGAACAAGTTAACTAAATTAGCAAATGAAGTAATAGAGTAAGGGGGAAGACTTAGCAGCTATTTAAGAGCAGATCCTGTAAGTGTGGACCCAAATCCCTTGCATAGACATGCTTCTTTCAACCTTTCCGGAATTGGATTGATCTCCATCCTCTCCCTGTACTGAGCTACATGCTCTTCTGGATCTGTTGAACCATCATATAGCTTCATTGATGGTATCTGGAATCTTTTAGGTATCTCAGCATCACATAAAGGTGGTGCAAAACGAGATATCCTATGGCTACCATCCGCAATCTCAGGAATGGGTTTAACCACTCCTGGTACACTGGATATCATATCCTTAAGTTTCTGCAGTTCCCTAGCCATGGCCTGATTGATACCTGTATCCTGCATAAAGCCATGGTTAGTGTTATATAAATTATTAAAAATGTTACCTCCCGCAGGATTCGAGTTTGGAATTGCGGATGTGAATCCATCTTGTCGAGACTCAGGCATGATTGAAGGACCAGAGGAGGCAATGGTCTGCATTGGTATGAAATCTCCTTGATGGACGTCTGAGTTCTGAGGTTGCATATTTCTCGAGGATCCTTGATTTTGAATGGGGTTGGATCCTTGGAATTGTGATGATCCTTGAACCTGAAAGGATCCTGGGACCAGGGAGGATCCTTGAACAAGGGAGAATCCTGGGACCAGAGAGGATCCTAAGACCTGGGAGGATCCTTGGACCTGGGAGGATCCTTGGACCTGGGAGGATCCTTGTACTGCATGCATTCCCACATATCCTCCTGACGTGAAGTATCCCTGATGCTGAGAAGAGGATCCTAATGGTTGAGAGGAGGATCCCTGAGGCTGGAAGTAAGAGCCAAATGCCTGACTCATTGTTGTTGTCCCATAACGCCTTCCTGATAGTTCACCCAAGTATTGCACGTCCGGAACTGCTGAGTATTGTGAGGTTATGACCGGAGTGTCGAAGTTCAGCGATCTTGGCATCAGAGGGGAGTGATCCTCCACTGATTTCTTCTGTTTCTTGATTTCATCGATTTCCCGGAGGATCCTTTCGTTGGTCTTATCCTGCTCTTGTGCATGATTCCTCATCTGCAAAATCAAGGTATAGAGATCATTAGTAGTAGGATTAGTTGAAACAGAAGAAGTAGGTGGTTTTTGGAAAATAGGAGTTGGTTTCTTCGCAGCATTCTCAGCATTCTTCTGGGATCCAGAAGGTGGTGGAGGCAAAGGAGGAACGCCTTGTGAGGAACTGAATGAGGGCATCAAACTTGAAGTATTCTTCACTGAGGAAGCCATCTGTTTGGTTGTAGCGAACCGAAATAACCACGAAAACACGAATCTTTCTAAGAATGAAGCACCAATTGCCCCACGGTGGGCGCCAAACTGTTTTGGTCAAAAATCAAGCAATGGCAATGTAACCAAACTTTCTGTTGTGAGGTATGATGCTTGAATTGATGAACAACAATAAGGATCACTATGAAGTGTAATGAACAAATGACACGAAGATTTATACGGGGAAAAAGCCCTTGATCAAGAGTTGATCTCCGGCACAAAAAACCCCGGGTGATGGAAACTACCAATCACCAACTCAAATTAAACAAACAATCTGTTACAACTTCGGATGATAGCGAGCTAAGTACAAGGATCACTATAGTGTAACGTGTAGAAATGTATGAAAAATGCTAAGTGTTTTGTCGAGAGCCAGTGAGAGCGGTTGTATGAGTGTGTGTGTAGCCAAAAATAGCTAAGTGTCTCTAATATAGCTCGCTACCCCTTTACAAATAAAAAATATCAAGCCTAACTAACATTCCGCAAATGGTGCAAGTCTTCCACGACTCCACAACGTCCATTTCTGACCAAGCACGTGCGGAATAGGCTGAGAATATTCTCCAGGAATGTCGCCAAGACTAAGTCCAAGTTGATATTCCTGCAAAACATTTACGAATTCAAAGTAGACAATCGTTAGTACTGGGATCCTTATAGTGATCCATGATCCTGATCCAGCAACACTTCTGAGGATCACTACTCCAGACAGAATTGAGGATCACTAAATCCAACAGCAAATAAGGATCACTGGTCATTTAGAAATCCACCCCTAACAGTTTTACTCTTAGACACTATATCGTCCCTATTCTATCCAAATAACAAACATGCATCATCAAATTTCGGATTTCCCAAATTTATGAGAATTTCAAGTAGAGAATTTTCATCAAATTTTACATACCTTATAACCCTCTTGCAATGAGGATCACTAATCTCAGCTCGGATTTCGTTTTGGATCAGATTTGAACCTTCAATTTATGAGTTTTGTGGATGTTAGGGTTTTGGAGAACCTGGTCGCCCCCTCCCTCTTGTCTGGTTCGATCTCAGCACACATAAGTGTGTTTGAGTTTTAATTTTTTGTGTTTTATCAATATTAGTTTCAAATTAAACACTTTTGGCCCCTCAACTTTCGTTTTTATTTTGTTTTAACCTCTTAACTACTCATAACTCATTATCTAACTAGGTTAATATCATTCCTAGTAAATTTTTATTTTTCTTATTTATTTACAACTTTATTGTATTATAAGAATTCGTATTTTCGGGGTGTTACACTTATTTTCCTACATAACGACCGTCTTTAGAAGATGCTTATTTTTTGTGGCATCCTTTATGGTGGGTGGATATATACTTGTTTGATGACATGTTGAAGACCAACGCCTGCTCTAATGTATTGATCCCTTCATGCCATCAATATATCCATCAAGAACAAAGTGACATGATGTCATTTCAGTGTCATCAGTCTCTTTATCTTGAATATTTGTCCATCTTATTCAGCAAAAGATTATAGAGATACCCAACTCAGAGAAGAATCCATTCAGTGAAACTTCAATCAGATCAATACTCAATATAGCAGAATCGAGGTTGTGCATTTGTGGCTTTTTTAACTATTATTTTTGGCGTTTTTAAAGTGAATGGTTTCTAGGAAATATGGCGTTTTGTTTCTGTGTTTGTGATCAGTTGATTGTGCAGAGACGTCTCTCTTATAGGATATTTTTGGCGCGTAGTTTAGGCGGGATTTTATTTATAATATATGATATTAATAAAGTAGCCGTCTTTTCAGTTACTGTGTATTTTTACTGTTTTTTTTGTTCAGTTTTTTATGAGTTTTTAGGGTCATAGACTTTCCATCTCCCAAGTTTGGCGTTTTTGAATGGGTTTAAGTAGTTTTTGGCCTTTTTTTTTTTTCCATTTTTAGCTTCTATTAATTAATACTTCTACAAATTACTTTCATTATAGTTTGGGAGTTTTTGGCATTTTTACTCCATTTATGGCGTTTCATATGCATTATGACTGTTTGGCGTTTTATTAATATAATGTATTTTTTTTATTCTAAGTTGAAAAAAAATAGCAAACAATAGAAAAAGAAAATTAAAAAAATAAAAATAAAAACAATTCATCTTCCAAATCTTCACTGTCATCAGTATCTTTCTTCTTTGAATCATGTTCGCTGGTGGTTTGGCTTAGCCATGCTTGTGTTTTTGTGCCCGTTTGGAAAGACAAAATGATATGAGTTTTTTTTTTAATATGTTTATTCAAACAACTCATTAGTGTCATTCGTCTTTTCATACCATTAAAATATTCATCTAGAACAAAACACAGAAAATGACATAAGTCTGACCCCAGCATCGTTTTGTTTATGATTTGTCCATATCATGCAACAAAATGTTATTTGAGTCACTGCACCTCAGGGAAGAATGCATTATCCGAAACTTTGGCGTAGAACAATATTTGAATATACAAGAAACGATATTTGGCATTTTTGGCGTTTTACCGAGGAAATAGTGTATCTGAAAGAACCGTCGATTTTTTTGGAATCTTTGATGTTTGAGTGTTTTGGCGTTTTCTAAGATGAATGGTATATAGTAGAAAATATGGCGTTTTTTGAGTACTTGTGTTTGATGTTTTGGGGATTTTGGCGTTTGTAAGATGAATGGTATATAGTAAAAAATATGGCGTTTCTAGTTCTGGGGGGGTGTGATTTTATGTCTGGGATGTTTTTGTTTATATAGCGATGTGTTTTGGTCCGTAATGACTTTTTATTCATCAGTTTGGTATAGAGGTGTAAAGACGCTTTTACCCTTAATGAGGCGCGTCCACGTAATAAAAGTGATGTTATTTACGAAAACGCCACCGCGCCAATCTAGTCCATAAATTGTTTTAATCGGACGATCCATAAGGGTTCTCACCGTTCTCACACTTTCTACCGTTTTCTCTAAATCCCGACCCAAATTATATATACAGTTGCGTTTAACAAATTTTAAATATCTGAATCCATGAGTATTCATTGGTGATAAGAAAAATAAAGACGACGTTTTTTGTTCGGCCTATTTGATTCTAAAACTCTAAGTTGGCTTTAACTATGCCTATGACTACTAACTGTATAGTATATCCTAAATTCAACAGTTCCTCGTCATAGTAGACATACCATTATTTAATAGTTCCTTACTCAATGCCCACTAGGTTAGTTTCGGAGTGCTATCGGCTAATAAGTTAAAAGTTGAGACTGGTGTGGTATAAATCGAAAGTTGAGAGTGTTATCGACCAATTGATGAAAGTTCAGGTTATTTAAATCCAATATCTCTTTTAAAAATGTATATAGAGTTGTGTTTGATAAAATTTAAATGGTCCAACCCGCGAAGTTCGCGGGTGATAACCTAGTTGTATGTAGGGCTGTAAACGAACCGAACGTTCAACGAACAGTTCGTGAACCGTTTGGCGGGAAGTTCGTTTATGTTCGTTCGTTTAATAAACGAACGAACACGAACAAGAAATTTCGTTCGATTAGTTAAATGAACGAACATGAACAAAGGTCTCGTTTGTTCAATTGTGTTCGTGAACGTTCGGTAAGGTGTTCGTGAACGTGTTCGTGAACATTCGTTCATTTGCGTTCGTTTATGTTCGCATGTTTGTCTTTTAATGAAAGATTTTTGTACTTTCATATATTTTATCTTTACTTTTTTATATAATTAAACTTATATTTATTTTATTACCCTAAAAATTAAAATAAAAAAAACCATATTTAACCTTGTTTATGCACTATTTCCCTTTCATTTCTTATTATTTACATCGACGAATACGATCGACAACCGTTCCACAATAAGGAATTCAAGTTCTAGTGCTACTCTCTAGGCCATCCACCTTTATCCTTCGTCACATTCGTCAAATTTATTTGTGTTCGTGAACCGTTCGCGAACACACTCATTTCCTTAATGAACGAACACGAACATAAAATCTCGTTCGGTAAGTGTTCATGAACCGTTCGTGAACACGTTTATTTCCTTAACGAACGAACACGAACAAGGCCTTGTTCGTGTTCGTTCGGTTCGTTTACAGCCCTAGTTGTATGCTATATATTGTATCCATCTTTGAGAAGTAAAAGACACAGAATTATTCCAAACTATCCCAACTAACATGGTATGAAGCCATTCTCTCTAAACCATACGATCCTACCTCTGTTTCTTTTTATTTCCTTTTTTCCCATACCCTACCTCCTACCTTCGATTCTTTTCCCTTCTCTCTCTCTTTTCCCTCCTCATGGATCCTAAAACCTACCCAGCTATCACCGTGAAAAACATCAAGAATTTTATTCCTATAACTCTTAAGTCGAAACCAGCCAATATGCTTCTTGGGCTGAGCTTTTTAAGATACATTGCCGCGCATTTGAGGTCATCGACAGGGGCAGACTCACATGGTCCGGGTCGGGGTCCACAGACCCCAATTTTTTTTTAAAAAAATAGTAGAACCGGTATGTTAAATTTTAAAGGACCCCGTAAAATAAATTCATTGGACCCCATAGTATTAAAAGGAAATATGGTCTCGTGGTAAATTCCCTTGTGTTCCAACAAATAGATCCCAAATTCAAGTCTTACATGTCTTGTTCTTTTAGTTTATTTTTTCCATCAAAATTAAACTAGTGTTTTAAAACAACACAAGTACACAACCACAATTTGCTTCCTTAAAATGATAAATTGAATGTTGATTTTATTTAACACTTGATTACCAAATAAAACTTCCAACATATAATGTAGTGATTTTATTTAACACCCGACTACGACGACCGACCCGAAAATTTTAATGTTTGGTTGTGAAAAATCCTTACACAAAAAATGGACTCCAATAAAAAATATCATGGGTCCATCGACCATCTTTCCCCATAGCAGCCGCTGCCTCCAAAGAAGCGGCAAAAGATAATAAAAAAAATTTAATAAGAACATTGTTCTTTGGTCAACACAAGAACACAATTTAATTATCATGATTCAGTCAATAATAACCCACAACCATTATTTTTTCCGTTAGGTTTCATTGTCGCTAGCAAAGCTTTAAGTAGTTGGAAAGAATAATAACAAATAAAAACAAGAATAGAAAACCAAAATAAAAACAATCTTAATCATATTTTTTGTAACACCAAATCTTAGGCCAACAATCTCCCCACAAAATGATTATACCAATTACGGAATATAATACCATTTGAATGTTTTATTATCATGACAATAACTTTGATCGAAGAATAAAATCAATTGAAGAAGATGATTATAAACACTAGCTCAAAAACTATTTTGTGTAACTCGAAACAACTATTTATCAAACTAACACTTTTAGATAGTGAACTAATACAGAATTACACATGATGGGCGTTCTTCGAGTCGGGTTTTCCAATGATCTCCGGTCGAACGCCCAGATCCACCACACCTTTCATGTCTCATTATTTAAGGCCTACGGACCGCATGCCCAGTGGCGGACCCAGAAATTGTTTGTTGGGGGTGCGGATGAGGTGTTCAACCATATTTTCAAGGGGTGCGGTCGGATTTTTTACCTAAAATATACACTAAATTTTTTTTAAGGGGTGTGGCCGCCCACCCTGACCACTATGTAGGTCCGCCCCTACGCATGCCCCAAACATACCCTTACCAAATGATCCAAGACTATATTTGCAACCAAGGGCGATGCCTAATCGACGACTCATCAGAGAGGCAATAAAGCTACTGCTTGTGTGCTTGTATAGTGAATTGGAATATAATTCTAAAACTCATTTGGGTTGATTTAAATAAACCGAATTGTGAGAAAGTTAAATAAAAAAAAACTATATATAAAAATTAATATCTTCCTATACTAATAAATAAAAATCTTTTTTGGACACGTGTCACTCTGTGGTGTCTCCTCATTTTTAATAATAGTATTAGATATTAATTTTATACACAAAATATAATATAATATTAATTAATATAGTTAGAGATAAATGTCTACATTCAAATTTAATTAACAATTATCTATAACAAATATAAATGTATAATTTCAAATTTAATTAATAATAAATTACTTTTTGAGACCCTATGTTTTAGTGGTTTTAACCACTTGAATCCAAAATCAAAAGGTTTAAGACCTTGAGTCTCTAACCGCTCATTCACACCCTATGTAAAAAATTCAAAAAAAAACCTTTTGTATGGTTGAGTTCTCTAAGTTCTCACAACTCGTAGAAGTTTTCATTTTACCCTGACCATATATATTTGTTAAGATAAAATATATTATTTAGATATAAACAATAATTACTAATAAAGTATCAAATCACATGTACAAGTAACGAAAATATAACTGTTCTTTTGTTTTACTAATTTATCTAAATAAATCATTTCATTAATAAGGATTATATACAAGTTTATAATTTACATTTTTCGTTATTCAACCCGTGTAATACACGGGGTTGTAAGCTAGTACACAAAACAAATAAAAACATATGAAATTTTTTTATCACTACTAAAAAATTGAGCAATTGTCACCAAATTTTACAAATACCGATGCTTTTATGTTATCTATTTGTTGATTACTGCATTCAAACATCTACTAAAATAAATTTGAGGCTTAACTCTATGCATTGGTTATTTTTAAGATAGAAAGGCTGAATATGACCATATAGGAGATTTTGAAAAAGAAGAGAAAAAAAATAAAACGAAATTAATACGGGCTGAATGATGGAAAAAGAAAAGGATAAGATAGAGAAAGAGGCAATCCACGATTGGACGACAAATATTAAAGCACTGTTAAAAGTTAGGTCTCAAAACATCTAATTACCGAGTTTTTTAAGTTTTAATTTCGGTACTCTAACTGGAATATTATTACACAACTTTAAAAATTAGATAAACGCATAAGTTTTCAAAATACAAATATTATTTCTAGGTTTAAAATAGAAAATAGCTTAACAACACCGTTGCAAACAAAGAATGTCACAGATACAGATGCGATCGCAAAACTTGTGACCACTATTATGGTCGCAAAACCGGTCACAAAAAATATAGCAGCGGTTGTAAGTAGGTCGTGATAGGCAACTGAGAGTGTTTTCCCTACTGCATTTTTTGTGACAAAACGGCTAAAACAGGACAATTGCAATTGTAAATGCGGTCGAAAAAACCCAATTCTCTTGTAATGTATATAAAGCAATAAAAAAATTATAAATTGAATACTTGGGTTAAAATAAGTTATATAGATTCAAAAATCACAAATTTTGTTTGTAAACAGACGTATTGGAGCTCGATTCGGATGCTGGTCGATTCAGAAACTTAAAAACCAAATTCAAGTGAGTTATACATATTCATCTCTATTCAAATTTTGATTTTTTAGGGTTGGTTCAAATAATTAACAACCTATACAAACCATATATGTTTGTTTTGTATCTGAATCTGGATTTGTTTGTATCTGAATCTGGATTTGTTTCTGACAACCTAATTTTCTTTTAGAGGTAAAGCCATTTTAGCTTTAGGTTTGGCTGAGTGGTAGAGGCTCTTGTTATTTGGAGAAAAATGAGAGTTCAAATCATGGCATTGACGATAATTTTTATTTATTAGTGTAATTTAGGAGTAGAAATAGAAATGATATAACCTTTGTGTAGGGTTCAAATGAGAAGAAATTTTTTGTAAGAATAAAAAAGAACAATCTTCAACCAATAAGAAGGATTCTTTTTACTTCATTTAATTTTTGTCTTTAATATAGGTGTAAGGGTATATTGGTAAAACCAGATAGATCATTAATTGTTAGTCTTCCTTTTTAATAGCTAACTAAATTAAAATTGTAACTTATTTAAAAAAAATATTTTTTTTCAAAGAAGAAAAAAATTATTTTAAAGTGTAGGATAAAGTATGAGGTGTGTAGGATAATTACGAGTTGTGTAGGATAAATTTTAGTATGTGTAGGATAAATTTCAAAAACGTGTAGGATAAATTTTGATGTGTCTAAGCAAAAATTTTAGTGTGTAGGATGATAGTCTTTATGACTAATTAATTAGTCAAAAATAATAATAAATGAGATGAGAGAAAAACTATTTAATATTTTACAATTGTACCATTTGTTTTTTTTCTTCTCAATTTAATTTTCTTCTCAAATGAACACCCCCTATAACCTTTACCATTAAAAACGTTTGGTAAAATAAATATAGAGTTCTAATCCATCTTTAAGACGAACTTACAAAAAGAATCAACCTTTAAGACGCTTTGGCGAATAATTGTCGGCACTATAACTAGGGTGAGCTTATTTAATTTTGCATTCACTCACACACCTTGTCATGCTGAAACGTCACCTACTCTATCATTTTTCTTCTTGTTTTTTTTGAAAAGAGAACTTTATTAAAAACGGCCGGCCTGATAAAAAACACAGGATTGCGCCACCAACCAATTACAACATATACAACGGATTGTTACACCATTCTCTCCAAACAATATCCTTATACTTCGATCTGTTTTTAAGCCAAAAAAAAACCCATAGGATCTAACTTCGCCAAAATTGTCTACACTATCTCCTCTACCATTGGCAAAAATCTTTTCGTTCCTATCTTTCCATATCGCCCAACACACCACTATAACCAATCCTCGAATGATCTCCTTGGCTTTATTATTCCGGCTAACCCCTTTGTGAAAATTTAGGACGTCCGAGAACGAGAAAGCAAAGAACGGAGGGAGGTTCACCCACCTGCTAAATCGATTCCAAACCCTCATAGCAACGTCGCAAGCCGTAAATAAGTGATCCACTGTTTCCACTCCTTCCCCGCAAAGAGCACACGACGACGATTCGACCTGAATATTCCTTCTTTCTAACGCTTGCCTAGTCGGAATCCGATCTAGAGCAGTTCTCCACATAAAAATCCTACACTTGGCTGGCACCCATCCACACCCCTAGACTGAGAAAGGAACCTCCTCGACACGATCCTCCACCTCTAACGCCTTGAAGGACCTCGTCGTGTACACCCCTGATGCCTCTGGAGACCAAACCCATCTATCCCTACCGGCCGTAAGCTTCACCCCGCCGAACGAGGACACAAAATCTTCCAGCTCCTGCACTTCGCTCACCGAAACCGGCTCCCTCATCCAAGTGAAATGAAAAAGCAAATCCTCTCCCGAATCCTCCAAACGGTCACTCACCCAACATGATTTGAATTTTTCAAGGGCAAAAAGGCAAGGCCATTTAAACATAAGAGCCGAATCGCCATACCAAACGTCTATCCAAAATCTAATATTGTTACCATTTCCCACCACTCCTTTAACTAAAATGTGAATTCTCTTTCCATTCAAAACCAGCTTATCCCCCATCTTCCTAATATTATTCCACACTCCAGGAACCGACAGGTTAGATGGCAAAAACGACCACCTTCTTTTCCTACCATGGCAAGCCATAATCACTCTTTTCCACAAACTATTATCTTCCACGTTGAACCTCCAAACCCATTTAGCCAGAAGCGCCCCGTTAACTAGTTTGAGCTTACACAGACCGAGCCCTCCATCTTTTTTTGGTACGCGAGACCTTCTCCCATGTAACCCAATGAGTTTTTCTAACCACTTCCGATCCACCCCAAAGGAAGCTTTTCATAAGGGATTCTAACTTATCTACCACTTTAACCGGCGCCTTAAAAATAGAAAAATAATAAATGGGGAGACTCTCTAACACCGCTTTAATAAGAACTACCCGACCGACAATGGATAAAGAATGGGCTTTCCACGATGCCAACCGATTTTTGAAGATCCCAACAATAGGATCCCAATTCTTCACCCTATTCATATTAGCTCCCAAAAGAATTCCCAAATACGTAAACGGAGTAGAACCTCTTTTACACCCCACTATCGGCGCCATTTGAACTACTTCCCCATCTTCGGTTCCCACACCATAAAGATTAGACTTGTTGAAATTAATTTTAAGATCCGAACACGCAAAAAAGACCCGAAGGATCCTAGCAACCGCTTTGAAATTATCCTCCTCCCATTCTCCCATAATCAACGCATCATCGGAATAAAATAAGTGAGAGACTAAGGGGCCCCCATTAGGCAATACAATTCCTTTAAAACACCCCGACACACTAGCCTTGGCAATCAAACAAGAGAGCGCTTCCATGACAATAAGGAAACGGAAAGGAGATAAAGGGTCACCTTGCCTAATACCTTTATGGCACTGAAACTCAAATGTAGGGGAGCCGTTTACCATCACAGAGGAACGAGCCGAGCTAAGAACCCCTTTAACCCAATTACACCACAAGGTAGAAAAACCCATTTGCCTCATAACCTCTAAAAGAAAGCTCCAATTAACATTGTCGTATGCCTTCTCGAAATCAATTTTAAAAATCAACGCTTTCCTATCCGTTTTTTTAAGCCACGACCACACCTCACTCAAAATCAAAGGGTTGTCCAAAATGCATCTATCTCTAATGAAAGCAGACTGGGACTCCGAGACAATACCCCCGATAACGCCCTTTAACCGATTGGCTAAAATCTTAGAAATAACTTTACTAACTAGCCCAATTAAGTTAATCGGCCTATAGTCTTTTAAACCGATCGGGTCGACAATTTTAGGAACAAGAGAGATATAAGAAGAGCTGCAACACCTATCAATGGAGCCAGATTCTTAAAAGGAAGCCATAATATCTCTAAAGTCATCTTCAAAATATTTCCAAAAGTGCTTCAGGAATTTAAAGTTAAAACCATCCGGACCAGGAGCTTTATCCGACCCGCACTCAAAAACCGCGTTCTTAATCTCTTTACCAGTGAAACAGCCCGGAATACCTGTAGCTTCCACTTCCGAAAGCCGCTTGATGTTGTGACAAACCAGACCAGGTCTGTTACCCACAAACTCCGTAAAATGGTTCTTGAAAAACCCCAAAATCTCTTTCTTAACCGACTTCGGTTTTGAAACCCATGAACCACCTATCATGAGCCCTGGAATACCATTTTTCCTTTTCCTATTATTACAAAGTCTGTGGAAGAAACTAGAGTTTTCGTCACCATCTAACGCCTACTTACATCGAGACTTTTGCTTTAAATCCAAAAGCGCCCACCGCTCCCGTTCCCGAATATTATTAACACATTCCTCCTTAATCCATAATTCCTCTTCGCTTAAATCCATGTCCTTACACAAAATGTCCAAAGCTTCCAATTCTTCCTTATCTCTTTCCATATCTTCTTTCTCTTTTTTCAACGATTCTTTTCTCCATTCTTTAATCCTATCTCTGATGAATCTCAGCTTCAAAGACAACCTAACGTCGGGACGGGCATCAGGATTATCAAAAGAATTGACCGCATTTTCCACCACCTCTTCTAGACCATCCCTCTCGAGCCAAGAGTTAAAGAACCTGATTGGTTTAACTCCAAAATTTTCGTTGTTGGTCACCAGAATAACCGGACTATGATCTAAATGTAATCTCGGGATAGCTCTCAAACATGCATCAGGCCATTTGTTGAAGAAATTTTTGCAAACCAACATCCTATCGATCTTGCTAAGTTTGTTTGAATTAGGGGCCAGGAAAGTAAAACTCCTACCTTTCATGCCGTATTCAATAAGATCATTCCTGTCAATAAAATCATTAAAATCTCTGGCACACACACTATTAAAGCTGGATTTTTTTCTTTCTGCCTAGCTTCTAACCACGTTAAAATCTCCCAACAAAACCCACATACTGTTCCCCGAGCTGACCACACCCGATAAAGCATCCCATAAACCTTTTTTTCCGACACCCGCTGAGGGGTGTAAACGTTGATTATGTTGATAAACTGATTGGAACCCACCAAATAACCACAAAAATGGAGGAAATATCTATCCTTTGAAACCCCCCGGACCCGGAAAAAAATGGGATCCCAAATGCTAACCAAACCCTCCAATCTACCCGTCGCTCCCACAAAATCCATCTCAAAACAGTTATTGCCCCATAATTTAGAAGCCACATTAGAGCTAAAATCCCCAATTTGAATTTCTTGCATAGCAAGAAAGCTAATCTTATGTTCTAATTTTAAACCTTTGATCTAAGCCGATTTAAAATCAGACCCCAACTCACGAATTTTAATCGAAAGGAAATTCATGATGTACCCAACTGGATGCCATCTTCCTTGATTATCTTCTTCACCAAGTGTTGATGGTTATCTAAATCAGCTCCAATTTCTTTTCCCAGATTAGCCGTGCAATCCACTTCACGAAAAACCCAATCCTCAAAAGGTTGAACCTCTTCTCCCCTGGCATTCGCTTCAGTCTCGGTCTCTTCTTGCAACGATTCATTGGCTGAGAAAACCCCCTTATTCGGAGAAGACCCCATATCGGCATCTGCCCTAACGTTAAGGTCTAAAGAGAAGGCCTCGTCTTCCGAACTGATCCCCATATTGTCTTTCTTCATTGACTGTTGACCAGTATTACCTAAGATATCAAATGAATCCAATGGGTCCTCAATCCTCCTCCTCTTTTTGCTACTAGGCTTCCTGGATTTACTAACAAAAATGTGTGAATGGGCCTTAGGCATCCTCCTGGACAATCTATTGTGGGTTTTAGCCTGGACATTAGGCCCACCTTCCATTTAACCTCCATTCTCAAAGCTGCTAATATTAAAAATATTTTGAATCTCACCCTCCTCTAAATTTTTGAAACTCCCCCATTTACCTTGGAAACTTGCACCGGCTCATTAATTCCCACGTCCACCCCCATGCACGTTTCCGCCTCTACAACTTCCACATCTGTGTGGCCGGCGACGACCTTCGGACTTCCAACTCCCGATGAGAACTCCGGCGATCGACAAACAGGAGCAGGAGAATCCGACAAGTCCTTCCCTAGCTTCGTAACCTCCTCTTCAGTCCTCTCACAACTATCTACCAATCCTTCACCCTCCATAATACAATCCGGGATCCAGTCCACTTCTTCTTCTGAGACCCAAACTTTAAACTTCATATCGTTCCATTTCAATGACGTGGGCACGACTATACACATTTATTTAGAGTATTTACAATCGCACCCGGCATAACTTGGTGTTTTATATTTATAAAAATGGTTTATACCTTAACATTAAAACACACACAACAAAGGACAAGTGTATCCCATCATATATGCAGCAAAGTATTGGTAAGAGCCAGATATCGATCCATGGAACACGGGCGTTATAATGTACTAAATCTTTGTCATTGTTTTACCAGATATAAGAACAGGTGAATGGTTGTTTAACTAAGTTATCTAAATTATAACTAAAACATAAATATATTATTATCTTGTTTCACAAACATCCTAAACATGTTATCTATATCACATATGTCACAAAAGCACTTAATCAATTTTTCAATTTCGAGACAGCTAGTTACCGGGTCTGGATTTCTAGCATTATGATTCTTCGGAAAGTTAACGCGATGGTCACATGTTAACCACCTAAAATCATTCATTAGTGAGCTATTGATATTCATTCATGCGAACCTTTAAAGATAGGTTATTTACCGAGTCTGGATTCCTAACCTCACTTATCAAAGAAAGCAATACCGATGGTCACAATACAGCCATGAGGATAAGCAATTATGTGGATCATATAACAAACAGTTTCACCTTTACATGTCTTAAACACAAATCTACCATGTCAGCAATTTCAGACCAAAACTACTAAACAAGGATCATAAACCCCATCTAAGAACATGCAATCAACACCATATAATTCATTAGAACCCTTACGTGCAAGAAAGTATTCCTAATCACAAGGATAAATTACAAGTTTTGTCCTTTATCTTAACACCATTTTGTAGGCGGTGTCCTTTTTTATGAATTGTGACAGGCTCTGTCCTTTGCAGCGAATTTTGTTACACGTTTTGTCCTTTAACCCTAACCTAGTTAGATTTTTTTGTTAAATCTGGTTACCCAAGGGTATTTTAGTCTTTTTACCTTTTATTTAATATTATTTAAAAAATTATTATTATTATTATTATTATTATTATTATTATTATTATTATTAAACTCTCTGTCTCTCTCACTTTACACACATTCTCACTCTCTCTCTCTACCACTCTCTCACATGTTCAGATCCCACCACCGCCTTTCACCACCATCAACCGACCACCACCATTAACCCATCTACCATCGCCACCACCATCAACCTACCACCACCCGCCACCCACCTGCCATCAAACAACCACCACCATTAACCCACCTGCCATTAACCCACAACCACCCAGCACCAACCTGCCATCAACCTACCACCATTCGCCACCAGAAACACCCACCACCACCTGTTAGACACCGCCCGAACCCCCATCACCATTCAAAAACTTCCCCACCACCAATAAGCCCTATCGCCAGTCAAAAACTGACCACCGGCAGAACAACTCACCGGACCTCATTTTCACGGCAGCAGAACCTCTAAATTGCTCCGATTCTCACTGGAATCGTCATCTAGGTCACGCCGATTCTCAGATCGGTTCAATTCACCGTCTAAATCGCCCCAATTTCAGATCTATTTTCGATGCTTCTGTAAGTGCGAATAGTTTAACTCCTGTAACTGTTGTTAAATCGTCATCTATAGGTCACGACATGTTCACTGTAATGCCAATTTCTTGTTGTTACTGTAATGTTAAAGTAAGTCTCATATGGGTGATGTTATGCATGACTATCATTCTTGTTGTTACCGTAAGTAAAAGATAGAATGAATTGCTTTTTATTGTCCAAAAAAAATGTGTTTGTGGTGGGTTATCAGATCGGGTGGGTTGTGGTGGCAAGTCGGTGGTTGCAGTGGGGTGGTGGTGGTGGCCGGTGGGTGATGGCAGTGGTTGTTGGTGGTGGGGAAGTTTTATGGTGTATATACATACATATGTCAGAATTTACAAAAATCGTCATTTATTGGTAAAAAGACTTAACTACCCTCATGTGACTTGCACGTGATGAGATTTAACAAAAAATCTAACTGGGTTAGGGTTAAAGGACAAAACGTGTAACAAAATTCGCTGCAAAGGACAGAGCCTGTCACAATTCGTAAAAAAGGACACCGCCTGCAAAATGGTGTTAAGATAAAGGACAAAACTTGTAATTTATCCTAATCACAATAAGATATATCTTGTATAAAACCAATACCCTGGTCTGGTTTCATGGTGTAAACAAAGTCTACAAACAAGTGATTAATCAAGAAATAGTTACCATCCCACTAACCACAGATTCATTATCCAAGATAATAAAACATAATCAGGACTCAATATCAATGAAACGTTCATTATATAATATTGAAGATTCATCAAGAAAAAGTACTAAGTTTCATATAAACAAGATTACAATATAAAGATTATTCAAGAAACAAGTTCATTACTACTATTACATAAACTACATTAAACATAAACTAACATGTAACATCCTTAGAATTATTTAACGGTTTTCGTTAAATTTACGAAAACAAACATGCAACCAAGATATCGTATCCGTAGAAAATACGGGTAATTTAAAACTTTTACAAGTTAAAATAAATAATACACGTAGTGAAATAGAGTTCGTTGATTAAAATATCGACGAAACAATATGCGGAAGCTTGTATCTTTGATCGTGTTCGGTTCTTCCATGAGCTTGATCTTCATCCGGAAACACTTGGTATTTACCTGTGATCAAAACCAACCTAAAAGTTAGTTTTGATGCTTGAATAATAGATTAAACAAGTTTTAAACATCAATCCACAATATAAAAAAATCAGTTTGCCAGTTCTGTAGTCTGTCGCGGGCCGCAACAGACTTGATGTTGGCTTACGCGGGCCGCGATACTCTGTTGCGTGTCGCGACAGATGTTTGTTACACTGTCGCGAGGCGCGACAAATGCTCTTTTCCAGCAGACTTAGAGTTGTGTTCTGCATTTTCAGCAACATCTAACTTCACAAAATTTTAGACTTCAAGCTCTCGGCTTGAAGTTCAATTACGACACTTTTTGACCCGTTCGCGGTTTCATCTAACAAACTCGTTTGTGGCCCTTATTTCTTTTGTAAACATATTATTATGATTATTTCCTATTGTACAAGGTTCAATTCACGGGTTATTACACATTCTTAACTCGTTTCGCTATTACTTCTATTTTGACCCGTTAAGGGTATTTATGCACTAAGGTCCCATATCATCCCTTTTTATACTTATCCTAAGGATTTAATCTATCAAAACACTTATTTCCAACAACCTTTAAAGGTCGTTTGCCCGATTTACCCATCAAGGGCATTTTAGTCAACTTTAGCCCCTCATTTACGACGAAGGGCATTTGCTACTAATTTGACCAAAAAATGTATGTTTAACCACAATCGTATTTATACGTACCTGGCTCGAGTCAACCTAGTGACCCGTTTCGACACCTTGCTTTTATTACCACTATTCTATGGCGACGCAATTATCCAAATTACTAATCGCTCCTGTAACACATGACTTGACCACCACATTAGTTGATTTCGTCAAATGGTGTTATCCCCACCATTTGACCCGTTCGGCCTATATAACATTTTCATATGTAATGAAACATTGTTTTTAATTACCAATCACACATCTAACCCATTTTGGATTTTCTCACTAGATCCCTTTTTCTCCTAAAGTCACTTCTAATATTTTTAACCCATTCGACTTACGCTATGGGTGTCCTTTGAACTTTAATTTACTTTAGTCGATACTTGACTAAATTTCCATTTTTACCCAATTTCCCATTACTAGTTACGCTATAAGGTAACCTTAAGAAAAACTCTTTAACTCTTAACCAATTCATGACTAGTTTATCATTTTGCCTCTTTCACCATAAATCATGGTTTAAAACGTTTTTATTCGTTCCGACCCAATTCGTTTCGTGTCGAAACCCATAATTCGAACCAAATCCTTTGTCGTATTTATCGCCTATAAAATAAACACGTATACTACAAGTGGGTGTAAGTCTTACTTACCTCTCATCCGGTTTATGCTTTTCTTCTCGTACTTGATTCGTTCAACCCGCTTTCTCCCCAAGCTTCCACCTAGCTTGTTAAGCGCCAACAATCATTCATCATTCACAAGGTGGTTAGACTAATCATATTTTAATACGATTACTCCACCTTACACATTTCATATCAAATTATCATTCATCGTATGGTAGGTCAGTTTGACTTTTTAAAAGTCAAATGCCCATTAATATACAAGATGCACATTCAAGTTCATCAACTAGTTTAGGCATTCTTTGATTACTCGGTAGGCGTTATCTTTAGGCCACACTTTTAACCAAGGTTCTAGCCGAGTTTATTACATTTTTCAATACTTTATCTTGTTCAAGTGATTATCAAGACTAATTTGTTCATTCAATTTGCAAGGATTAAGGGTCCCTCATATACGAGTGAAACCCATTTCGTCATACCACTAGCATTCATCCGAACACCTAATATATTCAAGTTCTACCTATCAATTAGTAGTTAACATGATTTCAAACATCCATATTCATGAATTAAATCACTAATTTCACTACAACATTCAAAAACCCATTTCGAATCATGTATAATCAAATACTCAAACTTGCAATTTGTTTAAGTAGCTTGCTTCAACTATCAATTATGATGATTTCTAGCATAAACATATCATCATCTTCATTATTTAGTCAAAACCCACTTAGCACATACACGGGAATACATCAAATCCCTAGTTTTTAACACTAATCCTTTGAGTTTTCAACTAGGGTTTGTTTCTAAACATGAATTTCATCACAACTATGCTCATAGATTCATCATTCACTCCAGAATTTCGATTATGATTGTTCATCAAGATTTCAAGTTTCACCAAATAGGAAAATTCAACATACCTTGTGATCCCCATGACTAGGTGATCATTTTTATGTGTTCATGCAGTGATTTGAGTCTTGATTCGAGCTTCAATTTAGTCATTTAGTGTGAACTAGGGTTTTGCTCCTTGGAGCACCCTCCTGGTCGATCAGAAGAACACGCACACACAGTGTGTGTATTTTTTTTGTTTTATTAAATAACTTTTTAAGTTATCCCACATTGGCCCCTCTTGTTTAGTTAATTATCAAGTAGGCTACAACCTACTTATTCCCAATAATATTTCATCTAGTTAACTGGGTTAAACAATCCTAGTTAACTCAGTGGGTTCGAGTGGATTATAACTATTATTATTTTAGGTCCCGTTAACTCGTGCCTTCTTTATACTTTGTTTTCTCAAAGTATTTATCCTCCTTTTTAATTAATATTTGATTTATTTATTTAAATTCTAACATTTACCAGATAATTTTCACCACTAGCGGTATTTTACCCGTCATTAGTATTAACGTGGTTTGGTTACCAAACCCGTTTTCGGGGTGTTACATAACATCAGCTCATAACTTGCAAAATGATCAGAATACATGTTCAAGAACAAGGAATCGAACCATAAACAAGCAAGGAATTGACGGGTTGGATCGGTTATGCTTCCACTCGGTCTTGAAGCTTCAAAGTGGTCTGATCAGGACTGCTTCAGAACCCAGAAAACGCCCAGAAACATGGAGAAAACCCCAACACTTGAACCAGTAGCGAATGCTGCTATTTATAAGAGATTTTCTCATCGGCGCGGTCGTGTCATTGGTCACACGGTCGTGCGACAGGTGTTTTCGGGTGACGTCAGTTTCTCCGATCCCAAGTCAGCCAAGTGGACTAGTGGACAAGTTGCCTAGGTCATCAGATCGGCACAGTAGTGCGGCGGATGGCACGATAGTGCCATGTCATTAGATTGTTGATCAGAAACCTTGGTCAAGCCTTGGCACGGTCGTGCGGCGGATCGCACGGTAGTGCGGCCCGAGAAAAGGTTGGCACTCATGGTCGCACTGGCAGTGCTTCCGAGATCGGAGCATCGGCACGGTAGTGCCGTTAGATGGCACGGTCGTGCCACACCTGGCAGTCATCAGATTTTTGCCATTTTCATCAGAAATGCATCAGATTTTGTCCGTTTTCATCAGAATTTTGCTTTATACTCTGTTTAAGACCTGAAAATATAAAAGTACCGGATTTGGCACCTAAACGTTGTGTTTTCGGCCAAAAACGCTTAAAATGGAAGTGTTTTGGGGTATAAAAACATGTATAATTTAACATATATCAAACATCCCCACACTTGAACTTTGCTTGTCCTCAAGCAAACTTAAAATAAAATACGGAATCTAATCTGAGTATTCACAAGGTTCACTAATTTGTTTGGTGGTCAAATTGGTTTAAAACAAGTCATCATCAAAGATTTAAAACAAACAGGCTTTGTTAGATGTATGAAAGGATAATTATAAAGCAATGATTTAACTTTCGGATTGACTTAGTGCGAATCCTTATATTTATAACAATGTTCACTCACACTCGGTTAAATTTCTGAATCATACATATAATGTGTATGTAAAACACTCGATGCCTAGTCAATGAATCACGCAATATCATAAGCTTGTCAAAAGATCTAATCTCCACCAATTAATATGTGAAAAGCATAAATCAAGAGGTCTTTGATGGGTTGTAATGATAGGCTATGGTTTAGGGTATGGAATGGATATTTAAAAGTAGCAAGAAAGGTTAAAACTTGGCCAAAAACTTGGTACTTTATTTTCTAAAATTCTGAACACGTTGCTAAGCTACTTGTGTAGATCTTCAGAGTTTATTCTTTTTACACTTCTACTCTCTATTTTCTTTCTTGATATTTTTTCCATAATTTCCTTAGAGAGTTTTGATAAACAATTTTTTTCTTTTTGTTTTAGAACTCATATCTAGATAGCTTATGGCCAAATATTTAACAAAAAAGGGGTAAATATGAAAAGGTTATATCTGGGTAAGTAGGCTTAATATTTGGGTAAAGTTAAGAAAAATATGGAAAATAGGCTCATCATGGCGAACTAATGGATTGTGTTGGTTGCGGGATATAAACAAAGAAAAAGGCTGACAAAGGGTTATCCTAAATGCCTTTATCATTTCTATGTAATTTCACATATTCATGGTTTTGAAAAGTATACAAATGACAAGTTCTAAATTACATAAAACATCCGACTCACTCATTTTTCCGCGAAAACAAAGAAGCATTTGACAAGAAAGCTGTAAAGGCTCAAAAATATGCTCACGTAAACGGAAGGAATGGGTATAAATATAAAGATAAACATGCAAGTCTTTCGTTTTGTTTTATCATGCTTTTTAGTTATCTTTTTCAAAAATCAATTTGGCTTGTCGATTTTTATCAGATTTGATGCTTTCTAAAGAACACAAATTGACCATTTTTGTTTTATTTTTTGAAAAATATATACAAAAATGAGAACAATTAAGGACAAACAAAGTTTTAAAACCTTTTAAACCCCTCCCCACACTTGAACTTCACATTGTCCCCGATGTGAAATACATATTAGTTAAGCAATTATGAAGAGCTAAACTAATAATGTGGAAAGGGAAAGAGGTACTCCCTCAGAGTTGGAGTTGACTTGTTTGAGTAGACTTTGATTGAAGTCGTCTCAACTCTGTGTGCATTTCTTTACAAATCTGCCAGTATGTCACTCGCTAAAATAGCCAACATTACCATTGATCAAAATGTTAGATAATTCAACCAAATCCGTTATTCAAACAAAGCAAGCATACTACTTAAATACTTAAAACATACATAAAGTTTAAAAATCTAAAACAAAGTACTGAATAGAAATAAGATAAAACATTAGTTTCTGATCTGTTTCGCCCTACCTCCTCCTACTCCTCATCATCATCACCATCATGGTTGTCACACCCCAACCGATGGCGGAAACATCGGGGCATGGCACTGAGCGAAACAGATTGTCAAGAAGTTTCCATAACAACTATATTTACCAAATATTTTCAAGTAACACGTCCCATACCATGTCATAGATGATAATACAGTTATTACAGAAAAGATCCAGTCAAATTGTTCTGTTCCGACAACTCAGATTTTATTACAGACAATTGTTCATTTATTGGTTTCTAGGACTCCGTCCCTAGCCTCAATTTCATCACCAGCACACAAAGCATGTAAACATCCTAAGCACCTGTCAGATACGTTAAAGTAAAGGTCAATACACATAGTGTAAAGGTGAGCATACAAGTTTGATAATAGCATATAGAGTTCGAAAGCGTTACGCATAACCAGCACGTACACAGAGTGAAATGAGGCATGTTAGTTATCGACATGAACCTATCGATACCAATGACTGCGGGTTGACTGCCCAAGGCAGTTCACGATACATTCTCACCGCTGTGAGCCATGTAGGTAATTGTCCTTAACAACCCCCGAGTGAACGGGTGCTGAGTCCAAACTAATAGTACTATCGTTGCTAAGGCAGGTAGACAGCATTTCATGTGCAAACATAACAAACAAGCATTCATTAAGTCACGTATAACATGCGGTAACGGTTAGCGTTTAAAGTATAGCGTAGTGTGCTCGATGTGATTTTGTATAAGTTATGTATGTAACACCCAACAATGCGTAAAGCAAAAAAGGGATCGAGTACACTCACAGCAGTTGATGGATTGAAGGGAGTGCTAGAGAGTAGGGTTAGCCTGAACAGATCGATAGCATAACGATAAGTGACGCGCAAAACGGTACAAAGTACAAGTGGTTCGGACAGTAGTTCGATCGGATGGTAGTCCGATCGGATAGCCAGTCGTGCGAGTTGTAGTCCGTTCGGACGGTCGTCCGGTCGGATGACTGTTCGAGTGGATTGTTTCTTCCTTTAGGAAGGATGTGTTTGTGTATGATGGCTTGTCTTTTGAAGTTTTCATTGTAGCATTTTGAAAACATTGAAGTATTTCTACCTTTCAGGTCGGTCGATCGGACGGTTGTTCGATCGGACGGCAACCCGTTCGGTTGGGCACTTCAGTGAGAACAAGTTCACAGCAGGTTGTCACTCGATCGGACGGTTGTTCGATCGGGTGGCATCCTTTGTGCATTGAACATGTTGAAAATTGTTTAAGTGTTGAAGTTTAAATGTCTCATGATTTGATTGGTAGTTCGATCGGACGGTAGTCCGATCGTACAACAATTCGTTCAACATTCAGACTTCAAGTGTTGGCAAAAATGGTTAAGTGTGGGACCAAGGTGCAAGTCGTCCGGGTGGCCGGTCGTCCGGGTGGCTGTCCGTTCGGACAGCAGTCCATTCAGACGGCACTCCGTCCTGGTTAACCTGTTCGTCTTACACTTGGTTGTTTTGATAGTTTATCATTTTATCGAGATGCGTTGATATCGTGCTAACCAACAGAACCCCATCCTAAGCCCTAGTGACCCGATTGAACAGGAATCACCCAAGTCCAGTCAATCCACCGGTTCAAGACGATTGTTCTTGGTTAACCCGGAATCGATAATATCGTGGATAGAATATGGATCTTGAACCAACACAACCACACTAATGAGTAGTAAGTCGGCAAAAGCTCCGATTCTATCGGTTTTGAGTGCATTGAGTGTAAAAGAGTTGAAAGAAAGTTGGAAAACCATCTTTCACTCCTTTTCGTTGTGAATATGTTTAGATCTATGGAAGATCTTTGTTAGTTTATATGGAAATCAGTTGGATCTAAGTTGTTCTTGGTGGATTGAGGCCAAAACATGAAGTTCTTCAAGAACACATGATGACGTCATCCTAGAACACCTTGAATCTCGATGATTTCACGGTTAAAAGTTAAGATTCAAAAGATAGAAAGGTGTAGGAGTGCGTGTAGATTAAGGAAGTACAAGATTTAGGACGAGATCTTACCGGGATTGCGAGTAATCGAAGGAAAAGCGAGCAAGAGCACGGGTCGGACGTCAGTTGCCAAAAGTAGAAAGTATAAAAGTGACAAGGGGTATTTATATGGTTACCCAAAGTGGAAAGGAGTGGAGAGGGGCTGTTCGATCGGTTAGGCAGTCCGGTCGGACAGCTGTCCGATCGGAAGGCAGTCCGATCGGTCGGCTGGTCGATCGGCTGGTCGCCTGGTCGATTAGTCACCTCGTTCGAGTGTTCGACGTGACGAGTTTTGATGTTTCGATTGCGATTGCGAGCGTTGCAATGTGATTGAGTTTCCTAGTCAAATTACTTTTAATCCCAACTACTATATCTATATACAAGCATCCTTATTTCGTATACGTTTAGCGTTTGCGATTCGATTGCGATTGAGTTCGAATGCGTTTCGATTGATTACCACACATAACATAACATAAACATGCACAAGTAACACATAAGGCACACACACACACACGTATAACAATAACCAAAATGCGTAATTCGAGTTGCGAGTGCGATAGCGATAAAGCGATTAAACATGCGATAAATAGCGATTACCATGCGATTATTAATAGATACTCCACATAATACAACTAAAGCGATAACAAAATAGACTAATTACAAGTCAAAGAAGTCAAAACAGGAATTGAGCAAGGAGAGACAGATCGCAATTAGCAATCTTCTCTTCCTTTGACTTCAATCTTGACTTTGACTTTGACTTCCGAAACACGGGGTGTTACAATGGTGGCGTGTTCCAGATGAACCCGCCCCATAAGTACCTGTGTCTCCAAACGGAAACTACGGAGGGTTGCCGAAGTGGCTAGGATATACGCTTTGTAGCCCTCCGAAGATGTAGGAAAAGCCTGCATACATTTCCTCCCGCATGGTGTGTTGAGATGCCCGCATAGCTAACTGGTGGGCTCTCATAGCGTCTTGAGTTGCTCGCATAGCCTCCTGCTCGGCTCTCATAGTGTCTTGAGAGACCTGCATATGCTGGAATTGTTGGTACAACTCAGGGTAGGAAGGTATACCTGGAGACCAGTTTTGCTGGTGTTGATACTGATGCTGGTGCTCTTCATGATGTGGCTGATCGTGTGGTGGTGGCTCAAGTACCTGATGCTCCTCCATGTTGATGTCCTCGTCCTGTGGTGGTATTGGCAGGGGATGTGACAACTCGAGTTTCCAAGATTTCCATCTTCGCATTTATTGCACGTTAATTTTTTTATGCTGTTTGTTACTCGACTTGTTTGTTTCACAACGCTTACATTTGAAAAACGTTAAATCGTATTGCGATGATATTTTATATTTGGGGTGCATATTATACTTGAGCATGTGATGATAGTCTAATTTGTGTTAATTGGGATTGTATAGTTTATTAAGGATCTTTGGCCCAACACCCTCTTATGAAAACACCCTCCCTGATGAAAACACACATGGTGTTTTCGTCCATAGATGGCTGGCGAAAACAGCAAATGGGCTTTGGGCCCAGTCATGACTAATAAATAATTGTTCCTTATCCTGTACGCAAAAAGGGGCAACGATTAGAAAACCCTAGAACACCTCTCTAACTGTGACGGCGACTGCAAGCCTAAGGAGCCTTTGTTTTCGGTCAATCCATTAGTTTTCCATCTCGGTTAGTTTGCACCATGGTTTATTGTGTATAACTTTCGATAGATCGTTACATGTCTGTGTATGTGTATATATCTGGTTATTATATATAAATATGCGATTGGTATAATAATGATGATGATATGCATATTGGTTTTGCTTGGTTGAATGATCTGCAAATTTATTCATGTAACTGTTAGTTGATTAGAGTTGCTGAGTTTTTATAAGTTTCTGTAAATGATGATGAAGATGACACTTGAAGCCAACGAAAACACCCCCACCATTATAAACTGGACGAAATCACTTAAGGTGATTTCGGCCCATAGAGTGATTTCGGCCCACTTAAGTGATTTCGGCCACATGGGGGATTTCGGCTATAAGGGGATTTCGGCACCTATGTGTTTTCGGCCCAACTTAGATTTCGGCCGAAGTGTTAATTTTCCTGTTAATTTTATTAACTAAGTTATATATGTTAACTCTGTTAGTCTCCTGTTGATATGTTAGCTCTGTTAAATAAAGTTGCAATTCTGTTAAGTGTGCACCTCTGTTAATTATTTACTCAGTTGTTAAACTTGTTAAGCAATAACTCTGTTAGTTCAGCAACTCAGTTAGTATATTAGTTCTATTACTATATGTTAAGCTTAGTGTATGTGATATCTCTGTTAGTTGATAAACTATGTTATATTGTAAATCCAGTTAAATATGTTTCCGTTATGACTGTAAAGTGGTTAACTCTGTTAGTTGCAAATCCATTAATTGTTAACTTTATTAGTTCAATTCAGCATGCAACTCTGTTAAGATAAGGGGAGTAATTCTGTTGTCTTTACTCACTCAGTTAGTTGCTAGTTCTGCTAAATGCCAACTCTATGTGGTACATGAACTATATGAAATTGATTAACTGTTTACATGATACAAGATACTAACTGCCAAGCACCACTTTGTGATATTACCGTGATGATAGTTACATGTGAAATATTACGAACGTGAACTGATTGAGTATACGTGCACTATAGGACTTTACTGATTTATTGTGAGCACTTAACTTAGCATACCGAGCAAACTAAGGTGAGTTCACACTTCTACCAAGGCATGGGATTCCCGGGGTTGGGAATGGGTTGGTTGATTATTTATGCTTAAGAGTTATCGGAATTACATACCATAGGCCTCGGGAGAGGAAGGTCAATGGTAGATACTACTAGACTAGTGATACATGTACTTCTCTTCGCACACATGCCGGGATCGGCCGCGATACTAGAACAATCTTCGCAAACATGCCTGGAATGGCCGCGAACTATACTTTAATTTTCGCAAACATGCCTGGAATGGCCGCGAACTATACTTTAATCTTCGCAAACATGCCTGGAGGGCCGCGATACAAATATACCTAGTCTAGAGAACATATGGGAAACCCCCACTAACTTCGCAAACATGTCTAGAGGGCCGCGATACCATTACATACGATACATGATTACTAAACGAACTTACGATTTACGATACGAACATTATAACTAAATAACCAACTGTGAACTCGCTCAACTAGTTGTTGACTCTCTGTTACATGCCTTGCAGGACCATAGGTACTCTTGGAGCTTGCACGGGAGGCGCGGTCGTTGTGGACACGGATTTTTGGATGTTATGATACCCTCTTTTGTGACACTTCAACTTAATACTTATGTTGGGTTTTTACATTATTGCTTCCGCTACACACTTGTTTATGTTTGGTTTCGAAAGCACCTATCGTATCGATGAACGACTTTTACTATTTACTTATATGTTCAATATGATTGGTGGCTTGATCCTGGTCATGTCACGCCTCCAAGCGGTGGTACTCCGCGTGTGGATTTTGGGGGTGTGACAGGGGATCCCATATTTCCCCATTTAGACCCCTCAGTCGTGGGTCGTGGGTCGTTGTCTGTATCCACTACCAGACCCATCGCTCTCAAAGACCTCATATCCACATCTCCTCATGCGTGAACCATCGTGAGACCGTTGACTACATCATCTATCATAATACACAAATTATATGCTAATTGAGTTACATATTCACCACCATGGATTTCACTGCTTGTAGTTCTCCCCGCACTGTTTACAAAGAATTCAGCCATTCTAGCTGCGAGGTTGACATGCACTCCAGTCACTAAGGAATATAAGAAAAGAAGATCCGGAGTGGGATAGTTTCCTACACTGTCCATGCGCCCACAGATGGTGTGACTCATGACCTGATGAATAACCCTCAGAAGCGAGTCTCGTAGTCGTGAAGCTTTAGCTTTTCTAGCTTCATAAGGTGGTTCAACTGCCACTTGTGCCCAGAAGTTAGCCCGTTGCTTATCATTTTCAAACTTGTAGATATTGGTGAAAAGTTCTGAATTGATGTCTTCAGTTGAGTATATGCCCAACTTTCTTCCAAGTCTAGCAACTGTCCAGTTATGCCACTTTCTTCCCAACCTGAACTGTATTGTCTCCCTATTTTTAAAGTCTGGATTTTCGCTTCTCGGTTTTTCATAAGTGTATGAAGCGAAGAATTCCAATGTTAGCTCAAGATAAACGGGTCGTGCAATGTTGAACAACCTTGACATCGGATGTGACATCATGTCATATATCCTTTCTTCTTGGTTTAGGGTTGTCAAAGTCTCCCAGTTGATCCTTCTCGGTTCATCGATTTGTCCCCGTCTATTCCATAAGGCTTGTAATATTGCAATACAGGGCTGTTCTTTCTCTTTGTTCTCACTGAACTGGAGGAATCTGTGATTCATCTGCACACAGGAATATAACAAAATAAGAGCATAATATAAAAATTTCATCGTCGTCACCGGAACAGGTTGTTTACAACATTCTGTTGTCGTTTCAGTAGTCGCACGGTCGTGCGTCTGGTGGCACTGTCATACCATCCCGTGATCGGTCAACAGCTTGTTTCCGGAAAATCATGTCACCCTGCCGTGCGACTCGGCGTCGCAGCTTTGAATCGATGATCTGTACTTGATTTCCGACCGGCACTGTCATGCCGTTTCAATGGCGTGACTGTGCGACAACAAATCACATCAGAAAACAGTCTATTTGACTGATTTTAACTTGTATTTTTCAGAATTTAACTTGTAATCAGTTAATGGACTTCGAATCAAGTACCAGAACTACCGATTTAACAACAATCTCTCAAGAACAAGGGTCTATTTGACTTTTATGAAGAAAACCCCAAAATTTCTTGATTCAAACATCAGATCTATGTCAGAAACTAAGTTTAGTCAGCAAAACAAGTAGGAAACATACCTTGGAAAATGATTGAAGTGAAATCTAGGCAAAAATCGGTTGATTTTTAGGTGTAGGCGACCTGGAACTCCCGTGCGGCGACTAGGGTTTCGTAAAAATGATTTGTTTTTACTGCAGAATCGCTTAAATACCCTAGTTTTTACTGTTCGGATTTCGAGGTTCACGGTCGTGCCATCCAGGATCGCTTCCCTGGTTCGGCCTGTGTTATCGGGTTGCACGGTAATGCAGCGGTCGCACGGTAGTTGATGTGCGTTAGGTGTTATAGGTTTTTAATGTATATTTTAAGCCCTTTAACACCTTTTAGCCAAGTTTTAAATTTATAAAACACGATATTTACTAACACTAAACACACATATGGGCAAGTGCACCCATCGTGAGCGTAGTATAGTGTTGGTAATATACCGAGGTCGTCCAAGGTCACAAGAGCTTTTAATACCGGTTTATCCTCAACGTCTAATCAAATCAAAAGTTTAGAAAAAGGGTTTTAAACAAGAAAAATAAAACTAACTAAAATGCTGAAAAAATAAAAATAAAAATAAAAACAGATAGACAAGATGAATCACTTGGATCCGACTCGTGATTAGTGTAACCCTTGATTATTTCCGCACTTTTGCACTTTTTAAGAGATTATCTTAGTTATTGTAGTAGGCCCCTCTTCTTAAGGCGACGTTACCCTCAACCCAGTAGTTTGAGTCAGCAAGGATACAATCCTAAAGGATTGGATTATTGAAAGATAATTAATTAAGTTATTAATGCATATTGTGGTAGGCCCCTCTTCTGGAGGTGATGTTACCCCCGGCTAAGTAGTCTGAGTCAGCAGGGATACAATCCTAAGTAGCCGGGTTAAAGTATTAATGGTAGTTTACATATGAGGGGATCAAGAAGTTCGGACCCCCGCCATCCAATACCAGTGGGTATTGAAGGAGGTCCTACTAAAGTTGACCCAGGTCCTTGCAGGATCTATACACTGAACAAGGCAAGAATCTTACCAAACCGTTCCCTTAACACCCGACCAGGTAGCCAACATACCTCCATATAGACCGTGGAGATATGAATGGTGAAAATCTTTTATTTTATATAGACAAGAAAATAATGCCAAGACACCACGGACAAAGGATAAGGAAGACTCACCTTCAACATAGGAAACTAGTTATTAAAGTCATTAATATAGAACCAAATAAAAAGTGCGAAAAGATTAAAAATAAAAAGTATTACACTAAACACTTGTCTTCACCAAGTGATGTAAGAGACTTAGGCAAACATGGCCTTTGATTGTCAAGAACTCTTACGATCAATCTTGTATCCCGAGACTACTCACTCTATGATGGATGATGGATGATGGTGGTGGATGATGGTGTGTGGTGGTGGTGGAGTGTGGGTGAAGTGTGAGAGAGGTGGTTTGCCAAGGGATGGTTTGTAAATGAACCAAGCACCCATATTTATAGCCTGCACAGAAGCCCGGACACGGCCCCGTGTCCATTGGGCATGGCCCCGTGTCCACCCATCTTCTCTTTCTTCATTAATTAAAGTTTGTCTGCATTAGTTGACCACGCCCCCGTGTCCGCTGGGCACGACCCCGTGTGCAAAAGCGTATCTGTACTATCAAGATTTTCCTAGATTCTGCGAATCTTAGAGTTGACCACGGCCCCGTGTCCGCTGGGCACGCCCCCGTGGTGGGTGATAGAAGCTTCTACAACTTTGTCTTTTCTACAGACACTTGGGCACACCCCCGTGCTCATTGAGCATGGGGCGTGTTCAGCCTTCTATTCTCTTGTTTTGCTTGGGAAGATGCTGTCGGCGGGGGTCAGGCATGCCACGTTTATTCCTTTTCTTGTATTTATGTTAGATTTAGCTGCCTTTTTGCTTCTTTTGTTCATTTGAGCTCATTTAATCCTGAAAATACAAAAAAAAAAAAAAAGACAAAAACACACTTTTTCCAACATTAGTACTAAAAAAGGGTTAGTTTAATGCCACATTTGATGTAATTTATATGTTGCATTTTGCGTACATCAAATACCCCCACATTTGAATCTTTGCTTGTACTCAAGCAAAACTCTTTATAATGTGGCTTCACACTCCCAAATGGAACGGGTAGAAGAGAAGGTTTTTGGGCTTGTCATAGAGTGTCGGGATTTCCAAGATTCTTTATTCAGCTTTAGTTTTAATTATTTACAATCTTATTCGTCATGATTTATTTAAAACATTTCATAAGATAAATTATTTATTAGGGCATAACATGCCTTTTTAAAATTCCATTTATATACAAGTTCACATACCTCACGGGAGATCACTCAACACTCGGCCGAAGGTGTATTTTCGTGAAAACTCTCAAGAGCGGCATGGAACTTATTCCTACCATAAGCTTGCCAAGTAATCAATCCTCCTCCTTTTTAAATTTACACCTTTGTAAATATCAAGAGGACTTTGGGTGAAGGGTTAGGCTTGGGTTAAAGGTAGGTGGTTGGGTTAGTGGTTAGTAGAAAAGGGCGAAAGGCGTAAAAAGCTTCGGTTTTCATAAGACTTTTTTATTTTTATGACTTTTTATTTTGATGAAGCAATTCTTCAAACAAAGTTCTTTTTGATAAACTTGTTTGTTTATTTCTTTTGGCTTCATCATCATTTTTTTTCAGGAAGTCATAAGAAAAACCGAGCTTTGTTACTAAAATAAAGGGTTTAAAATGAAAAAAAGGTTTTGGTGGGTAAAAGGGTGTTTGTTCTTGAGTTAAGAAATGAAAAGGCTTAGGCTCAAAGGGGCTAACTAGGGGGATTTTGGGTAGGTGGTAAAAAAAGAAAAATAATGGTGTTGAAATAAAAAGGGTTAGTCCGAATGCCTCCATCATTTACTTACATGGGTTTAAGTTGGTAAGGACCGGGAATGTATCATCGTGGCAAGTTCTAGAGTCGTAAGAACCAAGCGGCTATTCACACAAGAAACGAAAAATGAGCATTTAGTTTAAAGATGTGTATTTGTATGCTCAATAAATGCTCAAAACTCACTTTTTGTGGGAATGGGTTTTTATGTGATCAAGTATATATAATCAAATTTTAACTAGATTTGTCATGCCGTTTCATAATTTTCTTATGTTGGTTCTTTTTATCACGACGCTATCAGTTGTAAATTTGTAAAAATATAACCTTTTTAGAATTTGAAATTCCCAAATTAAACCTAGACAAGTAAAAAAAATGATTTTTTTTTTGAAAAAAAATTGGGGTGTTTAGCGGTTCCAATAGAGTTTTGTGTAAGGCTTGTAATTAGGACTTGCAAAATTCAAGGTTTTAGCATCCCCCCCACACTTAAATTACACATTGTCCTCAATGTGTCCCAAAAATAAGTTTTTAGGTCGATTAAATGTGTAAAAAGATGTGAAAAAGCAAAAATTTATGTTACTGGACGTCTGGACACGGCCCCGTGCTCGATGAGCATGACCCCGTGATCAGAGTGCCAGTAACGAAAACTTACAAAAGGAGGACACGGGGGCGTGTCGGCTGAGCACGACCCCGTGTCTGGTAAAAATCTGTAGAATTTTGACAAACAGCAGGTCTGGGGCAATGGGCACGGGGGCGTGTCGGTTGGACACGACCCCGTGTAGACAATCTGCAAAGGTGTAAAACAGGTTTCTGGCTTCGGTTTTCCTGTCCCGACTTTAGTAGCACTAATGTTTAGTGATCTAAGCCTCGTATGTACATGTTTTTATCAATAAACACTACACCAAACCATAACATGCATCCTAAATTACCATTGTTCAAACATTCATACCACAAAGTTAAAATAAAGAAAATGTAGAAAAGTAAAAAGTGTTAGAGGAAAGTAAATTGTTCAACACACGACACGCAGGCTGGAAATTGTTCATGAAAATAAGGAGTTAACCTGTGGACCTCCAACCAGCTGATCCTACCTCCACTCCTCCCGCCTAGTCCATGTCCTCGTCTTCATCATCATCACCTCCTCCATGCCCCGCCATGTACTCCCGAATGTTCCCAATGTCATTATGTATGTCGGATATGTTTTTCTCTATTGCTCCGACCCGGGTGTACGTGTTGCTGGCCATATTGTAGGTGTTCCTGGTGCACATTAGGTTTTCCTGCAATAAATCATGTAAAGTTTGAAAGTTAGGAAAACTCCCTCCTTGTGAGGAGGATTGACCCGGATCACCCTGGGGCTGGTAATGGTATTGAGGAGGAGGTTGGAAGTGTGGTGCATGTAAGACGAGTGCCTCTTGTGGGTTCCATGCATGCCCCTGGACTCTTTGGAAGCTGACCGTCCCGTCTTCTGCTTCATAAATCAGGTTCATGGATCGGCAGATGACCATGTCCACTCTTCCCGACCATGGGCCCTTTTCGAAAGATCTGGGCATGTTCACGAAATGCTTGAAGAGACGGTATATCCACCCCCCGAAGAAAATAGGAGTCGGGGGAGTAGCTAGCTGGTTCCAATGCATGTTTCGGAGCAGGAGGTACGGAACATCAAGGTTGGTACGGGTGTGGATGCAGTGAAGGACTAGCAGATCCCTTAAACCTACAACACCGCTGCTATCGTGCCTCTGACTAAGAGAGTAAGTAAGGACCCTGTGAATGTAGCGGTAAAGAGGGTCCCTCAACTTAGTGCTCTTAGTGCTGCTGGGATTGTAGATGCCTTCTCCTATTTGAGCCCAAGCAGCTTGGTGGTCACTTTCCTTGATCTCGCGTAAACCGCCGGTGTTTTCTTCATCCCCCGCATCTTCCTCCGCATACAACTCAACTATCGACCCAAACTGTGCTATCGAGATTGAGTACCTAGTCCCTCCACACCGGAATTCTACCCCATCATTATCGAATGGGTCGGCTCTTGATTTGAATGCGAATGTGCTGTAGAATTCCAGGTTATATTCATGGACTGAACGTAGTCGAGTGCACAGAGCGGCTCTTAGTGGTTCGGTGACTAGGTTGTTAAATCGGTCAAGCTGGTTCACTACTCCTAGAAGATCCATGCATACTGTTCATTGGTATTCCTTCGGCCTGGTTCGAAGCACATTGTATCTTGCTTTAGCATCCAACTCATTTGCATTGAACCGTGTGAATTTCTTGGACATCCGAAAGGAAAAAACAAACAATTAGCATGAAACAGTGAAATTTTCGGAGAAAAACTGAAAACAGTCGGCTGAACACGGCCCCGTGTTCAGCGGACACGCCCTGAATTGGTATGAAATTGGCTGGACACGCCCCCATGCTCAGCGAGCATGACCCCGTGTCCTGACGTCTGTTTCCCAAAAATCTCATTTTTCGACCCTTTCCCGAAAACTTGAAAATTTTTGGTCCAGTAGAGGCGGTTTTCCCCGAAAATGAAACCCCAAATGCCGTTTTTCCCAAAACAAATCGTTTACCCCTTTAATTTTATCTTTTTCGGTTCAAAAACAAGGGTTTGGGGTTTTTATATGAGAAATCGGGCAAATTTGTTGGTGCATATTTGTGACAACAGCTTAGATTTGGTCTTTGGATATCTTGTAATTAGTTAAACGATAAACGGTTAGTGGATTTAGCTTTGTATTAGTGAGTTGTAATGTTTGGGCTAACCAAACCCACACATATTGGGTGTATGGGAGCGAATTGGGCTTACTCCAATTCGTAGTCCATGAGGTTTATCCTAGCCCAAGTTGCAAACCTTGTGTTATATAAACAAGGTTAGGCTTTAGGGTTTAGGTTAGTCAGCCAAAACAGAGTTTGAGAGAGTATTTTCGTGAGAGCTTATAGCTTGGATGAATTTGGAGTTGGTTAGGGCTTTGATTGATTGTAATTCGTGAGATTGATAATCAATAAAAACCTGGTTTGATTGTGAATTGCTGATTGTTGTTCCTACACGTTTTCTGCTATATTCTGATCAAGAGGATTCCGCACTCTTGATTAGATTGACAACTCTGTGAAAGATCCATACTAATCATTGGGGACCTACAAAATTTACGAACAATACAAGTTGATTTACTTCCTATAACATGTATCTACACTAATGTTATTAGAGAACTTAAAACCAACAAATTTAAAAGTGGTGGAATTTCAGTTGGCAAGCGTCGATAAAATTTGATTGTTTTGCAAATAGAAATTGATCCCGAATTCGGTTTGAATTCGGTTTTTGACATTATATATCATTGGATTCGTCTTTTCGAGACGACTCTAGCGGTGTAATTTGGTAACCACTATTTTCGGAGAAATTTTGTACGGTTTTATCAGTCTGTTACGTTAAAATGTCGAACATGTCAAGTTTTAATGAGCTTTTGAGAATGGAGCATGAGGTTGGCACTACCAACAAACCGCCTAAGATGATGAAGGTGGAAAACTATTTGACATGGAAGGATCGTTTTCAATCCTTCATTGAATATCAGGACACTCGCATGTGGATATGTATCGAAGATGGGTACACAAACCCAACACATGACTTTGAGGGCAGACCACGTAGAACTGGCTATGTAAACATGGAAGATGCTGATAAAAAGATGTATGAGGCTGAAAAGAGAGCCTTGGCTGCAATAAAGATGTCCTTACCTGATAGCATTAAACATACCTTCAAGAAGTACACTCATTCAAAGGATATGTGGGATACATTAGAAAAACGATATGCTGGAAATGAAGATGTCAAGAAAAACAAAGTTGATCTACTGAAGAAGCAGTTTGCTGTTTTCAAGTACATGAAACATGAGTCACTTGAGGACATCATCACTCGATACTACCATCTGATGTCGAAAATGGATAATTATGAGATAGAGTGCTATACTGACGTTGAAAAGAATGACAAGTTGCTCGATGCCTTACCTACTAAATGGGATATCTACACTCTCATGATCAAGGGAGAAGCAGATTATGAGACTAAAGAGCTTGAAAAAGTGGTAGGAAAGCTGAGAGCTTATGAGCTTAGTATGAAGAAGAAAGACACTGGATATGATCAGGTTCAAGATCCAGCGATTTACAATGGGCTTACATCTTCTTCATCTCACAACGCTTCTAGCGACTCTGCTACTGCGTTTCATTCGTGTGAGAACGAGCAGGTCACAGTGAATGAAGATGGTGATGTTTGTTTTGTAGCTGCTTCAGGAGGATCAACAGGAGTCAAGAGATCATCAGCTTCTAAGCAGAGTAGTAGTGTTAAGTCGATGCCTATGAGTGTTAAGTCTGCAGAAGAGCATCTTGCTCTACTTGCTTCATTTGTTGCTTCATATGAAAACTACATTCAGGGGAAGATATCTAATCCTGCCACTTTAGATGAAGATTACGATCAGATTGACCCTGATGATCTTGAAGATATGGATTTGCAATGGCAAATGGCCATTATTACTAGACGAGTGAAGAGATTTATGAACCGAACAGGAAGGAAATTTATAGGAAAGACTGTTGGTTTTGATAAGACCAAAGTGAGATGCTTCAACTGTCAAAGTTATGGGCATTTCGCTAGGGAATGTCAAAAACAAAAGCAAGAGACTTCGAGTCAGAGTTCAAACCATAGGAATGCATCAAACAACTCTAACTCGAGAGCGCTGATCTCTACAGCTAGAGAAGGTTCATATGACTGGAGTGTTCATTTAGAAAATGATGACAATGTCACTCAGGCATTCATGTTAGAGATAACGCCAGTTGATGATGGTGAAGCTACAGTAGATGATGCTGAAGTTGAGAAGAAAAGTGAAGCTGAGGTAGATAAGGCTGATCAGACAACAAATGTTGAAGAAGAAAAGCAAAAGTCTGACCATGAAAAGGAAGCTGAAGAAGAAAAGGAAGCAAAATACAAAAGAATGGAAGCTCAACTTGCAGCTCTAATGGCAAATCTTGACAAACAAACAAGAGAGGTAGAGTCTAATTCTGTGTGTTTAAAATGTCGTGAACTACCGGGTGAGGTTGACAGGTTATCAACACAAAACCAAAGTCTGGTAAGCGAGATGTCTAACATAAAAGAATCAAACTTTTTTGCTAAAAGAAATGAATCCTCATACTTGAAGAAGATAAAAGGTTATGAAAGTAAAATTAACTCTTTAACCTGCAAACTAAACGAAAAACTTCAAGTCATAGACTTAGCTCATGAAATGATGGCTGAGAAAACAAAAGAGATTTCTGAAAAATGCAAAGAGTTGTCAGATGCACAACTCAAAATTGTTGAACTTGAAAAGAAATTAGGTCAATTCAGGGACTCTACTTTTGTTGTGAAACATATGATGGGTGGCTTGAAGAAAAGTAAAGACAAAACAAGTGTGGGATTTCATGGTTTCAATGAAGTTCCACCTCCTGTTAGTCATGACTATTCTTTCTTGCCTAATGAAGATGAGCTCATGGACTTTGGGTCAACATCACCAAGTAGTTCCACATCAAGTCAAGGAAATGTGTCTGAGAGTGATGATGCTAAGAAAGATAATAACAGCAAACATGTTTTGAAAAAGAAAACTTCACATCCAAAGAATAACAATCCAACTTTTGTTAAAAGGGTTAATTTTGTTCAAGGAAGTGACATGAAAGACGAAACAACTGTCATTGAAAACGAATCTAATGTAGAGTTTGCTAAAAATAAGAACAAAGAAAATTCTGAAACTAAGCAAACTGAACCAAATCCTTCTAAGGCATCATCATCAAAACCCGAATCTAGTTCAAAGGCTTCAGAGAAGAAGTCTTCGAAAAAGAGATCGTGCTTCAAATGTCACACCAAGGGATATGTAGCTAGCTACTGTCCTAACAAAAAGAGTGAAGCACAAATTAGTGAGAAACAGAGGGGGAAATCACATGAGAAGAAAGGTGATAAAGAGGAGAAAGTTGCAAACTCTCCAAAGAAGTCAGCGCCTAAGCAAGCAGAGAATGTTGCTGTTGGTGAAGATAAGGCTGAAAAAGGAACTCCACAAGTTCCTCATTTGCAAAGAAATCAACCAAGATTTCAGCCTAAATCTCCACCAGGTAGATATGAGAGACCTAGAAGCAGTTCACCAAGAATGAACAATAATAAATCAAATAATTTCAGAAGTCAAGGTCATTATCAAAATCGATACCAAAATAATGGTGGTCGAACTTTTTATAACAATGGCTTTAGAAATTACAACAATAATGCTTCTTGGAATCAAAACTCAAGGTACCAAAATCAAAATTTCCAAAGGTCAAATAGTCCAAACACATATAGGAACCCTCAGGACCAAAGACCTAGTGGAAATCAAAATCAAATTCCATCAACAGGTCTGAGATCCAAGACTCCAGTTAGGAGTAATGGATATTGGATGGATGTTCAAGTAGTTGGTGAATTTGGACGACCCAAGACCATTAATGCTTGGGTCCCCCAATCTAACTAATTTCTTGGTTGGTGTGTGCAGGAGCTGCTAAGGAGGATTATCAACTTATGGTATGTTGTAGTGGCTGCTCCAGGCACATGACGGGGGATGCGAGATTGTTAACTGAGTTTGAAGATTATGATGGTGGAAAGGTGAACTTTGCGGGTGCTAAAGGTGGTAGAATTACAGGACGAGGAAAAGTGACCAATGGGAAGATCACACTGGACAAAGTGAATTATGTTGAGCAGCTTAAACATAATCTAATGAGCGTGTCACAAGTCTGTGATAAGGGTCACTCGGTCCATTTTACCAAGAATGAAGCACTAGTGTTGAAACCAGGTTTGGTGATTCCGGACGATTGGATAGTGATGAGAGCGCCAAGGAGAAATGACACTTATGTCATGGACATGGGTGCTAATGATCCAACTACTGTGGTGGCGTGTTTACTATCAAAAGCATCTGAAGCTGAATCGATGTTGGGGCACAGACGCATGGCCCATATTCACTATCGAAAAATGAATTACCTTGTTAAAAATGAGCTAGTGAAAGGGGTTCCAATGCAGAGGTTTCAAGTGGAAGATAAATGTCTTCCATGTCAAAAGGGAAAACAACACAAGAAACCTCATAAGTCTAAAACAGTAAATTCCATAGATGCCCCTTATGAATTACTTCATATGGATTTATTCGGTCCAGTGAACGTGAGGAGCATAGGTGGAAAATACTATTGTCTTGTTGTTACAGATGATTACTCACGATATTCATGGGTTTTCTTTTTAGGTACAAAAGATGAGACGGCGGAGATGCTGATAGATCTTTTTACGAAATTGGAAAACATTCATGATGCTAGGATCAAGAGGATAAGGAGTGATAATGGCACGGAGTTCAAGAATCGAATTCTGGATCTCTACTGTCTTCGAAAGGGAATTGAACATCAATATTCTGCTCCTTATACACCTCAACAAAATGGAGTCGCTGAGAGGAAAAACAGGACGTTGATTGAAGCCGCTAGGACGATGCTTTTAGATTCAAAGCTACCAGTTCTTTTCTGGGGAGAAGCTGTGAATATAGCCTGCTACGTCCTAAACAAAGTTTTGACTGTTAAACGTTTTAATAAAACTTGTCATGAATTGATGTTTAACAAGAAACAAAACTTGGAAGGCTTTGAACCATTTGGATTACCCTGCACCATTGTGTGAAATAAAGATAAACAAAAATTCGGTGAGGTGGCTGACGATGGCTACTTTCTAGGTTAGGTGCCTGGCACACCGAATAAAAGGGTTTTTAATCTAAAAACTGGTAAAATTGAGGTTGTTTACAATGTTGAAATTACTACATACAAACCTCAACAATCAACGAGTGGTCCAACTATATTATATGATTATGAAAGTGTTTTTAAATCATTTTATATTGCTGAGTTTCCAAATGCAGATGATTCTCAGTTGATTCAAACAGTGATTGGTGGAGACGATGAAGGCGAGTTCATGCCTAGATCGAATGTTGATATGACAGATGCTCCAGAAACTTCCCAAGGTGCTGCTGATCCTGATTCAAGCGATAGTGACTCTGAACCCATTCAGGGGGAGGATTTCATTAATCCATTTGCGGATCAGAACATTCAAGGGGAAGTTGGATCAAACCTGGGTGATAATCTTGAAGTGGATGCTGTTGCTACTACACGAGCAAATAGGGATCATCCAGTTGACATGATACTTGGGGATCCTACTGCAGGTGTTCAGACGAGAAGAAGTATAACAGCAAATTCTGGTTTATTTGTGTCGATTGAGAAGACTGGGATTGTGAACGAGTGCTTGTATAGCTGTTTTATTTCCCAAGAGGAGCCGAAGAACATTCATATGGCTCTTAAAGACAATTCATGGGTTGAAGCTATGCAAGAGGAATTGGCACAGTTTGCTAAGTTGAAGGTTTGGGAGTTAGTTGACCTTCCTAAAGGTGAAAGAGAAATTGGCACTAAATGCGTATTTAGGTGCAAGAAAGATGAAAGAGGGATAGTGACGCGAAACAAGGCTCGATTGGTGGTAAAAGGTTTCAATCAGCAATAAGGCCTAGATTACAATGAAGTGTTTGCACCAGTGGCAAGGTTGGAAGCAATCCGGTTGTTCCTAGCCTTTGCAACATTCAAGGGATTTAAAGTTTACCAACTAGACGTGAAGAGTGCATTTCTTTATGGGAAAGTCCAAGAAGTGGTGTATGTCTCACAACCAGATGGGTTCGATGATCCAGATTATCCAGATCGAGTGTACAAACTTGATAAGGCTTTGTATGGATTACATCAAGCTCCCAGGGCGTGGTACGAGACACTGTCTACACATCTGATCAAGAATGGTTTTGAAAGAGGTCAGATTGACAGTACACTATTCATCAAGAGGAAGAAGGAAGATTTTCTGCTAGTACAGGTGTACGTGGATGACATCATCTTTGGGTCATCAGATGAGAGCATGTATAAAGAGTTCGAGCAGGTGATGAAGAGCAAGTTCGAAATGAGCGTTATGGGTGAGTTGTCTTACTTTCTGGGATTACAAGTTGAACAGAAGGAGGATGGGATGTTCATTCATCAAACCAAGTATGTGTATGACATTTTGGATCGGTTCAAAATGAATGATTGCTCTAATTTCAACACAACCATATGTGAAAATCACAATCTTGGCCCAGATCATGAAAGTACTGAAGACGTTAATCCAACTCAATACAAGGCAATGATTGGTTCTCTAATGTACTTGACTGCTTCAAGACCAGACATCATGTTTGCCGTATGCTTGTGTGCCAGATATCAAGCTAATCCAAAAGAGTCACACATGAAAGCAGTGAAGCGTATTCTTCGTTACTTGAAGGGGAAACCTAAACTTGGGTTGTGGTATCCAGCTGATAGTGATATGAATTTTGTTGCTTACACTGACTCAGACTTTGGAGGATGCAAGTCGAATAGAAAGTCTACAACAGGTGGTTGTCAGTTCTTAGGAGGCAGGATTGTGTCTTGACAATGCAAGAAGCAATCTTGTGTGTCTACCTCTACGTGTGAAGCTGAATATATTGCTGCGGGTAGCTGCTGCTCTCAGGTTCTCTGGATATAACAGCAGATGCGTGATTACGGTTTGGATTTCACTCGTACTCCTATTATGATAGACAATAATGCCACGATTTCTATAACAAATAATCCCGTGAAACACAGTCGCACAAAATATATTGACATACGTCATCATTTTATACGGGATTGTGCTGAAAAGAGACTAATTGAATTACATCGAGTCGACACACTAGATAACCTGGCAGATCTTTATACTAAAGCATTTGGCAGGGCTCGCTTTGAATATTTAGTCGAACTCAATGGGATGAGGAATCCTGAATAACTGGTTTTTCATAAGAATTTTGTAAATATTTTATTGTTTTCTTAAAAATCAAAATTAAAAAAATAGAAAACCACAAAATCCAAAAACATTGAAAAATTGAAAAACATAAAAAAAATAGAAAATCAAAAATGAGTTATCACTGTGTGAAAAAGAAGAAATGATAGTACATCAGCAAGTTAGACTGTCACACTGAAATTGAACTTAAATTGCTTAAGTGTGATAGCAGCTTCATCATATGATGTACCAGTAGGCAAAAAGCGTGAAATAATCGACTTACCAATGTGATATAAACCTAAATGAACTGTGTATGAGTGGGGAACACATCAGTGGTGTATGGTTTAATGACCTTAAATCTTGCGTTGATAGATTGCCAAAATCTGAAGTTTTGGGTCTTTATACTGTTATTTCATCTGGGGATATTAGGGTTATCCTTCTGCTGCATCCAGATACATGCTGACCTAGACACAACCAGGATATCTTAAAAGAGCAAAAAAAAGCCAAATCCCATAAATGAAGATGCTCTCATAGAGAGTCATTCAAATGTGCAAAATGCATAAATCGTACCAAAAATGGTATTTGTCATAGCCCTCGTTAGATATTTTGGTCTCTTTGCTGTACGGAAATACTGACCTGTTCACCAATTATCTAAACGTTGAAAAATAAAACGGATGAATTCAGTATACTCACCTACTAAGATGAATTTTTGTGCATACCTTGATCGCGGGGGTATATCCTGAAGTGGGACACACTAGTATCTCAGAAATAAAATTACCTTAACGTATCATACGGTAATGGTACTTGAAATGTTCATGCATTTTGTTTAAGTGGACAAGCATACTAGTAATCGTCTTGGACTGCTTTTCACAAAAAATTAAATAAAGAATTATCTAATAGTGTGAAAACAGTTTGATTTTGCTGATATGATCTTCTTACCAGTGATTCTCACACAAATAGAGTGTTTATTGCTTTTGTATTTACTTGCTTTCAGAAAATATAAAAATCCAAAAATAGTGTCTTTTTCTGTTTAAAAATTCTTAACGTACGGAAAAATGTTATTCTTGGAGGAATTGTTACTGATAGGGCGAGACGGTGTTAGAAAGTGAGTTCAAAATTTTAAATCATACAGGATCTTGTGTGTTGGACAAAAAGTTTTGCGTGTTGATGATAAGTTGAAAATGCTTAATCTGTGATACAGTTTAACTATCTCTTGAACAATAATAATTTATTTACGTTTGTTGAAAAATTCTTATGGTTTCTCGAGATGTTTGTTTTATAGTATACAAATTGAAGCAGTATGTTGTTGAGAAGTTGCTGTGATGAAAAGATGAGAGTTTGATTGGATGCATGGTAGAACCTCCTTTCTACATTGTAGACAAAGTTGAAGTGTTGAAGAGTGCTTTACAAATGCTGAACTGGAGTTTACTCAAATGCTAAAGTTTTTGAAGATTTGGTGATTGGATGCATCAGCTTAGGGGGAGCCTGTTGCTGACAGAAGCTGTTAAAGCTGAAGCTATCCAAAGACCAAAGACAGTGCACGACTACATGAAGAATGCAAGATGACTAAAGACAAAGTTATTTTATGAAGCTATTGTCAAGGGGGAGTTTATTGGTGCATATTTGTGACAACAGCTTAGATTTGGTCTTTGGATATCTTGTAATTAGTTAAACTATAAACGGTTAGCGGGTTTAGCTTTGTATTAGTGAGTTGTAATGTTTGGGCTAACCAAACCCACACATATTGGGTGTATGGGGGCGAATTGGGCTTACTCCAATTCGCAGTCCATGAGGTTTATCCTAGCCCAAGTTGCAAACCTTGTGTTATATAAACAAGGTTAGGCTTTAGGGTTTAGGTTAATCAGCCAAAACAGAGTTTGAGAGAGTATTTTCGTAAGAGCTTATAGCTTGGACGAATTTGGAGTTGGTTAGGGTTTTGATTGATTGTAATTCGTGAGATTGATAATCAATAAAAACCCGGTTTGATTGTGAATTGCTGATTGTTGTTCCTACACGTTTTCTGCTATATTCTGATCAAGAGGATTCCGCACTCTTGATTAGATTGACAATTCTGTGAAAGATCCATACTAATCATAGGGGACCTACAAAATTTACGAACAATACAAGTTGATTTACTTCCTATAACATGTATCTACACTAATGCTAATAGATCTAAGCAAAAATTTGAGGTTCGATCCGGATGAAGTTCAAGAACCCTAGATTTTCCTCAAATTTTTGGTGTTTTAACTACATGCAAATGCTTAATCTAACTACTAAAGGTGATAGAATCATACCTTGATCTTAATCTAACTACTAAAGGTGATAGAATCATACCTTGATGTTGTTAGAAGCAAAGGAGATGTCGGAATCTTGCAGAAAAATCGCCTGAACCAGAGGGTTTTCGGGGAAACGGGGCATGTGGAATGAAGAAACTGTTATGAAAAAGGGGTTTTATCCCTACAGTTGCGCGGACACGGCCCTGTGTCCAGTGGACATAGCCCCGTGAGCGGGCAGTTTTGAAATTTTTTTTATTTATTTTTTTAGTGCTCGTGTGAGTGCCCTGTTTCCCAAAAACTTGGTTAGAAGACTTACCTATTTAGATGTCAACCCGCTTATTCGTAACTTACCAGGTATGATGTTGATGCTTTCATTCTTCGATCGTTTGAAATGAGATTTCTTCCTTCTTTCCTTATTAGGTTTAATGTGTTTATCATGCAAATTTTTCATTCTTTCCTTATAAATTTCGGAGTTAGAGTATGCATAATTCCTAACTTCGTCTAATTCATTTAATTGACAAAATCGGTTTTTACAGGCAAATTCTAAATCTAAGTTTACATTTTTAATTGCCCAGTAGGCCTTGTGTGCAATTTCTACTGGCAAATGATAGCTTTTTCCATAGACGAGCTTATATGGGGTGGTACCTATTGTAGTTTTATAAGCAGTTCGAAAAGCCCATAAAGCATCATCTAATTTATCGGCCCATTCTTTTTTATTTAACCTTACAGTTTTTTTGAGTATTCTTTTTAAACCTCTATTAGTCACTTCGGCTTGTCCATTTGTTTGAGGGTGATATGTCGTTGAAACCCGGTGATATACCCATACCATGTTAAAAAAAATTCGAGTTGATGGTTACAAAAGTGGGTACCTCTATCACTTATTAATGCTTTAGGTGTTCCAAAACGAGAGAATAAATTTTTCAGAAATCTTACCACGACTCTTCCATCATTTGTTGGAAGTGCCTCGGCCTCGGCCCATTTAGACAAGTAATCGACTACCACAAGTATATATTTGTTTCCTTTTGACGGTGGGAAGGGTCCCATAAAGTCGAGTCCCCACACATCAAAAATTTCACAAACAAGAATGCCATTTTGTGGCATTTCGTTTTTGGAAGAAATATTACCTGATCGTTGGCAAGCATCACATGCCTTTACAAGACTTTGTGCGTCTTTGTAAATGGTTGGCCAATAAAATCCTGAATCAAATACATTTCGTGCGGTACTAGCGGCACCATGATGTCCTCCGTATGGACCTTCATGACAATGGCGGAGAATTCTTCTTGCTTCACTACCATGTACGCATCGGCGGATGAGTTGGCCGGCACACATTTTGAAAAGATAAGGATCTTCCAAAAATAATGCTTTACATCAGCAAAGAATTTTTTTCTTTGATGATGTGGCCATCCTTTGGCGAATATACCGCTAGCTAAGTAGTTAACATAGTCGGCGTACCATGGTTCTTCTCTGTATTCCACCATTTCCAAGGACTCTGTTGGAAATTTTTCATTGATTTGTTCATACCTGGTTGCCTCCAAAGCTAGGTCTTCTAGGCGCGAAAGATGATCTGCCGCGGTGTTTTCTACTCCTCTTTTGTCTTTGATTTCAATATCAAATTCTTGGAGGGGTAGAATCCACCAAATCAAACGTGGTTTAGTATCCTGCTTCTTGAAGAGATATCTAATGGCTGCATGATCTGTATAGACTATTGTTTTAGAAAGAACAAGGTAAGAACGAAATTTATCAAAAGCAAATACCACAGCTAGTAACTCTTTTTCTTTTGTTGTGTAATTTTCTTGTGCATCGTTAAGTGTTTTACTAGCATAATAAATTGGGTGAAAATGTTTTTCTTTTCTTTGTCCCAAGACTGCTCCAACTGCAAAGTCACTTGCATCACACATGATTTCGAAAGGTAATTTCCAATCAGGCTCTATCATGGTAGGTGCATTGACTAGCATTTCCTTGAGTGCAAGAAATGCTTGATTGCAATCCTTGTCAAATATGAAAGGGGCATCTTTTTCAAGTAATTTTGTTAGTGGTCTTAAGATTTTAGAAAATTCTTTGATAAATCGCATATAGAATCCGGCATGTCCTAGGAAACTTCTGATAGCTCTAACGGAGGATGGGGGTGGTAATCGAGAAATAGTGTCTATCTTTGCTCGATCAACCTCCATTCCTTCGCTTGAGATTTTATGACCGAGTATTATTCCCTCCGTTACCATGAAATGACATTTTTCCCAATTAAGGGCGAGGTTGGTTTCCTCACATCGGAATAGCATTCGTTCAAAGTTATCGAGGCATTGGTCATATGAATCTCCAAAGATAGAAAAGTCATCCATGAAGACTTGCATTGTCTTTTCTATCATGTCATTGAAGATGGCCACCATGCAACGTTGAAAAGTCGCGGGGGCATTACATAGACCAAAAGGCATGCGTCGATAAGCAAAAGTTCCATAGGGACATGTAAATGTTGTCTTTTCTTGGTCTTCGAGTGCTATCGGGATTTGAAAGTAACCTGAAAAACCATCCAAGAAACAATAAAATTTATGACCGGATAATCTTTCTAACATTTGATTAATGAAGGGTAAAGGAAAGTGATCTTTCCTTGTTGCTTCATTTAATCGCCTATAATCTATACATACCCTCCATCCTGTGACGGTTCTCGTTGGTATTAATTCATTCTTTTCATTAGTTATTACCGTCATACCTCCTTTCTTTGGAACTACTTGGACGGGACTTACCCAAGGACTATCGGAGATAGGATAAATAAGTCCAGTGTCTAGTAATTTGATGACTTCGTTTTTAACCACTTCTTGGACATTTGGATTTACTCTACGTTGTGGTAGTATTACCGATTTATAGTCATTGTTCATTAAAATTTTGTGCGTGCACATGGAAGGACTTATGCCTTTAATATCTACAAGCTTCCAAGCGATCGCATTTTTGTGTTTTTTCAAAAGGGTAATTAATTTTTCTTTTTCTACCCTAGTTAATTTAGATGAAATAATTACAGGTGATTTACCATCTTTGTCGAGAAAAGCATATTCCAAACCTTTTGGGAGTTCTTTGAGCTCAATAGGTGGGTCTTTAGGAGACTCCTTATTTGGTTGCTCATTTCGATCAAGAACTACAGAAGTTTGTTCTATGGCGACCTCTTCTTCAACAAAGTGGTCAATTTCTTCTCTTGTATCGGGTGGTTCATCTTCATCTTCAATTAGGGGGTCATTATTGCCGAATGGATATTACATTGAACGCTCAAGATCGACACTCTTTTTAAATGCCCCTAATTGAATAGATAGATTGTTGCGCTTCCGGTTTTTCAAAGCTTCGTGGGTTTTTACAAAAGGTCGTCCAAACACTAGAGGAGCGTCATCAAGGATGACAAAGTCGGTTGGGATTACCATTTGATTTGTTTGAACCAAGACATCCTCAACTACACCGATTGATTTTATTACTTTCCGATTGGATAAAAAATGGGTAATTGAAGTGGAGAAAAATCACCAATACTTAATTTTTCGAAAATGTAGTTTGGCATTACGTTAACACAAAGATCTTTATCGATTGTGATATTACTAATAAACGAATTTTGAAAAAAAATGGAACCGATGTAATGTTAATTTCAAATGGATCTTCTTTTATTAGCGAAGTTTGATCATTAGTTAACTTAACGCTCACCGTTTCGTCAATTTTAGTATTAGTGTTTAACTCTTTTAAAAACTTAGCATGAGGGGGAACTAAACAATGATTTTCGAAAGAAGGTGACAAGAGATTAATTTCTTCAAAATTAGACTCTTCTTGAATATTATCGGACTCACTCTTTTCGTTGTTTAACTCATGTGTCGGTTTTTCACTTATTTGTTCTTCCATTTTTACATTTTCAACTATCTCTTTTTTATTTAATTCTTCTCTTGCGCAAGACTCATCTTCCCTTGCGCGAGATTCTAATATGCAATGTTCGATAGTTTTAATTTTTTCTATTATCCTATCGGCGATGTCGGTGATAGAGCAAGGATCGGGATCCTCAAAGCTCGAATCCGGTTGTTCGATCCTTTGTTCCTCATAGTACTCATAGGAAGTAGATGGTTCACACCATTGTTCTTCATTGTAAGTATATGATGGATAAGGGTCGTAATTTTATTCTTCATAATACTCATACGAGGTGGGTTGTTCACGCCATGGTTCCTCATAATAAGCATATGAATGTGGTGGCTCATATCTTGGTTCCTCAAAGTATGAGTATGAAGGCTCATACCTTGGTTCATCAAAATATGAGTATGAGGGAGAAGGTTCATACCTTGGGTCTTCATAGGATGTGTATGAAGTTGATGGCTCGTACATGGGCTCCTCATAGTAGGTGTATGAAGTGGATGGTTGAAATAAGTCACAATATTGAACCGAGAACGGGTCACCACAAATGGTGCAATAGTCTTCACTATAATCATCCTCCTCATAGGTGTAGTTGTAACCTCCTGAGTATTGATCCATGAGAATCACTCAGTAGACCACAACAAAGTCTCGAGACCAGAAAACAAAAATAAAAACGGAAACAGAGGCTGGACACGGCCCTGTGTTCAGTGAGCACGACCCTGTGTTCAGATTCCGTATATGGGCGTTTTAATTAAAGTTACTGATTTCGTTGAGCACGGGGCGTGTTCAGTGAGCACGGCCCCGTATTCAGGCTACTGTAAATGCAAAATCTAACTAAAATGCAGAAAAAATGCGCGCGTTTTAAAAAGGTTTTGAAAAACTGATTAGGCCATCGATTTTAAGCTTTATTAAAATCCTTGTATCCCCGACAACAGTGTAACAACCCTCGGTAAAACAAACACTTTCATAATATTTTCTGACACCCTGTTATATCTTAAAATATCCTTATATGTCTTATATTACACCCCGTATGTAAAAACCGAGCCCGAAATATATTATAGCATTTAAAATAAATTAAAAACCCTAAATATTGAGTTGAGACGGGCCGCGTGGACCCACCCCAACTATTTACGCGGGCGGTATCAAGGCAGGAACCAGACTCCGCTGATTCCTTTAGTTCAAACGGGCCACGTAAGCTTAAGCTTACATTGACGCGGGCCGCGAGAGATCATTAAACGCGGAGACATCCTGAGCTGACACGTGTCGACATCGTGGTGGACCTACACATCGAATCAGCTAAGCTATAGAGTTGACCAATGTTGACGCGGGCCACGTAGCCTAATGGCTACTCTTATGCGGGCCGCCTGGAAGTCGAATAACAACACTATAAATAGAACGCACCAGTTTTCGTTTTCCGTCGCTCATTCTCAATTCTCAAATCTCTATTTCTTTAGAAGAGGCATTATAGTTGGGTATTATACCCCTAATTAGCGAGGTTCTGCTCCGTTGTAAGTATTATAACCCCAGTTTCGTAATAGTTACGCTGCCCGATTGATTTAGGGTTCCGTAATAACTGTCGTGGTTCTGCCCGACGTAGTTATTGGAATGCCGTCTCGGGGAGGGTATCATTAATATTTTCAAAGGGTTATAATACTAACCAATGTACATTTGTATAAATTATAGATTTTATCCAGGAAACCCTTACGCGAAGTCTAAGATAGCAATGTGAGTTTATCCTCTTTTTGTTAACCTTTTTGGAATATTTTACAAAACCTTAATTGTTTTACAATATGATTAAGCGGTGATTGAGTCTTTGTAGTTCTTCAATTACTGCCGGTATTATGGGGTTTTGTATACAAAATTTATTACTTGCGAGTAGTAAGTCGGAATGACAGTACGTTACCATTGGACAACGAGTTAGCCAATGTGTAATATGACCCACAAGTCAAGGATTGATAGTACTGAATGAGTAATTGTGTAGAAATAAACAATGTGATCGCTCTCAATACTGTGTTAATCAATAAAATGTTTCTTGATTAAACTGGGATTCACTCACCAGTATTTCCCGCTGACAAAATATTTTTAAAACATGTTTCAGGTAACACAATGTGAAAGCCAACAGGGAAAAAGCCAGCTCGAGAGCACTGACGGCTTGGAAAATAAGTAGCTATAAAAGTTATCTAATAAACGATGCTTTAAATTCAATAAAATAGGGTTTGTCCCTATAAATGTATTGTAATAAGAAACTTGGGTTTTGCCCATGTGTTTATTAGTATCAATTATGGTGGTTTTTCTCTGATAAACATTTCCTAACTACGGTCCTGATGTAAATTCCGCTTCCAAATTAACGAAACCTGATACCACCACCACCACTGAGTTCGCGTCCGCACGTTCCCGGGACAGATAAGGGATCGGGGGTTGCCACAGAAGGTGGTATCAGAGCCTAGCCACTGGTCTGAGCCAAAGAAGTATTCTGCTGACACTTAAATTCTATATTTTTGTTAGGAAATAAATTATGGAAATACATGCATAACTGTATTTATTTGTTATGTGTTATTTGACTATTTGTTAGTTTATAGTATGAGTGATCAAGGACCTTCAGATCTGAATCGTCAGTTATCTGATTCACCTAAAAGTGAAAGTACATCATCACAGCCTGCCCTTTCGGGGTATTCTGCTGATCAGGAGGAAGGAATATTTGCCTTTAGAGCTCAATCTGAAGAACCATTTCCTAATAAGAAACGAGGATGGTTCAGTAAGGAAGCTTTTGCTCGTAGGAAGAGAATGCAAAAATTGCAACAGCAAAGAGTTTTAGCAGCTATTAAGCGAGAGACAGATGCCCATACGCAAGATATGCTTAATAGAAGCCTAGCTAATTTCCATATCTTAGCTACAACTGCTGCTGACCCAAGTCTGGAACAACTAGTAGCCCCACAACCACAAAACCCAGAACAACCCATGGAAATAGAAAACCCGAAAAACCAAGTGGAGATGCACAACTTTAACCCAGAAGAAATCCCTAGGGTACCTGCACCAAACCCCCTAGACCCGAATTATGACCCCTGGTGGGACGACAATAGTAATTTTGTGCAACGTTACCCTATCCAGGAATATCCACCCATACAGAACACAGAAGCTTACCCAGGTATGGACCCTTTAGATCCCTATTACCAAGATGATTATATTAGGGAAATATTAGAGGATCCTTACCAATTTCAGGAACTTTCACCTCCATATCAGGAACCCGCACCCCAGATTCCAAACCCAGTCCGAGAACCTGCACCCCCAATGAGTGCCGAAAACGTCCAAGAACTTAGGACTTTTGGGGAGGAAATTTTAGAGAGCAGTGAGAGAATGCGTCAGGTGGGAGAGCGTCTCGTATGGAAATACGATGAGCGCAATATGGATTTTTGGATAAATCCATATCCGTGAATGTGAATGGAGGAGATGGTAGTAATAATAATAATAAAATAAAATAAAAATAAAATAAAATATGTGTGTACGGATGCATATTACTATTAGTGTGATTCTATTTCTGTTGGTATTGTAATTTTTATTTCAGTACTAGTATGTAATAGATGCATAATAGTATATGAATAGAGTAAAAGTAGCAATGATCTACGTTTTTTGGCTAGATTGTGTGTCATGTGAGTAACTATATTACTTATTATCTTGTAATATTAATATGGGGTAAATGTTTAAAATTCAGATGGCCGATGACGAAAATCAAGGAAATGTGAATAATGATAACCAGAGTAACATTAACGTGGTTAATGAGAATCCAAGCATCAATAACAATGGAAATCAAGTGGATAATAGTGCTATCCAACACATAGTAGCACAGGGAATTATAGATGCAATGCCATTTATTCTTCAAACTGTTAAGGATGCTGATAATAAAAGTAAACATAGCAGTAAGCGACCAATTGAACCAGAAAACAGCGTGAATAATGGACCAGTACTTCGAATGCCTATTCCCAAAAGAAGAAGAACCATGCCTTATGGTTGTTCTTATAAAGAATTCTGGTCTTGTAAACCAATGGAATTCTCGGGCAACGAAGGGGCCATTGCTACCTTACGCTAGATAGAAAAGACTGAGGCAGTCTTAAGGATAAGCAAGTGTGCTGAAGAAGATAAAATATTGTTTGCTTCTAATCTGTTTAAGAATTCAGCGCTAGAATGGTGGAACACTATCCTCCAAACAAGAGGAAGTGATAGAACTTACAATATGAAATGGGAAGAATTTAAGGACAAAGTAGAAAGGAAGTTCTGCCCACCCAATGAAAAGGAACAGATAGCAAACAAATTCCTAAACCTTAGGATGACTGGTGTGGATAGTAAGGGATACACTAAAATATTCTTTGAATATGCCAGAATAGTGCCAACTCTTGCTTCACCAGAACCAGTGTTAATTTCCCGTTATATTTGGGGATTAATTGGGGAAATAAGACTCGTAGTCAAGGCAGTTAGACCTCAAACCATAGAAGAAGCTGTAGAACTAGCCAATACCTTGACAGATGAATTAGTCCGTACCCGAGAAGAGGATCAAAGAAGGAACCTAACCCAAAAGCTCACACAAGAATTTCGTTCTGGAAATTTTAATCGTGGGAAAAATATAGGTTCTACCTCTACACCTTACTGTAGGAATTGCAAAAGAAAGCATTCAGGAAGATGCTCTATATACTGTAACTTTTGCAATATATCGGGACACAAGGAAGAAAACTGCAGGAAGAAAAACAACAGGATATGCTACAACTGCGGAGGACAAGGCCATATCAAGCCTAATTGCCCAAAATTAGCTCCAGCTGCAGACAACAAGAATACTAAAAATGCTAGAGCATTTGTTCTGACTGCAGATGAAGCCAAGATGATTCCAGATGTCATAGCTGGTACGTTTTTAGTTAATGATGTCTTTGCTAAAGTATTATTTGACTCTGGTGCAAACCAAAGTTTTATTAATACATCATTTTGCAAATTTCTAAACCAGTCATTAACTAAACTACCACAAGAATGTCTAGTAGAAACAGCTAATGGAGAAACCGTTAAGATTTCTGAAATCTTGCAGGGAGCAAGCATAGAAATTTTAAATCAGAATTTTATAGCAAACCTATATCCCATGAATCTGGCAGGATTTGATGTTGTTTTAGGAATGGATTGGTTAATAGCCAACAAAGCCAATATTTTATGTGATCAAAAGTCAATTCAAGTAAATTCACCAAAAGGTAAAGCGATCACAATTAAGGGAGATAAACCCTCTAGATCCACTAAGTTCATCTCTGTGGTGAAAACTACAAGTTGTATAAGAAAAGGTTCTATAGTGTATTTGATTTCTATAATCACTAACACTAAAGGAAAAGATTTAAAAGACATTCCAGTAGTATCTCAGTTTTCAGATGTCTTTCCAAAAGAATTACCAAGACTACCTCCAGACAGAGAAGTTAAATTCAGAATTCACCTACTGCCAGGAACATCACCAATTGTCAAAGCACCTTATCGTTTGGCACCCGCCGAAATGCAGGAACTGAAGAAACAATTAGATGAATTGTTAGAGAACGGATTTATACAACCAAGTTCGTCGCCATGGGGAGCGCCGATACTGTTCGTTAAAAAGAAGGACAGATCAATGCATATGTGCATTGACTACCGTGAATTAAACAAGGTCACGATTAAGAATCGGTACCCATTACCGAGAATCGAGGATCTGTTTGATCAACTGCAAGGAGCTCGATTTTTCTAAAAAATCGATTTAAGGTCAGGATATCATCAGTTAAAGGTACAGGAAGAGGACATTCCTAAAACCGCTTTCAGAACGAGGTATGGCCATTATGAATTTACTGTCATGCCATTTGGTTTAACCAATGCCCTAGCTGCATTTATGGACATGATGAACCGAATATGTGAGCCATATTTGGATAAATTCATAATTGTTTTCATTGATGATATTCTAATTTACTCAAAGAGTAAAGGGGATCATGCAAAACATCTACACGCACTTTTAAGTTTACTAAGAAAGGAAAAGCTTTATGCTAAGTTTTCTAAGTGTGAATTTTGGTTAGAACAGGTACAATTCCTTGGACACTTAGTCAATCATGAAGGAATTCATGTGGATCCCACAAAGATCGAAGCAATTACTAAATGGAAAACCCCTGAATCACCAACTGAGGTTAGAAGTTTCTTAGGATTGGCCGGTTATTATAGAAGATTTATTCGAGATTTCTCTAGAATAGCCATTCCCTTAACTAAGCTAACCTGTAAATCTGTTAAATTTGAATGGGGATTAAAACAAGAAGAAGCCTTTAGAATTCTTAAGCAAAGATTAACCCATATACCCATACTAGCATTACCAGAAGGAACTGAAGACTTTGTAGTCTATTGTGACGTTTCTAAATTAGGTTATGGATGTGTATTGATGCAACGGCAAAAGGTTATAGCTTACGCATCTAGACAACTTAAGAATCATGAAGAGAATTATTCAACCCATGATTTAGAACTAGGAGCTATAATTTTTGCCCTTAAGATTTGGAGACATTACCTTTATGGTAGTAAGTTTACCATATTCACTGATCATAAGAGTTTAAGGTATGTTTTTGGGCAAAAGGATTTGAATATGAGACAAAGACGTTGGATGGAATTTCTTAGTGATTATGATTGTGATATCCAGTATCATGAAGGAAAAGCAAATGTAGTGGCAGATGCTTTAAGCCGAAAGTATCATGAAAAGCCAAAGAAAGTACGTTCTCTTAAATTAAATCTGCAAGTAGATTTAAATGATCAGATAAGAGAAGCACAAGAATCAGTAATCAAGGATGATTCTGAAAAATTAAAAGGTATGCTAAAAGAATTAGAACAAGGAACAGATGAAATTTGGAGATTCCATGAAAAGAGAATGTGGATACCTAAATTAGGAAATCTACGTCATCGTATACTAGAAGAAGCCCATAAGTCTAAATACACGATGCACCCAGGAAGTGATAAAATGTACCAAGATTTAAGGAAAAATTTCTGGTGGATAGGAATGAAGAAGGACATAGCAGCCTATGTTTCTAAATGTTTAACTTGTTCACAAGTTAACGCTGAACACCAGAAACCCTCAGGTTTGTTACAGCAATTAGAAATGCCAGTTTGGAAATGGGAATTGATAACAATGGATTTTGTTACTAAATTACCCAAAACAAAGAAAGGAAATGATACAATCTGGGTGATTGTAGATAGGCTAACTAAGTCAGCTCATTTCCTACCAATGAAGGAAACAATTAGTATGGAACAATTAGCTAAATTGTATGTAAATGAAATTGTTTCTTTACATGGCATTCCTTTATCAATTGTTTCTGATAGAGATAGTCGATTTACCTCTCATTTTTTGTCAAGTTTCCAAAAGTCAATGGGAACTAAGTTAAAACTAAGCACAGCTTATCATCCTCAAACGGACGGACAAAGCGAAAGAACAATCCAGACAATGGAGGACATGCTTAGAGCTTGTGTAATTGATTTTGGAGGTAATTGGGATGATCACTTACCTTTAATAGAATTTTCTTATAATAATAGTTATCACACAAGTATCAATGCTGCACCATTCGAAGCACTTTATGGACGTAAGTGCCGAACCCCAGTCTGTTGGGCAGAAATTGGGGAAAAGCAACTATCTGGACCTGAGATAGTGCAAGAAACAACCGACAAGATCATTCAAGTCAAGGAACGACTGAAAGCAGCACATGATCGACAGAAGAGCTATGCTAATAATCGACGTAAACCATTGGAATTTCAAGTAGGAGATAAAGTATTGTTGAAAGTCTCTCCTTGGAAAGGAGTAGTAAGATTCATCAAACGAGGGAAGCTAAGTCCCAGATATGTTGGAGCTTTTGAGATTATTAGAAAAATAGGACATGTAGCCTATCAGCTACAACTGCCAGAGGAGATGGCAGGAATACATGATGTATTTCATGTATCTAATCTCAAAAAGTGTTTATCTGATGAATCACTGATAGTACCTCTTAAGGATATAGAGGTAAATGAACAACTCAAGTTTGTAGAAAGGCCTCTACAAATTGAAGACATGAAAGTCAAAAATCTCAAGCATAAGAGACTAGTTCTAGTCAAAGTGAAGTGGGACTCCAAGAGGGGACCAGAGTACACATGGGAGCTCGAGTCAGAAATGCAAAGGAAATATCCGCATTTGTTCCATTAGATCTCGAGGACGAGCTCTAAAATAAGGTGGGGAGAATGTAACAACCCTCGGTAAAACCAACACTTTCATAATATTTTCTGACACCCTATTATATCTTAAAATATCCTTATATGTCGTATATTACACCATGTATGTTAAAACCGAGCCCGAAATATATTATAGCATTTAAAATAAATTAAAAACCCTAAATATTGAGTTGAGGCGGGCCGCGTGGACCCACCCCAACTATTTACGCGGGCGGTATCAAGGGTGGAACCAGACTCCGCTGATTCCTTTAGTTCAAACGGGTCGCGTAAGCTTAGGCTTACATTAACGCGGGCCGCGAGAGATCATTAAACACGGAGACATGACACGTGTCGACATCGTGGCGGACCTACACATCGAATCAGCTAAGCTATAGAGTTGACCAATGTTGACGCGGGCCGCGTAGCCTTATGGCTACTCTTACGCGGGCCGCCTGGAAGTCGAATAACAACACTATAAATAGAACGCACCAGTTTTTGTTTTCCGTCGCTCATTCTCAAATCTCTATTTCTGTAGAAGAGGCATTATAGTTGGGTATTATACCCCTAATTAGCGAGGTTCTGCTCCGTTGTAAGTATTATAACCCCAGTTTCGTAATAGTTACGCTGCCCGATTGATTTAGGGTTCCGTAATAACTGTCGTGGTTCTGACCGACGTAGTTATTGGAATGCCGTCTCGGGGAGGGTATCATTAATATTTTCAAAGGGTTATGATACTAACCAATGTACATTTGTATAAATTATAGATTTTATCCAGGAAACCCTTACGCGAAGTCTAAGATAGCAATGTGAGTTTATCCTCTTTTTGTTAACTTTTTTGGAATATTTTACAAAACCTTAATTGTTTTACAATATGATTAAGCGGTGATTGATTCTTTGTAGTTCTTCAATTACTGCCGGTATTATGGGGTTTTGTATACAAAATTTATTACTTGCGAGTAGTAAGTCGTAATGACAGTACGTTACCATTGGACAACGAGTTAGCCAATGTGTAATATGACCCACAAGTCAAGGATTGACAGTACTGAATGAGTAATTGTGTAGAAATAAACAATGTGATCGCTCTCAATACTGTGTTAATCAATAAAATGTTTCTTGATTAAACTGGGATTCACTCACCAGTATTTCCCGCTGACAAAATATTTTTAAAACATGTTTCAGGTAACACAATGTGAAAGCCAACTGGGAAAAAGCCAGCTCGAGAGCACTGACGGCTTGGAAAATAAGTGGCTATAAAAGTTATCTAATTAACGATGTTTTAAATTCAATAAAATAGGGTTTGTCCCTATAAATGTATTGTAATAAGAAACTTGGGTTTTGCCCATGCGTTTATTAATATCAATTATGGTGGTTTTACTCTGATAAACATTTCCTAACTACGGTCCTGATGTAAATTTCGCTGCCAAATTAACGAACCCTGATACCACCACCACTGAGTTCGCGTCCGCCCGTTCCCGGGACAGATAAGGGATCGGGGGTTGTGAAAAACGACGCCAAAAACTTGATGTGCATTAGGTGTGGTAGGTTTTTAATGTATATTTTAAGCCCTTTAACACTTTTTAGCCAAGTTTTAAATTTATAAAACACGATATTTACTAACACTAAACACACATATGGGCAAGTGCACCCATCGTGAGGGTAGTATAGTGTTGGTAAGATACCGAGGTCATCCAAGGATACAAGAGCTTTTAATACCGGTTTATCCTCAACGTCTAATCAAATCAAAAGTTTAGAAAAAGGGTTTTTAAACAAGAAAAATAAAACTAACTAAAATGCTGAAAAAATAAAAATAAAAATAAAAATAAAAACAGATAGACAAGATGAATCACTTGGATCCGACTCGTGTTTAGTGTAACCCTTGATTATTCCCGCACTTTTGCACTTTTTAAGAGATTATCTTAGTTATTGTAGTAGGCCCCTCTTCAGAAGGTGACGTTACCCTCAACCCAGTAGTTTGAGTCAACAAAGATACAATCTTAAAGGGTTGGATTATTGGAAGATAATTAATTAAGTTATTAATGCATATTGTAGTAGGCCCCTCTTCTGGAGGTGACGTTACCCTCGGCTAAGTAGTCTGAGTTAGCAGAGATACAGTCCTAAGTAACCGGGTTAAAGTATTAATAGTAGTTTACATATGAGTGGATCAAGGAGTTCGGACCCCCGCCATCCAATACCAGTGGGTATTGAAGGAGGTCCTACTAAAGTTGACCCAGGTCCTTGCAGGATCTATACACTGAACAAGGCAAGACTCTTACCAAACCGTTCCCTTAACCCCCGACCAGGTAGCCAACATACCTCCATATAGACCATGGAGATATGAATGGTGAAAATATTTTATTTTATATAGATAGTAAAATAATGCCAAGACACCATGGACAAACGATAAGGAAGACTCACCTTCAACATAAGAAACTAGTTATTAAAGTCATTAATACAGAACCAAATAAAAAGTGAGAAAGGATTAAAAATAAAAAAGTATTACACCAAACACTTGTCTTCACCAAGTGATGTAAGAGACTTAGACAAACATGGCCTTTGATTGTCAAGAACTCTTACGATCAATCTTGAATCCCGAGACTACTCACACACTCTATGATGGATGATGGATGATGGTGGTGGATGATGGTGTATGGTGGTGGTGGAGTGTGGGTGAAGTGTGAGAGAGGTGGTTTGCCAAGGGATGGTTTGCAAATGAGCCAAGCACCCCTATTTATAGCCTGCACAGAAGCCCGGACACGGCCCCGTGTCCATTGGGCACGGCCCTATGTCCACCCATCTTCTCTTTCTTCATTAATTGCAGTTTGTCTGCATTAGTTGACCACGCCCCAGTGTCCGCTGGGCACGACCCCGTGTGCAGAATCGTATTTGTACTATCAAGATTTTCCTAGATTCTGCGAATCTTAGAGTTGACCACGGCCCCGTGTCCGCTGGGCACGCCCCCGTGGTGGGTGATAGAATCTTCTACAGCTTTGTCTTTTCTGCAGACACTTGGGCACGCCCCCGTGCTCATTGAGCACGGGGCGTGTTCAGCCTTCTGTTCTCTTGTTTTGCTTGGGAAGATGTTGTCGAGGGGGGGGGGGGCGGGCATGCCATGTTTATTCCTTTTCTTGTATTTATGTTAGATTTAGCTTCCTTTTTGCTTCTTTTGTTCATTTGAGCTCATTTAATCCTGAAAATACAAAAGGAAGATAAAAACATACTTTTTCCAACATTAGTACTAAAAAAGGGTTAGTTTAATGCCACATTTGATGTAATTTATATGTTGCATTTTGCGCACATCAGTAGTGCGATCCGATGACCGTCCGATGCACGAGTTCTTGGTCTATTTTGACTAAGGATTGCATGACCGTGCCGATTTGGCACGACCGTGCAACACCTGGGCCTTTTTGTGTAATTTTTCACAGTAAGCTTTTAACTCTGAATTTTCACCCAATTTTTCCATTTTTGCACTATTTCATATATTTTAACAATTAATCAACTTCAAATTTTCAAAAATCATGGATCAAGATCGTATGTTCCTACGTTTAAAACCGAAAAATTAACGAATTACGAATTAAATATTAAAAAAACTAATATACACAAAATTACCCTTAGCGTGTGAAAACACGCTTGCTAAATTTGTCAACGAGTCGATAGGTAGACTCATTCTCCCTACACTTATTTTAAGTGTGCGGGACGTGGAGTTCGAGAATTTCCTCCACTAGGTCAACCGGTCCATTGATGTAAAGTTTTAAACGATGATCGTTAACTTTGAAACTTCCCCTGCTTGGATCCTCAATAGCTACGGCCCCGTACAGAAATATTTCCTTAACTTTGTATGGACCCATCCATCGGGATTTTAGCTTCCCGGGGAATAAACGCAGTCTTGAGTTATATAACAAGACAAGATCCCCTATACGGAGATCCTTATGGTCTCTCAACCTCTTGTCATGAAATCTCTTGACTCGCTCCTTGTATCTGCTAGAACTTTCATAGGCATGGTTTCTTAGTTCCCCGAGCTCATGGATTTGTAGAAAACGGGCTTCACCTCCGCTTTTTAAATCCATATTCGCCGTCTTCAAGGCCCAAAATGCCCTATGTTCTAGCTCGACAGGTAGATGACAAGCTTTCCCGTAAACCAACATAAAGGGTGTGGTTCCAATAGGTGTCTTGAATGTTGTTCTAAAAGCCCACAGAGCGTCATCTAGCTTGTCTGACCAATCCTTGTGGTTGTTATTAATGGACCATTCAAGGATTCTTTTCAAACCCTGATTTGTAACCTCTACTTGCCCACTCGTTTGAGGGTGATATGGCGTAGCCAATCTATGATGAACTCCATAACGGGACAAGGCTCGTTCTAACTGCGCATTACAGAAATGCATTCCTCGGTCACTGATTAGTGCTTTTGGAGCACCAAATCGGGCAAATAAACTTTTTAAGAACCTCAAGACTAGCCTAGCGTCGTTTGTGGGCAAAGCTTGAGCTTCATCCCATTTTGAGACATACTCTACAGCAACTAGGATGTATTTGTTACCTCGTGAGGCTGGAAATGGTCCCATGAAGTCGATACCCCATATATCAAAGACTTCAAAGACTTGCATTGGATGCTGAGGCATTTCGTTACGTGCGGAGATATTTGTTGCCCTCTGGCAAGCATCACACGCTCTAACCCATTCATGCGCATCACGAAAGATTGTGGGCCAGTAAAACCCAGAGTCTGAAACTTTCTTTGCAGTGTAGTTTGCTCCATGATGACCTCCGGTTGGCCCTTCGTGACAGTGACGCAGAATGCTGGCTGCCTCTTCTCCAAATACACATCTTCAGATCACCTGATCAGCTTCGATTCTAAACAAGTATGGTTCGTCCCAAATGTAATACTTCAAATCTGCAAAGAACTTCCTTTTTTGCTGATATGACAATCCTTTGATAAGGATTCCACATGCGAGGTAGTTTGCAAAGTCGGCGAACCATGGTGACTCGTCATTCATCTCGATGCTTAAAAGAAATTCATGGGGGAAATTTTCGTTTATGGGTCCCTCCACTGAATTTTCTGAATTACCATGCTCAAGTCTCAAGAGATGGTCGGCTGCAACATTTAAAGTACCCTTTTTCTCTTGGATCTCAATGTCAAATTCTTGTAGTAACAAGATCCATCTAATAAGACGCGGTTTTGTGTCCTGTTTTCTAAAAAGGTATTTGATTGCTGCATGATCCGTATACACAATTGTTTTAGACAACACAAGGTACGACCTGAATTTGTCGAAAGCATATACTACTGCCAAAAGCTCTTTCTCTGTAGTCGTATAATTTTCTTGAGCATCATGTAGAGTTTTGCTGGCATAGTAAATAGGATGAAAATGCTTATCCCTTCTTTGTCCTAAGACTGCTCCTATTGCGTAATCACTGGCGTCGCGCATTATCTCAAATGGCAATGCCCAATCTGGTGCAACTAAAATAGGGGCTTCGATAAACCTTTGTTTTAGCTGCTTGAAAGCTTTCACGCATTCGCCTGAAAACACAAATGGAGCATCTTTTTCTAATAAACGGGTCATAGGTCTTGCAATTTTTCAAAAGTCTTTTATGAATCGCCTATAGAACCCTGCATGACCTAGGAAACTTCTAATCGCTCTGACCGAGGTTGGGGGAGGAAGTTTAGAAATGATATCCACTTTTTCTGGATCGACTTCCAACCCGGCTTCAGAGATTTTGTGCCCAAGAACTACTCCTTCTTTCACCATGAAGTGGCATTTCTCCCAGTTAAGCACTAGATTAGTTTCCTCACATCTCATTAACATTCTTTTCAAATTTCCAAGACACTGATCGAAGGAACTCCCGAAAACAGAGAAATCATCCATGAATACTTCCATGGAGTCTACTAACATGTCATGGAAAATAGCTACCATGCAACGCTATAATGTGGCTAGTGTATTACACAGCCCAAAAGGCATACGCCGGTAGGCGAATGTGCCAAAAGGACAAGTGAAAGTAGTCTTTTCCTGGTCCTCAGGAGCAATAAGAATTTGAAAGTATCCAGAGAACCCATCCAGAAAACAAAAAAATGACTTCCCCGACAGACATTCCAACATCTGGTCGATGAATGGAAGCGGGAAGTGGTCCTTATGGGTGGCATCGTTGAGTTTGCGATAATCGATGCAAACTCGCCATCCGGTGACAGTACGGGTAGGAATAACTTCATTCCTATCGTTTGGAACTACAGTAATACCACCTTTTTTATGTACTACTTGCACTAGACTTACCCAAACAGAATAAGATATGGGATAAATCAGCCCTGCATCTAACAACTTAATAACTTCTTTCTTCACCACGTCCTGCATATTAGGATTCAAGCGCCTTTGATGCTGTCCACTAGGTTTGTAATTGTCTTCCATTAGAATCTTATGAGTACAAAAAGAAGCATTAATGCCTTTGATATCCATAATCTTCTATGACATGGCTTTCTTGTGGAGCGTTAGAACTTCGAGAAGCTGTCTCTTTTCCACTTTTGCTAAAGATGCTGAAATGATGACTAGCAAGTGACACTCCTCGTCTAGAAATGCATATTCGAGATGCGGTGGGAGTTCTTTTAACTCCAACGACGGTGGGTCTTCAACCGATGGTTTGGACTTTTCTTCAACTTCACGATCAATCTCCACAAATTGATCTGGACTTTGAGAACTATCATCACCGATTTGGAAAACTGGCTGCTCAGTTTCGTGGCCCTCCTGCGAAATGCCATTTTGGTTCTCACACAACAGATATGTGTGCGTATCAATTTCTTCAATCGTGCCTTGGAAATGAGAGCTTACACAAGTGTCGACGATGTCGACATAGTAAAGCATGTCATCGTGACTTTGCGGATGTTGCATTGATCGTTTAATATCAAAAGTCACGTGCTCGTCATTTACTCGGAGCGTGATCTGGTCAGCTGCCATATCAACGATCGTCCTCGCAGTATTGAGGAACGGGCATCCAAGTATTAATGGCACTTTTGAGTCTTCGTTCATGTCAAGAATAACAAAATCCATGGGAAAACAAATTTATCGATTTTAGCAAGCATGTTTTCAACGAATCCACGTGGATACTTGATTGAACGATCTGTAAGTCGAATGCTCATTCTAGTGGGTGAAGGTTCACCCAAATCTAACTTAGCAAAGACCTTATATGGCATAAGGTTTATGCTAGCTCCTAAATCGGCTAATGCGTGACTGACAGACATGCTGCCAATGAGACAGGGAAGAGTAAAACTGCCCGGATCTCCCATCTTTTCAGGTAGACGGTTTTGGAGAAGGGCTTAACAGTTTTCATTCATCAACACACAAGATAAGCTTTCGAGCTTCTGCTTGTTTGTTAGGATGTCTTTTAAGAAACTTGCGTATTTAGGCCTTTGAGCCAACGCCTCAACAAATGGTATGTTTATGTGTAATTGTTTAAACATCTCTGAAAATTTACCATGTTGTTCATCGTTCTTCTGCTTCTTCAGTCTGCTCGGATATGGGACAGGAGGAATAAAATCTTTAACTGGCTCCTGGAACTGTGATGTACTTGCTGGGACTCGCCTAGCGTGCACCTCGACTAAAGCGTCAGATTGGACCATATCAGTGATTGGTGGTGAGTCCGATTTGTCAGGTCCCGTGGTTTTACCACTCCTCATCATTACTACATTAACGTGCCCTCTCGGGTTTGGTTCTGTGTTACCTAGAAGACTTCCTTGAGGTCTTTCAGACAACATCTTGGCCAATTGGCCGACTTGATTCTCAACGGTTTGTATTGAAGCTTTCTGGCTCCGCATTTCCCCTTCTTGTGCCTTGAAACGCTCCTCATGTTGCGGGTATCGCTTTTCAGATATTTGGTTGGCATTGTTGGAGTTGTTTAATAGCTGCGCTATCATCTCCTTTAGTTTTGACTTGCTTTGAGAGGTTTGAGGCTGGGAAGTGCTTCCTGAACCTAAATTATTGTAACGTGGTTGAAAGGTTTGCCCTGATGGCTGAAAAGATTGTCCCTGGGGCTGAAAGGATTGTCCCAGAGGCTTTTGTGGTGCGGGAGCGCGTTGAGCGTATCCGAGTGGGTTTTGGTTATTGGAATTAGCTTTCCACCCGAAGTTTGGGTGATTCCTCCAACTCGGATTGTACGTGTTGCTATAGGGTTATTTTGGGGCCTAATTTGATTGCCCAAATAGTCCACCTCTTCGTGGCCTGTAAACATAACACCCTGCTCACATGTACCTGGCTCGTGTGACACTCCACACAACTCACTTGATGATTGTACCTGCGAAACGTTCTGAGCTTGATCAAACCTTGCTGCCAAAGCTCCAATATGAGCTGCAAGAGCCGTATATGTATCCACTTGATGAACTCTTGGAATAGGTGATGCTTTATTTCGCACTCCACCGTGACGAGAACTCTACTTCAAGGTAGCTTTTTCTATAATTGCGTAGGCTTCGTTGGGTGTTTTTGTTCCAAGATCGCCTCCTGCATAAACATCTAAACGTTCTTGCGAGTCGTAGTTGAGTCCTTGGTAGAAGTTCAACACAAGCTGCCTTTTGGACAACCAATGATGTGGAACATCGATTAGAAGATCTTTGAACCTCTCCCAAGCCGCGTGTAAAGATTCTCCTTTATACTGTTTGAATGTCATAATACGGTTTTTAAGCTTAGCTGTCTTTTCCGGCGGGAAATATTTTTGCATAAAAAGATCGGCCATCTCGTTCCAAGTCGTGATGGAACCTGCTGGAAGTGACAAAAGCCAAGATCGGGCTTTATCTCGCAAAGAAAATGGAAAGAGCCGCAAATGAGTTGCGTCTTCAGAAACGTCTCTAATTTTGAAAGTCGAGCACACCTCGAGAAATGATGCGATGTGCCGACCTGGATCTTCGTGATCCTTCCCATCAAACGGCACAAAATTTTGTAACATGTTAATTATACTAGATTTAATTTCAAAACTCGGTGCTGCTATTGTAGGTCGGGCAATGCTCGGTAGCAAGCCCTCTCCTCCTGGACGGCCGGTCTCATTCAAAGGCTGGTCGTCCTCTGCCATAATGCTTCCTGTGTCGTCCTCTAAACTCTCGTTGTCAGAAAGTATCACTGGTTCGTCAATTGCGGCCGCAATCCTTTGTGCAACAACAAGCAATCTTTCGCGAAGCCGCCTACTTCTTCTTAGGTTATTTTCTGGTTCGTTGGCTAGCTCAGCGTTAGCGGGTGTAGGGGGCGTGGACATTAGCCTGCACGTAAAAAGCAAGGCATTATACAGGAAAAAAGAACATAATAATAATATAAGAAATAATAATAATAATAATAATAACACTAATATATAATGTACATATATATATATATATATATATATATATAAGATATTCAAACAAATCTAATTAAATATTTACTGGCTTATTTACATATTTACATCCGATAACTGTGTTTGTTTGTTTATCAGAATTTCTGATGAAAATCATCAAAAATCTGAGGATACCCCCCCCCCCCTTTATATATATATATATATCAGGAAATCTGATAAGTTCTGATAAAATTCTGATAAAATATGATGAGAGTTTTCGTTCCATCAGAATTTCTGATAAATCCATCAGAATTACCATAAAATCTGGTAAATTCATCAGAATTGTGAACTGTTGTTTTTAGAATGTCTAATGGGTTTATCGGAATACATCAGAAAATCTGATAAATTCATTGGAATTCATCAGAAAATCTGATGATTTTATCAGAAAGTTATACTTTATTTTTGTGGAGTAAATAAATAAACAACGAGTACAAAAATTAAATGGATAAGCGGCTAATTTAAATAAATAAATGGACGGAAATAAATAAATAAATAACTGAACGTAAATAAATAAACGTAAGTAAATGCAAAAATGAAATAAACATAATATAAATATATAGTTCGACGTGCAAACACAGACATAAATATAAATGTAAACAGAAATGAAAATGAATGAAATACTAAATTAGAAATACTGGAATGAAATAAATAAAAGTGAATGGTTCGATTCCGAACACATGACCGAATTAAATAAATAAAAGAAATAAATGTTAGTAGAATAAATAAAATAAGAAGTTAGAGTGTTAGTAAGGTTAGCGGTTAGCAGCCAGCTGGTTAGTAAAACAGAAAAAAAAAGTTAGTCAAACAGTTAGATATTAACAAGTTAGTAAATAAGAAGGCAAAAAAATACAAAAAATTTACAAGTATTCACAGATATTAACAGTTTGTACACCGGTAGAATAATGACTCAGATTTTTCCATTAATTTCGCCGTGTTCCCCGGCAACGGCGCCAAAAACTTGACGCGGGCATGACTATACACATTTATTTACAGTATTTACAATCTTACCCGGTGTAACTTGGTGTTTTATATTTATAAAAATGGTTTATACCTTAACATTAAAACACACACAACAAAGGAAAAGTGTATCCCGTCATATATGCAGCAAAGTATTGGTAAGAGCCAGATATCGATCCATGGAACACGGACGTTATAATGTACTAAATCTTTGTCATTGTTTTACCAGATATAAGAACAGGTGAATGGTCGTTTAACTAAGTTATCTAAATTATAACTAAAACATAAATATATTATTATCTTGTTTCACAAACATCCTAAACATGTTATCTATATCACGTATGTCACAAAAGCACTTAATCAATTTTTCAATTTTGAGACAGCTAGTTACCGGGTCTGGATTTCTAGCATTATGATTCTTCGGAAAGTTAACGCGATGGTCACATGTTAACCACCTAAAATCATTCATTAGCGAGCTATTGATATTCATTCATGCGAACCTTTAAAGATAGGTTATTTACCGGGTCTGGATTCCTAACCTCACTTATCAAAGAAAGCAATACCGATGGTCACAATACATCCACGAGGATAAGCAATTATGTAGATCATATAACAAACAGTTTCACCTTTACATGTCTTAAACACAAATTTACCATGTCAGCAATTTCAGACCAAAACTACTAAACAAGGATCATAAACCGCATCTAAGAACATGAAATCAACACCATATAATTCATTAGAACCCTTACGTGCAAGAAAGTATTCCTAATCACAATAAGATATATCTTGTATAAAACCAATACCCTGGTCTGGTTTCATGGTGTAAACAAAGTCTACAAACAAGTGATTAATCAAGAAATAGTTACCATCCCACTAACCCCAGATTCATTATCCACGATAATCAAACATAATCAGGAACTCAATATCAATGAAACGTTCATTATATAATCATGAAGATTCAACAAGAAAAAGTACTAAGTTTCATATAAACAAGATTACAACATAAAGATTATTCAAGAAAGAAGTTCATTACTACTATTACCTAAACTACATTAAACATAAACTAACATCAGCTCATAACTTGCAAAATGATCAGAATACATGTTCAAGAACAAGGAATCGAACCATAAACAAGCAAGGAATTAACGGGTTGGATTGGTTATGCTTCCAGTCAGTCTTGAAGCTTCAAAGTGGTCTGATTAGGACTGCTTCGAAACCCAGAAATCGCCCAGAAACATGGAGAAAAACCCAACACTTGAACCAGTAGCGAATGCTGCTATTTATAGGAGATTTTCTCATCAGCACAGTCGTGCCACTGGTCGCACGGTCGTGCGAAAGGTGTTGTCGGGTGACGTCAGTTTCTCCAATCCTAAGTCAGCCAAGTGGATTAGTGGACAGGTTGCCTAGGTCATCAGATCGGCATGGTAGTGCGGCAGATGGCACGCTAGTGCCATGTCATCAGATTGTTGATCAGAAACCTTGGTCAAGCCTTGGCACAGTCGTGCGGCGGATCACACGGTAGTGCGGACCGAGAAAATGTTGGCACTCCTGGTCGCACTGGCAGTGCTTCCAAGATCGGAGCATCAGCACGGTAGTGCCGTTAGATGGCACGGTTGTGCCACACCTGGCAGTCATCAGATTTTTGCCATTTTCATCAGAAATGCATCAGATTTTGTCCGTTTTCATCATATTTTTCCTTTATGCTCGGTTTAAGACATGAAAATATAAAAGTACCGGATTTGGCACCAAAACGTTGTGTTTTCGGTCAAAAACGCTTAAAACAGAAGTGTTTTGGGGTATAAAAACATGTATACTTTAACGTATATCATTCAGCGTAACAGAACTGTTGATTCTTTCTCCATCCCCGACTAAGACACCAACTAAATCAGAGGTGAGATCATTAACCTTGCTCGACATCGAAGACGCATGTACCACCTTCCTGAATAATCTGCCAACAATATCAAAAATCTCGATGTCTACCAGGTGAAGAGGAACACCCATAATTTTTAACCATGCAATTCTTTCGAAAGGAAGCGGCTATCCTTTCCAAATCTCTAACTAAGAGAACCAGTCGTTAACTAACGAGTTATCCTCTTTAAAACTAACCATCTCCTCCGGATTCTCAAAAATGATAAGCATGTACAAACCACCAACATACTTAAGCTTGATAACAGACTTGACATGTGCATTCAACAATACGTCCATTTTTACCAAAGTCGAGAGATCCAGAGTATGAACGATTAGACTTCTGTCACACCATTCCTGAAACGGTTTAACAAATCCTGACACCTCCATCACCTTCTCCTCCTGACGACTTCCCTACGGCTTCCCTAATAGCGAGTCTCTGTAACTTGTTCCCAATGGGTTTGGGATGAAACTCCTGTTAAAAAGAAACTGGTTCCCTCCACTACTTCCCCCACCGGAATCCCCATGGTAATGACCCTTCACCTTCTCCGGCAATCTTGTATCCTCCTTGTTTTCCACCGCAAACCTAGCCACATTTGTTTTGAGTTTAAACACCCCCATCTTAACGTCCTTTAATCTCGCTTCCAACTCCTTTTTGTCTTTTACCCCAGAAAAGGTAACATACCCAAATCTTTCACCCCTTTTATCCATTTTTCTGGCCACATATACACCCATAACTTCCCCGTAATCACTGAAACGGTCCCCCAATCTCCTTAGAACGGCACCTGTCAGGCAGGTTGCTGACAAAGAACTTAGTGACCCCAGATGAGCAGTCACCCATGAAAACTCTCTCCGGAAAACAAGCCTCAAACTTTAAAGGTTAACCGGATTCATATCGATCTAGCTTAACTATAACAATAGCCGCGATCAATCACAGACCAACTAAGAAATCAAGCAAAAGAGACTCGTTTTAGAGAGAGCTGAATCTAAATCAAAGAAAGGATGAGAAGCGAATCGAAAGGAGCCGACCCGAAAGGCGAATGGAAGAGGTTGCAAATCAGAATAGGGAGGAAGGTAACCACACGGCTCTCCAGCGGGAGGATAACCACCAAACCTAGCCCACTATTCCGATAAGAACGCTCGACGTCGAGCACTTACGGCGACGGCTCAAGGGAGAGAAAAAGTTTTCAGATGCATCTATTATTTTTCTTCTATTTTCTTTTTGTAGCTCTATAACTAGGGTGAGCTCATTTAATTTTTCATTCACTCACACACCTTGTCATGCTGAAACGTCGCCCATTTTTCTTCTATTTTCTTTTTGTAGCTCTATAACTAGTTTGAGCTCATTTAATTTTGCATTCACACACACACCTTGTCATGCTGAAACGTCACCCATTTTTCTTCTATTTTCTTTTTGTAGCTAGTTATATATTTATGTACAGAATGTTATAAATAACGTTACAATTTTTCCCTATATTTTTCTTCTATTTTCTTTTGTTAGCTCTATAACTAGAGTGAGCTCATTTAATTTTGCATTCACTCACACACCTTATCATGTTGAAACGTCACCCATTTTTCTTCTATTTTCTTTTTCTTTTTGTAGCTCTATAACTAGGGTGAGCTCATTAAATTTTGCATTCACTCACACACCTTGTCATGCTGAAACGTCGCCTATTTTTCTTCTATTTTCTTTTTGTAGCTAGTTATATATTTATGTACAGAATGTTATAAAACAACGTTACAGTTTTTCCCTGTGCAAATATATTTTGTTTTGGAAAAATTAGAGCTTTTTCTGTCAATATTTTTTTTGAATATATACATATATGTATAGTTGATATTACAAATGTGTAGATTGCCATAAGTATTGTAACAACCATACATATAATTAACAACCTATACAAACTATACACATTTGTATTAAAATTGAAAAAATAACTATCCTACATATATGTTTCATACTATACACATATGTATAGTTTAAGAATTGACAATATACATATATAAAAATCTCTTAAAACCGTGCAATTAGAAGTAAAAAAAACAGAGAAATGTGTGGTCCAGAATACTTCTCAAATTCATCAAATAGCATGCTCTTCTCTTAGGATCCTTACCATATATATGTGTGTGTGTGTGTGTCTCTCTCTCTCTATATATATAGGGTCAGGATTTAGAGAAGACGGTGAAAAGTGTGAGAACGGTTATGGATTGTACAATCAAAACAATCTGTGGATTAGATTGGCGCGGTGGCGTTTTCCTAAATAACACCAATTCTATTAAGTGCCCGCGCTTCACTAAGGGTAAAAGGATCTTTAGACTTCTCTACCAAAAATGCCAAACTAATGAATAAAACGTCATTACGGGCCAAAAAACATCCTATATAAACAAAAACATCTCAAACATTCATTAAACACACCCCGAACCGGAAACGCCATATTTAGCGTTTCTAAGACGTGCACTCGTATGGTCTGGAGAGGCTTACTTATCTTATAGTTTAGCGGCTATATCTGTCTTTGGTTTCATTGCTTGTTGTTTTGTCTGGTTCAATAATACGGCTTATCCTAGTGAGTTTTATGGACCCACTGGACCAGAAGCTTCTCAAGCTCAAGCATTTACTTTTCTAGTTAGAGACCAACGTCTTGGAGCTAACGTAGGATCCGCTCAAGGGCCTACCGGTTTAGGTAAATATTTAATGCATTCCCCGACCGGAGAAGTCATTTTTGGAGGAGAAACTATGCGTTTTTGGGATTTGTGCGCTCCTTGGATAGAACCTCTAAGGGGTCCAAATGGGTTGGACTTGAGTCGGCTGAAAAAAGATATACAACCTTGGCAAGAACGTCGTTCCACAGAATATATGACTCATGCTCCTTTAGGTTCTTTAAATTCCGTGGGTGGAGTAGCTACCGAGATCAATGCAGTCAATTATATGTCTCCTAGAAGTTGGTTAGCTACTTCTCATTTTGTTCTAGGATTCTTCTTCTTCGTAGGACATTTGTGGCACGCAGGAAGAGCTCGTGCAGCTGCAGCAGGATTTGAAAAAGGAATTGATCGTGATTTTGAACCTGTTCTTTCCATGGCCCCTCTTAATTAAGACAGTTTATTGAGGCATTTAATTAAGACAGGAGATCAAAGACTTGAAATAGGAGTCACTTTGGTTCCCTCATACATGTAGGATCATGTCATAAAAAAAAGAATCTTTTTTCAACTCATTTATATGTAATCCATTTTTTCTGGCTTGGCTAGGCGGGATAGCCGAGCCACTTCCCTTTCTTTATGATAATGAAACCGTCCGGTCAAACCAATCCAATAAAGAAACAAATCTATTCAACAAGCAAAAAATGAGAGAGAGGGATTCGAACCCTCGATAGTAAACTATACCGATTTTCAAGACCGGGGCTTTCAACCACTCAGCCATCTCTCCGAAAGACAATTTTATTTTACTCCCCCGAATAGAACATCGCCATATGAGTGGATACCACCACTATCAAAGATCTCGGGTGTGATAGTCAATCTATCTCTCCCGATATATGGATAGATATATGATCCAGCATGCCCATTTGTAAAAAAAAATAAAAAATAAATAAAAATTCCATTCTCCCCCGACTCCATGTACGAATAAAGTGGTAAATGGGTAGTAATATAATAAATCATATAGAATCAATGGATTCGTGGTAAAATCCCTGTATGATGTATTTTAGTACAAATTTTGGCCGATATAATGATCAAATGGTATAGTTCATTTATTGGTAGCTTGGAGGATTAAAAGCATGACTCTTGCTTTCCAATTGGCTGTTTTTGCATTAATTGCTACCTCATCAATCTTATTGATTGGCGTACCCATTGTATTTGCTTCTCCTGATGGTTGGTCAAGTAACAAAAATATTGTATTTTCAGGTACATCATTATGGATTGGATTACTCTTTCTGGTGGGTATCCTTAATTCTCTCATCTCTTGAACCTATTATCCTAGATCCAAAACCGAAATGGCCCTCTGAATTATTCTTACACATTCACATTCAATATAAGTCCCCAAAATCAAAATAAATAGAAGAAAAAAATGAAAAATTAGATTATTAGATTATATTAGATTAGAAGGGGGGCCAAACTTCTTGTTCTTGAAAAAAATGAAGATTTCATTTAAATTAAGAAAAAATTTGGGCTCAATCTGAAGAGAGTATCCGGCCCAGCACTGCACAAATATGCTCCAAACATATATATCATATATGTGTGGACATATTGTGTATTATAGACATATTGTGTATCAAGAACGAAACAAAAAGCGGATATAGTCGAATGGTAAAATTTCTCCTTGCCAAGGAGAAGACGCGGGTTCGATTCCCGCTATCCGCCCAAAACCAAACTGAAGTCATTTATTTCATATCTAAAATTCTAAATTAAAATGCTAAAGGATTTGGTATAGTTAGTCGTCATAGTGTAGTTATTCTATCCTTCCCCTCTTTGCCTTCTACCCCTACCCCAAAAGAAAAAGTGTTAACTAATTACTAGTTACCAGAGTAAAACATACATTTTGTTTTTGACAAAAAGTATTGCGGAGATAGGATTTGAACCCGTGACCTCAAGGTTATGAGCCTTGTGAGCTACCAAACTGCTCTACCCCGCGCCGAAGAGAATAACTGAAAACTAATATACAAGCAAGGATTGAATGCGCCCCTCTACCATATCTGTACAAATAGAATAGCCTATTTATACAGAATGGTAAAGAGGCCGTCCATGATCATCGATCATAGAAATGAAATAAAGAGATATTTTAATCCTTACCAACTCGATCTTGTCGCCCTAGCAACAAACATGCATGAACCATTTCACGAAGTATGTGTCCGGATAGTCCAAAGTCTCGGTAGTTAGCTCTTGGCCTTCCAGTTGAAAAACAACGTCGATGAAGCCGTGTAGGTGCACTATTCCGCGCTTATTTCTTCTTTTGAGGATCGACGAATCAAATGATATTTCTGTTCCAATGTTTGCCTCTTCTTTTCCCTCTGAATCAAACTTTTTTTTTCCATACTCCTTAAGTTCCTTTTAGTATCCATGATACAAGTCGAATCCTAGATGTAGAAATCTAAGATAAGAAGGTGGATCTCTTCTTCATCGAAAGAAATGAGATTATCGCGGATACAAAGCATTCAATGAAAAAATTAACCAAATTTCCCTGATGTAGAGGCAATCAAGAAAGCTGCATAAGTAAATATATAACCTACAGAAAAGTGGGCTAATCTAACCAATCTTGCTTGTACAATGGAAAGTGACACCGGTTTATCTCTCCAACGAATCAAATTGGCCAAAGGTGTGCGTTCATGAGCCCATGCTAAAGTTTCAATCAATTCCTGCCAATATCCACGCCAGGAAATTAAAAACATAAATCCAGTAGCCCAAACAAGATGTCCAAATAAAAACATCCATGCCCAGACGGATAAACTATTCATACCAAAAGGATTATATCCATTAATAAGTTGTGAAGAGTTTAACCATAAATAATCTCTTAACCAACCCATCAAATAAGTGGAAGATTCATTAAACTGTGAAACATTACCCTACCATAATGTAATGTGCTTCCAATGCCAATAAAAAGTAACCCATCCAATGGTATTTAACATCCAAAAAACTGCCAAATAAAATGTGTCCCAAGCCGACCCTCTTGAAATTCTACTAATTCACCCGCCATTACTTCATCAGCCGTCAGATCATCTTCCCGCATTTCAAAATCGCATGTTGTTTTTTTATAACAATTTCGCATGTGATAATTTTTTATGAATTCCCATGTTGTTTTTTGCGCCAATTTCGCATGTGATAATTTTGATGAAATAGCATGTTTTTTATAACAATTTCGCATGTGATAATTTTTGATGAATTCGCACGTTTTTTTGTACCAATTTCGCATGTGATAATTTTGATGAAATAGCATGTTGTTTTTTTTGTAACAATTTCGCATGTGGTAATTTGATGAAATCGCATGTGTATAATCTGTGTGTGTGTTACTGTTCATCTTCTTCGATTGCTGGTCGATCATTGTCAGTCTTCTTCCGTTTGACCCTTACAACTCCCAAATTAGTAGTTCTTATTATCGATATCGCACCAAAAGGAATGAAGGGAGGTTGGGGAAGAAGAATTTCAGGTTTTTGAATTTGATTTAGGGTTTGATTTTGAACTATCATCGGTCAATTACAGAGATTTATGACCTAACAATGACGTTTTTAACCTTCCTGGTATGATTTAGATATATTAAAATGATTAATTTAATCATTTAAATTAGTTTCACCCGCGTTTGATCGATTGAAGATCGTACGGCTGAGGGCATCGCGTACATAATGTAGGATAAGAGGTATTGTACGTTAACCGGCCTCTTTATATATATATATATAGAGAGAGAGAGAGAGAAAGAGAGAGAGAGGGAGTAGGAGTTGGGTGGAAAGTCTATTTTTCCTAGAAAGTCTAGGAAGGAATAAGAATTGGACATGTGTCATTGAGGGATTTTAAGTAGAAGGGCTATCATGTAATTTCACATTTTAATTTTATTTTTGGAATGTATCTTCATTAACTAAAATTCCATGATTTTCGGAATTTTTATTATTTTCGAATTCAAATCTGGAAGTCAATGTGTTTATCTGAAAACTATCAGCATGTTCTTAGTGATGTGTGTTACCAGTCAGAGAAGTTGAAGTCAGTGTGTTTTAACACTCTGAAGTCAATATATAATCAGGTTGTGTTTTAACAGTTCTTTTGCATTTTAACAATCTGAATGTGTTTTATGTTATTGTCTATGTCACATTACATCGCATATTCTATTGTTCAGAAGATTACTGGAATTTATCAGCATGTTCTTGGTGCTGTGTTTTAACAGTTTACAGGGGTAAAGTCAATTTTTTTTATAGATCCCACAATATAAAGATGGTAAAACACAGGGTATGAATCTGATTGATGTTAAAACACAACTGTATGAATCTGAATGCTAAAACACAACTGTATAAATCTGATTGCTATTAAAACACAACTGTATGAATCTGAATGCTAAAACACAAGTGCATGGATCTGCTTGCTGTTAAAACACAACTATATGAATCTGTTTGCTGTTAAAACACAATTGTATGAATCTGAATGCTAAAACACAACTGTATGAATCTGTTTGCTGTTAAAACACATCTGTATGAATCTGGACGTGATGTGCTCTAAAATATACATATTTTATATATATATTTCCTACACTTTTGAATAATTTTTGGGTTATTTTTATTTGTTTTTATTTAGTTTTAGTGTTCTATTATATTATTTTGTGTTTTGGTAGGTCCTGGTGCAAATGGAGCAAAAAAAAGAGTAATAATTAAATAGCCAGCCAGTTGGGCAGAGCGGGGTGCCAGAGACCGAAGGAAATTTGCCGCTATTTTTTTGTGAGTGAGCCAATGCCACTTATCTCTATTTTATAAAATCAAGGGACTAAAGTGCAAAAGGTTGAAAACTATTTAAAAAAATAGTTTACCAAAGATGAGGGGCTATTCTTGCAATATGATGGAAGTTGATATTAATTCAAACCTCAAAAAGTGATTTAGAGTTTGACTAATTTGTTGCTAGAGTTCGATCAGGCCAAAAAGAAAAGAAAAGCATAATATATTAAATTATTATTATTAAGTGGATAATTATTATTCAAGAAAGAGAAAGTGGACATCAATAGAGAAAGGGGGAATTTAATTCTCTACATCAGACGAAACAATGGACAAACGGGAATTAATTGTGCCAACCAATTGTAAAGTTCCAAGAATATGGAATTGGGCATTTAATAAGATATATACATATATATATGGACGGAGTGCATGGCAAGAGGAGGGACAGATAGAATAGCAGGCAACAAACAGGGGAGTTCGACGGGCAAGAGTTAGCAGGCAACAGGGAAATGATGAAACAAAAGAAAAAAAGAAAGAAAGCATTCGGTCGTGTTCGGAGCATCACGGGTTCGACATTATTCTTATTTTTCTAATCTTTTGCATTCGAACCATGTTTTGTTTAATTTTTAGAACCGAGTTTGTTTTGTTTTTATTTATTATGAGTAGCTAAATTTTCTAAACTACCTGGGTTATGATGAACTTGATGATTGTATTGTATATTTGACGTAATTTCGGTTATTTGATGTGATTTACATAACTTTGGCTTGTAATTAATTTTGAAATTGCATGTTGGTGTGTTTTGATTAATTATTAGTCGATAAATTCAGCGGTTTAGGCATGAAGAAATTCCCCCTAGACTTAGGATTTAATTTGATTCGTTTATCTTATGATTTTCGGATTAAATATTGAGTTGAGAAATTGACCAAGTCTATTAATAATTAAAATCAATATACTAAAACTTGCATCCTCATCTTATGACTCGAAAGACGATTAGGGTGAGCTAGGTTATTAGCTAATCATTGGTGGGTAGATTGGGTGACCGATAGCTCGGGCTCGTTTATTACATCGTGGTTAAGGTTTCCTAGGATTTTAATTTTCAAGGTTTGGTTTGCTTTGCGTTTTTGAAGATCGTCTCACAACTTAGTCTCTGAGGTCCCAACGGTCTGATACTCGTAGGATTTGGTATCGATAGCTCGAGCCGGTTCGTTCTAGCACTTCACATTTTGTCTTGATCTTTTGTTTAATACATCTCTAACGGGGGGTTAATCAAGGGAAAAAGATATTTAACCGTTATTATTGTCAAAGTAGCATTGCATGATTCTAGGGATTCGATACCTAGGTAGTTCTTTCTCCTCGTTGTCTGCTTCCCGTCACTTCACCAATCATGTTTTCTCTGTTATTTTATTTACTCGCTTTCGTAGAAATTAGAAAAATCCCAAAAACACAAATTAAAACCAGTTAAGTAATTAGTTGAGTCAGAGTCTAGTTTAGCGTCGCTAGTGTCTCGTGGGTTCGATACTCGGACTTCATTAGGCTTTACTACGTACGATAGGTACACTTGCCTGTCAGTGGTCTAGCATTAGGATAGTCTTAGTTTATAAATTTAAAACTAGGGTGTTTAGATTAGGTTTAGTTTTTATAGACCGCATTTACCACATCAAGTTTTTGGCGCCGTTGCCGGGGACACTTAGGCGATTGCGTTATTAGCTTTGACTGACCTTATTTGTTTAATTGGTCTTATTTGTAGTTTGAGTCTTAGGGTTTGTGTCTAGTAGTAGCGTGTCTAGTCGTTTTTGTAAATATATTTTTATTAGTTAATTTTTTTTATATATCTTTATCATGTGTTTGATCTGTGGAGGGCCCCATTACACTAAATATTGTCCAAATTCATCAGGGTATTCCACATATTACTCTTCTAACTCATATTCACAGCCACAGTCATATCAGAATTCCTATCCTTCACCGTATCAGAATTTCTATACTTTACCATATCAATCATGCAACGAAAACGAGTGCCCACCTTATTTTCAGACATTGGTGGAATCATGTCAAGTCATCGCTCAGTCGACAGCAGCACTAGAACAGATGTTGAGGGAAAGCAACAATCAACTCATGGATCCATTTTGTCGGGGTTGCGCTGGATCGCACAAGTATGAAGATTGTCCGGTCGCTTTTCAAGGGGCGATGCCTTCAGATTCAAAGGAGACGCCATTGGAGGATACTGAGAGTACAAATGAAAATGATAAGGTAGAGTGGGAAGAACGAGAAGAGAAGAATGGTAAGTTTATAATTGATTTTTCCTGTGGTGATGAGAAGATAGATGCGCAACTGGCTGAATATAGGAGATTAATGGAAGAAGAGATTGAAGAAGAGCCACCTGGTGATCCAGAGTTATCAGATGTAGAACCGGGGACGATAATGGACGTTGAAGTCCCACCTCCGGTTCAACAAGTCGTTAATTCCAGTTATTGGTGTCCCACGCCATGGAATATCGATGATGGCTTTTGGAGTGATGATGATGAGGGGGTAGTAGAAGAGGCCGAGTTAGAGATGGCTGACTACACAGCCCCGATGGAAGAAGGTGCGCAGCCTCCCGATAGTATGGACGATTATGAGGATGGTTGTTACCCCACTAACCCGATATGGGACAAGTCTGACGCATCAGAAGTGGGGGATGATCATACTCTATCATGGGAGGAGGAGTTTGGTGACGAGTTGGGTGGTTTACCAACTCTCGTAGATGAAGAGAGATTTGACCCAGTCGGCGATTTGACTGAACTAGAAGCATTATTGATGGAGAAGCCGACTATGGAGTTCAAAGAGTCACCAAACTCAGCAGCGGAGCGAGCGGATGAGGAGTTTGATAGCCGGCCCGTGGAGAATCCAGGAGATGGACGCCCACCACGATCAAAGACACGGGAGAAGGCGAAAAGGAGCTTGGACGGACCTTTCGCGGAGATTCGGGGACGGTGCCGAAGAAAGAAGGAGATGGAAGCGCTGAAGTCTACTCGACACCACTCTTCTCATTACATGCCTCGAATCAGGTTTGGTCCAGGTAAGTTTAAATATTGGTGGTCCAACCCATTCGAGAATTTTAAACGGTTTCTAAATTCCACCATTAAAATTTTAATTAATGATAAGGAACGGATGGAATTGAATGGGTTGGACCGAGGTTGGATAAAGGAGAAACCTCCTGATTAAATTCAAGTGTGGGGAGGCTTGAAGAGTTTGTATTTTGAGTCATTTTTTTTAGTGTCGGTACTGCTTTGGTTTTTGCTTGTTTTTGTTTATGCAGGTTTGAATTATACCACCCGTACTCAATCTCCATTCGGGTGATTTTGGAGCTGTTTTTCAAACTTCAAGCCATTTACCAAGTGTACTAGTCAGAGTCGAAGCCGATCGCGAATGAAATGCTATACGATCGAGCTGGATTGGACGAGAGTTTGGGGCTTACGCGTCATAAAACCAGCTAAGTCCTTTCCAATTTGCCCTTTGTCTTTTTAGTTCTTATTTATTTTTAGTTTTTGAGTCGGTTTCCATCCTACATTGAGGGCAATGTAGAGTTTAAGTGTGGGGATGAGAAACTATCGTTTAGTGTCTAATTAGTAGTGTCTTGAGTCATAAAAATTTGAAAAATACAAAAAAAAAAATTAAAAAAAAAAATCGAAAAATTGAAGAAAAAAAAAGTAAGTTCGTTGCGAGTCCCGGTCCTTTAGCGCATAGAAAACAAAAACCTTTTCAAAACGTCGGTAAAAAAACGGTTTAATTGTCGAATTTACGAGTCGGAGAACACTTGTTTCTTTAAGTTGCGGGATAGTAGGTTGACTGAATCGGTTTTGGGGAGTAAAAGGTTTTGGGATGCCTAGGATAGTGGATTGAGCCGGAAAGTTAATTGATTGTGCATTGTCAATATCGGTAGCCCTTATATACCACATGATAGTGAGATTTGAGCCTTTACATGTTTCATATTTATATGTTCACTACTTTCGTTTCATGTGTGTTTACCGACTTTGTTGCATTACTTTAGAACTTGTGCGTTTTGATACAGTTTGAGACCTTCGGTTAGGATTTGACATGGATGTGATAGAGGCATTAGGATCACCCTGTTTGTGTTACCTTTGTGTTAGACCCGTTTCACCATTACCTTTAGACACCACTTTGAGCCTAAAACCATTCGTTTGTTACCCATTGTTGATGTGATAACCGGATCGTATTGTGTTATTGTTATCTTTATAAGAAAAAAAAATAAAAAAAAAGAATATGAAAAAAAAAAGAAAAAAAAAAGAGCAAAAGAAAAAAAAAATAAAGTTGTGGGTCAAAATGACCAATATGTTAGTGTTTATTTCGTGCTTATCCGGTTTATCGTGTGATTTCGTGTTTAGCCATATATTCCCAAATAAAAATAACCTACCTTTAGCCCTTACCTACCCAATAAAGCCCTCTTGATCCATGTTAAATTCTAACATTTAGGTGGAGAACTGATTGACGTACAAGTTTATGATAGTATGTTGCATAGTTCGGTTTGAGAGTTCACTCTAAATTACATATATATTAGCCGAGAGATGAGTGAAATTGTGAGGGGTGTTGACATTGCATAATTGATTGCTTGAAGGTAAGAAAAATTGATTAGGTACGCCCGTTTTCATTTAAATATTATGATTTGTCAACCTTTTGAACGTTGTAAGTCTTGCGAAACTGTGTTTGATGATTTCGTAGCTCGCGTTATAATTTGTTTGAGACTGGCGTTGTTGTTAAGTGTTTAAGTTGGACATGTTGCTTAGGATTTTGCTTAGGGACAAGCAAAAGGTTAAGTGTGGGGATATTTGATGTGCTCTAAAATATACATATTTTATATATATATTTCCTACACTTTTGAATAATTTTTGGGTTATTTTTATTTGTTTTTATTTAGTTTTAGTGTTCTATTATATTATTTTGTGTTTTGGTAGGTCCTGGTGCAAATGGAGCAAAAAAAAGAGTAATAATTAAATAGCCAGCCAGTTGGGCAGAGCGGGGTGCCAGAGACCGAAGGAAATTTGCCGCTATTTTTTTGTGAGTGAGCCAATGCCACTTATCTCTATTTTATAAAATCAAGGGACTAAAGTGCAAAAGGTTGAAAACTATTTAAAAAAATAGTTTACCAAAGATGAGGGGCTATTCTTGCAATATGATGGAAGTTGATATTAATTCAAACCTCAAAAAGTGATTTAGAGTTTGACTAATTTGTTGCTAGAGTTCGATCAGGCCAAAAAGAAAAGAAAAGCATAATATATTAAATTATTATTATTAAGTGGATAATTATTATTCAAGAAAGAGAAAGTGGACATCAATAGAGAAAGGGGGAATTTAATTCTCTACATCAGACGAAACAATGGACAAACGGGAATTAATTGTGCCAACCAATTGTAAAGTTCCAAGAATATGGAATTGGGCATTTAATAAGATATATACATATATATATGGACGGAGTGCATGGCAAGAGGAGGGACAGATAGAATAGCAGGCAACAAACAGGGGAGTTCGACGGGCAAGAGTTAGCAGGCAACAGGGAAATGATGAAACAAAAGAAAAAAAGAAAGAAAGCATTCGGTCGTGTTCGGAGCATCACGGGTTCGACATTATTCTTATTTTTCTAATCTTTTGCATTCGAACCATGTTTTGTTTAATTTTTAGAACCGAGTTTGTTTTGTTTTTATTTATTATGAGTAGCTAAATTTTCTAAACTACCTGGGTTATGATGAACTTGATGATTGTATTGTATATTTGACGTAATTTCGGTTATTTGATGTGATTTACATAACTTTGGCTTGTAATTAATTTTGAAATTGCATGTTGGTGTGTTTTGATTAATTATTAGTCGATAAATTCAGCGGTTTAGGCATGAAGAAATTCCCCCTAGACTTAGGATTTAATTTGATTCGTTTATCTTATGATTTTCGGATTAAATATTGAGTTGAGAAATTGACCAAGTCTATTAATAATTAAAATCAATATACTAAAACTTGCATCCTCATCTTATGACTCGAAAGACGATTAGGGTGAGCTAGGTTATTAGCTAATCATTGGTGGGTAGATTGGGTGACCGATAGCTCGGGCTCGTTTATTACATCGTGGTTAAGGTTTCCTAGGATTTTAATTTTCAAGGTTTGGTTTGCTTTGCGTTTTTGAAGATCGTCTCACAACTTAGTCTCTGAGGTCCCAACGGTCTGATACTCGTAGGATTTGGTATCGATAGCTCGAGCCGGTTCGTTCTAGCACTTCACATTTTGTCTTGATCTTTTGTTTAATACATCTCTAACGGGGGGTTAATCAAGGGAAAAAGATATTTAACCGTTATTATTGTCAAAGTAGCATTGCATGATTCTAGGGATTCGATACCTAGGTAGTTCTTTCTCCTCGTTGTCTGCTTCCCGTCACTTCACCAATCATGTTTTCTCTGTTATTTTATTTACTCGCTTTCGTAGAAATTAGAAAAATCCCAAAAACACAAATTAAAACCAGTTAAGTAATTAGTTGAGTCAGAGTCTAGTTTAGCGTCGCTAGTGTCTCGTGGGTTCGATACTCGGACTTCATTAGGCTTTACTACGTACGATAGGTACACTTGCCTGTCAGTGGTCTAGCATTAGGATAGTCTTAGTTTATAAATTTAAAACTAGGGTGTTTAGATTAGGTTTAGTTTTTATAGACCGCATTTACCACATCAGGACGCTAAAACACAACTGTATGAATCTGAATGCTAAAACACAACTGTATGAATCTGCTTGTTGTTAAAACACATCTGTATAAATCTGCTTGTTGTTAAAACACAACTGTATGAATCTGTTTGCTGTTAAAACACATCTGTATGAATCTGAATGCTAAAACACAACTGTATGAATCTGCTTGCTGTTAAAACACATCTGTATGAATCTGGATGCTAAACCACAACTGTATGAATCTGCTTGCTGCTAAAACACAACTGTATTAATTTGCTTGCTGTTAAAACACATCGTCAAGAAAACGGAGATGATAAGAACAATATTTGAATGGTGATGATGAACTCGGAGATGGTGGAGATGGAGAAGTGTTTTAATTTGATCTGGTGCTCTCCATCGTTTCTAAAGTTATCTTCTTCCATGATTGTAGTTATTTTTGGTAGGGATTGGGGTTTCCAAGATGGGTTTGGAGAGAGAGAGAGAAAGGGGAAATCGCTTGAAATTAGGAACTGGGCGGTTATCTAATTGATTTAAAACATGGCCATTGACAAAATTGCCCCTACTCATTTAAAACAATCAATTAATTAAACTCAAATATTACAAGATTGCCATTGATTTAATCTCAACCCTTAAACACACCAATCGGATGGACCACATCGCTTCCTAGACTTTCTAAAACCCACTTGATTTGTGTAAACTCAAGAAACCTTTCTAAAAAAAACTAGGAAATGTAATATACATGTATTTGAACATTTTAAAAAAAAAAAGAAACACAAAAAAACACCAAGTAGTTTTTTTTTTAAATGTTACAAATTTCAGGTTACATAATATATATGTCCAAAAAAATGTAACATGCAATTTTTCAACATTTAAAAAAAAAAAAACTAGTAAGCATTTTTTTTTCATTTTTTCATAAATAGGCCCGTGTACAATTATATTATATTCTCTATTTTTTTGAAAAAAAATAAAAATGTTACATAGGGTTTATTTGAGTTTTCTCAACTCACATGGGTTTTCGATTTATCTTTCCCATATATATATATATATATATATATAGGGTGAGATTCTAGAGTGAACAACCTCCCAAGAGTAAACTGTTTGAACAGATCTGGACCATTGATTAATATGATATTGATGATTTAAATGGGTGACATGATTGTTTATGAAATATTTTGATATCTCTTTTACAACAAAATCAATCCCCTTTTCTCTCTATATTCCAATGGCGACGGCAGAGAAAACCCCAAGAACGGCGTCGGAACTTTTTTAATCGCCGGAAAAATCAGCGTCTTCTTCAACAATCAAAGGTACACATTGAAAATCTTCATCTTATATGTTTAAGAAACTAGTTGCACGTTCTGTTCCTTTTATTAATGAAGGAAGAACACCAATCAGAATTAGGTCTTGAATGTTGTGTTATGAGAGTTGTTTAGTTACAAATCTTATGTACAATGGTATGATTTTTTGAAATTTTTAATCGATTTTGAGTAAGATTACGTTGAAGGAGTTAATCAAAATTAGGGCTTGAATTGTCGTAGCCCTCGACCCCTGCCCCGGGAGGCGGGCGGCCGCGGACAATTACGCAGAGCGGGTGGTCTCGGTGTTTATTAATTTGGCAGCGGAAATGAGACATCAGCACCATAGTTAGGAAATATTTTATCAGAGTTAAAACACCAAAATTTTTATAAGAATAAATGGGATAAAACCCAAGTTTCATTTGACAATACATTTGTAGGGATAAACCTTAATTATTGAAAACAAAACTCCTTTTTATTTAGGTAACTTTTATAGCCACTTTTCCAAGCCTTCAGTGCTCTCCAGCTGGCTTCTATTAGCTTCACATTAAGTTACCTGAAATGCGTTTTAAAAAGGTTTTATCAGCAAGAAATACTGGCAAGTGCATCCCAGTTTAATCAAAACAATTTTATAATCTTTACAGTATTGAGAGCGATTACAATATTTATATCTACATAGTTACTCATTTAGTACTGTCAACACCCGACTTGTGGGTCATGTTACTCATTGGCTAACTCTTTGTCCAATAGTAACAGATTCAAATAATGTATACAAAACCCCAACATACCAGCAGTAATTGTAGAATACATAGGCTCAATCACTGTTAAGTATAATTGAAAACATTTGAGGTTTTGGTAAAAAGGTGACAAAAAGTAAGATGTACTCACATTGTTTACTTAGGTAAAACTAAAGCTTCCTGGTGTATCTCCTGGTTATTATCTATTAAAATTAAACAATGCACACGTGTTAGTAAGATAACCCAAATCACATTAACCATACAACTCAAGACAGAACCCCAACGACTGAGTCTGGCAGAGCCTTGACATGCATTACGGAGTCCTTGATCAATCGGGTGTAACACGAGACAGAACTCCAACGACTGAGTCAGGCAGAGCCTTGACATGTGTTATGAATCCCTAGAGCGATCGTGTAGGGTAACTAATAGGGGTTATAATACTTACAACGAGGCAAAGCTTCGCTTTATAGGGGTATTATACCCGAGGGTTTTGACTAACAGAAATTTTGAGAGAGAAAACAGAATTGAACGATGATCAAATGAGCCTCGACCACCCCTTTTATAGGCTGATCCGGCAACGAGTCGCGCCCCGCGACTCCTTTGGCTTCGGCCTTCGCGGCCCGCGAGACTAGTAGACTAGGCCCTAGCCTTGTCGAGTCAAAGGTGTAGGCTTGATGTGTAACCGGACACGTGGCAGACCAGGGTTCGGCCTGATGTCACATTGTCGCGCCCCGCGACGGGCTGGCTTGACCGAGTCACGGCACGCGAGGGCTTCACTTATTTGTTTTATTTGATTTTTAATAATATAAAGGTATTTAGGGCCGTTTAATGCGTATACGGGTATAATAGGAACGTTTAGGGTCGTGTTAAGGGGTTTTAGGAGGGTTGTTACATCCTCCCCACCTTGTCTTAGATCTCGTCCACATGGTCTACTGGAACAGGTGTGGATATTTCCTTTGCATCTCTGACACGAGCTCCCAAGTGTATTCTGGTCCTCTCTTGGAATCCCATTTCACTTTGACCAGAACTAGTCTCTTGTGTTTGAGATTTTTGATCTTTCTATCTTCAATCTGAATAGGTTTCTCTACAAACTTAAGTTTCTCATTTACCTCTATGTCCTTCAAAGGTATTACTAATGATTCGTCTGCTAAGCATTTCTTGAGATTACATACATGAAACACATCATGTATTTCTGCCATTTCCTCTGGCAGTTGTAGCTGATAAGCTACGGGTCCTATCCTTCTAATAATCTCAAAAGGTCCAACATACCTGGGGCTTAGTTTTCCTCTTTTAACGAATCTGACTACTCCTTTCCATGGACAAACTTTTAACAATACCTTATTTCCAACTTGAAATTCTAGTGGTTTTCGTCTGTTATCTGCATAACTCTTTTGACGATCTCGTGCTGCTTTTAGTATTTCTTTGACTTGAATAATCTTGTCCGTTGTTTCTTGCACTATCTTTGGTCCAGATAGTTGCTTTACTCCAATTACTGCCCAACAGACTGGAGTTTGGCACTTTCGTCCATAAAGTGCTTCAAATGGTGCGACATTAATGCTAGAATGATAGCTGTTATTGTAGGAAAATTCTATTAATGGTAAATGGTCGTCCCGATTTCCTCCGAAATCAATTACACAAGCTCTAAGCATATATTCCATTGTCTGAGTTTGTGGATGATAAGCTTTGCTTAGATTTAACCTGGTTCTCATTGCTTTTTGGATACTAGTCCAAAAAATGAGAAGTAAAACGGCTATCTCTATCAGACACAATAGATAAAGGAATTCCATGTAATGAAACTATTGCATTTACATATAACTTGGCTAACTGTTCCATACCGAAAGTTTCCTTCATTGGTAAGAAATGAGCAGATTTGGTTAATCTGTCAACAATCACCCAGATTGTATCATTACCTTTTCTTGTTTTTGGTAATTTAGTAACAAAGTCCATTGTTATTAATTCCCATTTCCATATTGGCATTTCCAATTGCTGCAATAACCCTGAAGGTTTCCGATGTTCGGCTTTAACTTGTGAACATGTTAGACATTTAGCAACGTAGTTTGCTATATCCTTTTTCATTCCTATCCACCAGAAATTCTTTCTTAGATCTTGATACATCTTATCACTACCGGGATGTATCGTATACTTAGACTTATAGGCTTCTTCTTGAATTCTGTGGCGTAGGTTTCCTTTTTTAGGTATCCACATCCTTTTCTTATGGAACTTCCAAATTGCATCTGATCCTTATTCTAATTCCTTAATCATTCCTTTTAAACCTTCAGCATCGTCCTGGAATGTTGTTTCATGTATCTCTCTAATTTGCTCATTTAAATCTATCTGTAGATTTAATTGAAGAGAGTGTGCTCGTTTTGGCTTTTCATGATACTTTCAACTTAAAGCATCAGTTACTACATTAGCTTTTCCTGCATGATACTGGATATCACAATCATAATCACTAAGAATCTCCATCCAGCGTCTCTGTCTAATATTTAATTCCTTTTGCCCAAAAATATATCTTAAACTCTTATGATCCGTGAAGACAATAAACTTACTTCCGTATAGATAGTGTCTCCAAATCTTAAGGGCAAAAACTATGGCTCCTAACTCTAGATCATGGGTTGTATAATTCTTTTCATGTTTCTTATGTTGTCTAGAGGCATAAGCTATAACCTTTTGACGTTGCATTAACACACATCCATATCCTAACTTTGACGCATCACAATAGACTATAAAGTCTTCAGTTCTTTCTGGTAATGCAAGTATGGGTGCATTGGTTAACTTTTGCTTAAGAATTCTAAAGGCTTCTTCCTGTTTTGGTCCCCATTCAAAGTTAACTGATTTGCAAGTCAGTTTGGTTAATGAAATGGCTATCTTAGGGAAATCTTGGATAAATCGTCTATAATATCCTACAAGTCCAAGAAAACTTCTTACTTCTGTTGGTGATTTAGGGACTTTCCATTTGGTAATCGCCTCGATCTTTGTGGGATCCACATGAATTCCTTCATGATTAACCAAATGTCCAAGGAATTGCACTTCTTGTAACCAGAATTAGCATTTTGAGAATTTAGTATAAAGCTTCTCTATTCTCAATAATGTCAGAAGTGTATGCAGATGCTCTGCATGTTCCTCTTTACTCTTAGAGTAAATTAGAATATCATCTATAAAGACAATTATAAATTTATCCAGGTATAATTTACACATCCGGTTCATCATGTCCATAAATGTGGCTGGGGCATTGGTTAAACCAAATGGCATGACAGTAAATTCATAATGACCGTACCTTGGTCTGAAAGCAGTTTTAGGAATATCCTCTTCCTGTACTTTCAATTGATGATATCCTGAGTGTAAATTGATCTTAGAAAAGAATAGAGCTCCTTGAAGTTGATCGAACAGATCATCGATTCTCGGTAGTGGGTACCGATTCTTAATCGTAACCTTGTTCAATTATCGGTAATCAATGCACATACGCATTGATCCGACTTTCTTTTTAACAAACAACACCGGCGCTCCCCATGGTGATGAACTTGATTGTATGAAACCCTTATCAAGAAGTTCGTCCAATTATTTCTTCAGTTCCTGCATCTCTGTTGGTGCTAGACGATATGGCGCTTTTCCAATCGGTGCCGTTCCTGGTATTAGGTGAATCCTAAATTCAACATCTCTATCTGGCGGTAATCCAGGTAACTCTTTTGGGAAAACGTCTGAGAATTTAGATATACTATTGCTCCTTTCCTTGCACAGCTTGCAGTTTTCATCACAGAGATGAATTTTGTCGATCTGGTTGGCTTATCTCCTTTGATTGTGATCTCTTTACCACTTGATGTACTTACTTGTACTAACTTTTGATCACATAAAATACTGGCATGATTGGTTACCAACTCATCCATTCCTAATACAACCTCGAATCCAGCTAGATTCATTGGGTAAATGTTAACAAAGAAATGATGATTCAGAATTTCCATTGTTGCTCCCTGCAAGATTTCACTAATCTTAATTGTGACAACCCGTAACTTCGAGGTAAAAAATCGTTCATTTTAGCTTTCATCATTAATGTCGTGTACGTATATTACTTTTATAAGCGAGAGGACTTGTGTGACGAACGGGGTTATATATTTATCTAATTTTTTTTTATAGTGTGCAAACATATGACTCGAAACAAAATCCTAATCGTGTTGAACCGAATCAAACCGAAGTACAAGTCTCGCTTGTCAAACCGTTTGAACCATGACATAACTCGTGTAATATTATAATAGTTTACTAATTATACTTAGTACAATACATTATATGAGTTCCTAATTACAACTTTTAGTTTAGTTGCTTAAAAAAATAGAAAAAGATATTTAAAAGAATACTAACAGCAGCTTTTTTGCTACCATTGTGCGTCCACATTCCCCTTTTTATTTTCTTTTACATGGATGCAGCCAACCCCTTAATTCTCTAGCCCAATTGCCACTTCAATGATTATCAGCCCAACTCCATTTTGATGACAAAATCGGCCCAACTCTCTTGTGTTTAACTGATGTGCGCATGCATGTATCTTTTCATCAAAACAAACTTCCGAACTTACGGCCCCAATCCTCAAACCACCCCAACTCCCAAATCAGTTTATAATTACGTGAGAGCATGTTTTCTTCTTTATAACTATCCAAAAACTCTCATCAAACCCTGCCTGCAAGTATACTAATCTGCGAGTATAAAATCCCTCTCTCTCTCTCTCTCTCTCCCTCGCTGCCGAATCGATCCCAAGATCACCACGCAATCGGTTAGTACAACTCACTCCGCAGTTTTTAATTAAGTTTACGTTGTCTCGGTTTCGGTTTCGGTTCGATCTCGACTTTAAGCTTTGCAAGAAAGTAGAGTTATAAATGAGGCTACTGTTAGTTTTATATGCATCGGTTCGATCTTAACTTTAGTTTTATATGCATCGTGACATGATAGAGTTGATTATATGTTTATGTACATACGCATGAGAACTGTTTTTTTTTATTTCAAAGTCTAGTTGTAAATGAATAGGGTGTGTTAGACTCGTGACGACAACTGTGATGTAATGTTGTGTTGTGGTTACATGTGAATCTTGATCTTGACTTATTTATAAGATGATTGTATGAAAATATAAATGAACTGTTGTGATTACTATGTGTAATATGATGGGATAGAATAGATTGTATATGAATATATATATATATATATATATGTATAGATGGTAAATGATTAAGGTCGCGCTCGAAAGTTGTCGAAAGGTCAGGATACGGATGTGTGTATGAAAACGGCAAAGTATGATGTTATGTTGGTGATCGATGCTTAATCTTGTTGGTATATTGCATGTATTGGGTTGTATGTGTAAGAGTTTCGGTCCCTGGTGATCGATGCTTAATCTTGTTGTTATGTTGATCTTTTTATCAGGACTTAGCGAATCTAGAAGCTTCTTTAGTTGTTTTTCTTGTTGTTGTGCACCTTAAGGTGAGTTCACAACTTTTTCTAAAAGCATGCATCCCTGGTTTAGGACAACATTTTTTTACGGCAGCCCTGGTTTGGGCTACGCGCGCGTCCCTTGTGTGGACCATTGTAACATGTTATCAATTGGAGGTGGATAGTACACATAGACTAAACGAAAAACTCTATCATGAAAGTCCCTACATTTTACCGATTAGATTGCCGGGTGGGCATACGCGGGGTATTAGTTGATAGCGCTGTTAGGTTTGACAAACCTCACACCGTGCTGGAGGCCGAGCATGAACTTCTAACCTTCACTCTTGCTTTAATGTTGGTTGACATTATCGAGAAACATTGTGAACTTTATTTTTACTAAACTCAAACTTTGTGAATTCGCCAACTTTATTGTTAACACGTAGTTGCATGCTTGTAGGTACAGCTAAGGATGGGCGTTGCAATCGGTATGAGGTGGTGGCTTGCTAAAAACTTTATATTTTTATACATTTACTTAACTTGTGGTTTTGGTTATTGTAGGTTTTTAACTTTATTTTTCCACTGCGTTATAAACTGTGTTTTTGACAATTAAACTTATTCGCTAATCATGTCATTAGTGAAGTTTTATGATTTTGAATAATTGGTTCGACATGATTAGTGGCTAGATACTGGTCGGTCACATGCCTCGCGGTAAAACTCCGCATGTGGAAATTGAGGGTGTGACACTAATTGGTTCGACATGATTAGTGGCAGTCTTGTTGAAGTTTAGTTAATGGTTGGTCGAGAAGTTTGTAGAAAGAAGAATTGATAAAACTTTGGTTTGCACCAGAGTCAAATAATATTTTGGCAGGTATATTATTAACTAAGAACGTACCGGCTATCACATCCGGAATCATTTTAGCTTCCTCAACTGTCAAAACAAACGCTCTGGCATTCTTCTTGGGTCCTTCCGTTGCCTTAACTTTGCTGGTTGCTGCTAGAGCTAGTTTCGGACAGTGGGTTGACGTTTACTTCCAGTTATAGTGGGTTGACTTGGATCAGAGGTTGATGATTTTCGTTCACACTATGACTTGGTTCAGTGGGTTGACGTTTACTTCTAGTTACAGATTTATTATTTTCTGCTTCCTTAAGTGTCTCGATAATATAAGGCATAGCATCTATAATTCCTTGTGCGACTATATGTTCGATGGTACTATTATTCACTTGGTTCTCGTTATTATCATTATTCTGGTTTTCCTGATTTACTTCGTTGTCCATCTGAATTGTAAACATTTATCAGGCATCAATATCACATAATTTAATACAGACATTTATACAAGCAGGTTGATAGAAAACGTCGAACATTGCGACTTTACTCTTTTTATATATATGCATCGATTACATATTACAAATAAAACTAACACACTAGTAGTTATGCATCTATATTTATTTTAGTCTATTTATTTTAGTTGGTTTTATATATATATATATATATATATATATATATATATATATATATATATATATATAGGAGGAGTTGGGTAGAAAGTCTAGGAAGCAATAAGAATTGGACATGTGGCATTGAAAGATTTTAACTAGAAGGGCATTTACGTACTTTCACATTCTAATTTTATATTTGGAATTTATATTCATTAACTAACATTGCACGTACTTGATTTGTAACTGATTCCATCCATGATTTTCAGAATTTTTGTTGTTTTCGATTTCAAATCATACGCAAATATCAATTCTTTGATCGTTATTTGTTCACAAGCTTCATTCGTATTCAATATTTTTATTCGAAAAGGAAATTTATGGCTTAAACACACTTGTTGATTGTGGAGATGGTAATTGCAGTTATTTTTTTGTTTACTATTGTAGTTTTGTTTGTAGATTATTAACATTTATCTGGAAAATCATCAGCATGTTCTTGATGATGTGTTTTAACAGTCAGAGAGCTTGAAGTCAATGTGTTTATTGATACCATAATGTGACAGATGTGTTTTATTCATGCTTGTAATGCTGGAGGATTTCTTGACATTGTGTTTTAACAGCAATCAAATTAATACAATTGTGTTTTAGCATTCATGTTGGTAATGCTGGAGGATTTCTTGACGCTGTGTTTTACCATCCATGCTGGTAATGCTGGAGGATTTCTTGACATTGTGTTTTAACAGCAAGCAGATTAATATAGTTGTGTTTTAGCATTCATGTTGGTAATGCTGAAGGATTTCTTGACGTTGTGTTTTACCATCCATGCTGGTAATGCTAGAGGATTTCTTGACATTGTGTTTTAACAGTAAGCAGATTAATACAGTTGTGTTTTAGCATTCATGTTGGTAGTGCTGGAGGATTTCTTGACGCTGTGTTTTACCATCCATGCTGGTAATGCTGGAGGATTTCTTAACATTTTGTTTTAACAGCAAGCAGATTAATACAGTTGTGTTTTAGCATTCATGTTGGTAGTGCTGGAGGATTTCTTGACGCTATGTTTTACCATTCATGCTGGTATGATGTGTGACATTTGTCACGATGTGTTTTCTCTGATGTTGTGTTTCCTCATGAAGGATAGAAGGAAAAGAGAGAGAAGAGAGAAAGGGAGAGAGAGAGAGAGAGAGAGAGAGAGAGAAAAATCGCAAGAAATGTGGGGTGGTTTATGGAATGACAGTTATTTCCATATTTAAAACAAACTAAATGATATATCTACCCCTGATTAATTAAATAATCCTATTTTTAAGAAACACATATTACCAAAATGCCACCAAGATGATCTCAACCATTAAACACACCCATTGGATGGCCCAGATCGCTTCTTAGACTTTCTAGGAAAAACACACTTTCCGCAGGATCCCCACTCTATATATATCATCAAAGTACAAAATTACACACATATCTAGGTATTATTCTAGGTGTTGTTCATCTAATACTGCATCTCATTCTCATCATATTTCCAAACTAACTTTTCTCATATCTGTCGAATTCTATTCCCTTCATTCACTAAATTTTCGCCATACTGACGGAGTTCCTGCACACATTCTCGACTCATTGGTGGGTTTAATGGTGGTTCTGGCACTAGTTCTTCGGGAGTATATAGGGCCGAATACGATCTATTGTTATCTAATCATGGATCATATTCTGAAGAGATTGGGGTTGGGATTCTAGGTAACTCATTGGGATCGAATGCAGGTATCGGGAATTGTTTTTCCTGGTTTGGTTCTAGCATTTATTGGTCTGGAAATAAGGGTAACAGTGGTGGTTCAGCTATTCGGTTTAGGTTAGAGTCTACTGCTGTAGTGGCTAGCATATGGAAATCTGCCAACTGCTTATCTAGTTCCTCTTCCCACAATGGTCTATTGACTACTTCCTGGGTTTGTGCATTCACTTCCCTATTAGCTCTGACTAATGCTCTCTGTTGTTGTAATTTCTTCATTCTCTTTCTTCTCTCATGTGCTCTCCATCCTCTCTTTTTGGAAGGGAATGGTTCCTCAGACTGTGCCTTAAAAATAAATATTCCTTCCTCGGTATCAGCTGAGTATTGGCTGAGATGAGGTTCCTTCATCTTTTGGGGAACTAGCTAATTAACCATAAGCATCGGATGTACCTTGCTCACTCATACTATAAACTAACAAATAGTCAAATAACACAAAACATATTTACACATAATCACATAAATTATTTCCTAACACAGAATTTAAGTGTCAGCAGAACACTTTATTGGCTTAAACCAGTGGTTGTAGCTCTGATACCACCTTCTGTCGCAGCCCCCGACCCCTGCCCCGGGAGGCGGGCGGCTGCGGACAATTACCCAGAGCGGGTGGTATCGGTGTTTATTAATTTAGCAGCGGAAATGAGACATCAGGACCGTAGTTAGGAAATATTTTATCAGAGTTAAAACACCAAACTTTTTATAAGAATAAATGGGATAAAACCCAAGTTTCATTTGACAACACATTTGTAGGGATAAACCCTAATTATTGAAAACAAAACTCCGTTTTATTTAGGTAACTTTTATAGCCACTTTTTCCAAGCCTTCAGTGCTCTCCAGCTGGCTTCTATTAGCTTCACATTAAGTTACATGAAACGCGTTTTAAAAAGGTTTTATCAGCACGAGTGCATCCCAGTTTAATCAAAACAGTTTTATAATCTTTATAGTATTGAGAGCGATTACAATGTTTATATCTACATAGTTACTCATTTAGTACTGTCAACACCTGACTTGTGGGTCATGTTACTCATTGGCTAACTCTTTGTCCAATAGTAACGGATTCAAATAATATATACAAAATCCCAACATACCGGCAGTAATTGTAGAATACATAGACTCAATCACTGTTAAGTATAATTGAAAACATTTGAGGTTTTGGTAAAAAGGTGACAAAAAGTAAGATGTACTCACATTGTTTACTTAGGTAAAACTAAAGCTTCCTGGTGTATCTCCTGGTTATTATCTATTAAAATTAAACAACACACACGTGTTAGTAAGATAACCCAAATCACATTAACAGTACAACTCGAGACAGAACCTCAATGACTGATTCAGGCAGAGCCTTGACATGCATTATGGAGTCCTAGATCAATCGGGTGTAACACGAGACAGAACTCCAACGACTGAGTCAGGTAGAGCCTTGACATGCGTTATGGAGCCCTAGATCGATCGTGTAGGGTAACTAATAGGGATTATAATACTTACAATGAGGCAAAGCTTCGCTTTATAGGGGTATTATACCCGAGGGTTTTGACTAACAGAAATTTTAAGAGAGAAATCAGAATTGAACGACGATCAAATGAGCCTCGACCAACCCTTTTATAGGCTGATCCGACAACGAGTCGCGCCCCGCGACTCCTTTGGCTTCGGCCTTCACGGCCCGCGAGACTATTAGACTAGGCTCTAGCTTGTCGAGTCAAAGGTGTAGGATTGATGTGTAACCGGACACGTGGCGGACCAGGGTTCGGCCTGGAGTCACGTCGCGCCCGCAAGGGCTTCACATATTTTTTTTATTTGATTTTTAATAATATAGTTTAATGCGTATACGGGGTATAATAGGAACGTTTAGGGTTGTGTTAAGGGGTTTTAGGAGGGTTGTTACATGAATGTTGTGATGTTGTTCTTTTTTTATTAGATTGTAGGTATGTTGGGTTGTTTTAGATAACATATAATCTATCAGTACACCTGTGTACGTTTTTGGCAATTCGGTTGAATATGTTGTTTAATTCGTGATGTACACCTGTGTACATAGTGGTAAACTAGGATGATATATGTTATGTTTGTTTAATATGTTGAATAAAAAGTATGATTAAACACAATGAGGGGTTGTGCCATGTTTATAAGTGATTTTAGGATCGTCTGTTGGTTGAGTTATATAGGAGTAGGTTTTCAAAGTACACATGTGTATTGGTTGACCAAAATTGTGTTTTTTTGTGAATGTGAATTTCAAGAGAATGTGTGCACATGTGTATGTATACTATAAGATAAATTGAGAAAGTGGTCTGTTATGCCTCTTGTGTGCCTTGCTTCCTTGGTATGCGTTATTTTTTTGTTTTCTTAATAATATTACCTTTATGTACAATATCGTAATAGTACTGCAATGAATAAAGTTTTATAGCTGAGCAATTTCATTTGTGTTTACATTTGTAGGTTCGAAACGGTAACAATGAGAAGACGTAAGTTTTAGGTTTTTTGAAAGATCTCACGATTGAAATTGATTGAATATAGGAGGTAATAAATTTACTAGGAACGTATGTAATTTAATTTTGTAGGGGGGGAAAAGTGAGAGGATAGCTCGTATTTTGGCACGTAGATTTAATAACACAATAGATAGCCCCATTGAATGTTCGGACGACGGAGAAACGAACAATATAGGTGAAAATTTTTTAATGTTAAGAGCCCATACTTTAATAACAATGTCTTATATAAATTGATTGTAAGCTGTGTTTTATATGTTTTGTATAACTGTTTTAAATAATTATTTTGGAAATAGTTCCGAGGATGTCAAAAGAAACAAGGGACTGTGATAAACCGATGGCTGCTGCAAAGGATGTTGACGTACGGTATAAGAAAGATGAAGGTAATATTATGAAAATATGTGTTTTATGTTTTTAAGTTAAGTTTTTGTAACTTACATATTTGTGTAAATAATGATATCATAAGAGTCTTTTTTTTGTAATGGTTGTCTGTAGGTGTTGATCCTGGAAAAACTGGCCATGATATATGTGAAAGGAAGCCGAGAAAAAAGAGGGAACAACCGTGCGAACCGATGGTGATTGACGGAAAAGGCAAGTAACAAAACTGTAAAACTTTAATTACAAAAATAGCATGATAAAATTTGAAGAAATTGTAATCTAAAATGGTTGTAGCTGTTAACACAGATTCAACCGGCGAGATAAAGATCGAGAGTCAGCAGGTTAGAGAGAAAGAAAAGATAGGTGGTGTGCAGAGAGTGAAAAGTTTATCGATGAAAAGGGAAGAAAACAGAGAATGAAGCTTGTTCGTGTTCCGTTTGCTGATGTACGAGAAGGTAAAATAATAGTATTTCAATTTAAAGTAACAACATCTACAGTACGAGTGTGAATGTATTTAAATGAGTCAGTTATGGGTTGTCTTCAGTTGATATCAAAGAAAGTCCGAGTACGCAACAGACAAGGGTAAATAGTAAACCGACTGGCGGCGTTGAAGCACAAGAAAGATTAGGTATTGTGACGAGTGTGAATGTACACATGTGTATTATATGTTATATGACCTTCTTTTTTTATCCTTTTTTAGAGTCGGGGAAGAAAGGTGATATTGGAGCGTCGTTGGGGTCGTCTTTGGATGATAAAGATGAAAAGGATGAAGAAAACAAAGGTATTTTTTTAAATTGTTGTATTTGTATGGTATTGTGTTAGGCTGATTGTTTTTTTTTTTTTTTTTTTTTTGAAAATGGTTGCAGAAGAAGATGATAAGGATAACGTAGTTGGTGTGGTGTTCAACTAGAAAAAGAGGAAAAACAAAAAATTGCCAAATAAGCTGAAAAAATTGAAGACAGAGGACGAACTACCAAGTATACGAACTAGGACATCGCCTAACAAGCTTTATGAAGTGGTTCATGTTATGAAAGACTGGCAACGTGAAATCATCAAAGAAATGGGGTTTGGACAGTTTTTACGGATCAATGTTAGGGATGTAACGGCAAACCTAGGTTATTTTCCTGGGATCCACTGTTCATGAATTGAATATATTTCAGTCAACCATGAATGCTCTTCTAAACCGTACTCCGCAATAAGTAAATGCCATCTCTTTTCAAATGTTTCTGGTTTGATGTAAACATTCCATACAAGTTTGTGGAATTTTTTCTTGATTTCTGCTTTCCTCTTGTCGCTACCCTTGATCTACAAAATAAAGAAAATTAAAAAAAATACATTACTATGTGTAGTACTTCGGTATACACATGTGTACATAAGAAATTTAGCGAAGAATACACATGTGTACATTTAGTTAAAATGCAATATTTACAACTATGGTACAAAGTAATGACATTATAATATAGACATGTTTGTAACAAATACCTTTGCTGGAAACTTTTGAATAATGTGCCACATACATAGTCTGTGAATGGACTTATCAAATACGTTGGCGACAACTTGTTTCATAGCACAATCCTGATCAGTTAATACCAAAAGTGGTTGTTTTCCATTGTGTGCTTCAAGAAATTTTTGTAGAAGCCATATGTGTGATTCAACAGTCTCATTGTGTAACAACCCAGCTACAAATATTGTGCACTTTTTATGATGGTCAACTCCAGTGAAAGGTACAAAAATCATATCGTACATGTTTGGAAAAAAAGTTTTCAAATGTATCTAATAAGCAAAAACTATAACAAAATTATAAGTAAAATTTTTTCAAACTTACATATTTTTATGATACGTTGCGTCGAACGCCAAAACATCACCGGACACTTCGTAGTATAATTCTGAAACGCCATCGCACCAAAAAATTAACTGAAATTCCATATCATCAATATGCATATCAAATGTGTAATTAACTTTGTTTTCGCTGCAAGCTTTGAATTTGTCAATTATCATTTGCGCGTCTCTATCACCAATAAAATCTTGAATGTCACGCCCGCAATTTTTGTAGTCCACAACCGTCCCGTGAACATTATGGTGGCCACCTTTTATTGCAACGTGTACTTTGTGGGATTTGGTAGGGCCAAGATTTGCATTGCGACACTTTGCTATGAACTCTTGTGTAGAAAAATCGAGCTTTCTTCGCTTTAGTGATAAATCAAGATTCTCGGGTGAGGTAAACCCATGGTTGTGTTGTTCAACAAAATCATAGATTGCATACTCAGATGAATTTTTATACGAACAAACTTGACACACGCCTTACAATCTGTAACTTTGACATTGGAACGACGTGATGGTGAAGTTGAGTCTACAGCATCAGGGTTACTTTCTTTATGTTTAGGTTTGTTCGCTTTCGCCCTGGAGCATAAAACGTATCGCCGAATTGTAATTATCTCGTCGCCTATTTTTTCTTTTTTTGAAGTACCCAAACGGGTTCCAAATCATGCTAGCTGTGCGTACTCCTCGTACATTGCAATTGCTTGTTCAATCGTAGTAAATCTAGCTTTCACACAAACGGTTTGAATCTGGGGGGGGGGGACAATTGGTGTCCAGTACCTAGTCCCATTTGGAGTTTCATAAATGTTACTAGCAATCGACTCTGCACAATTACATTACAAAAGAATCATTCATAAATACAAGGACAACAATGCTGATACGTGGTTGAAAACCGGTGTTCGTTAGTGAATAATTTGATGTTTTTACATAAGTTTTAATTTCGGATAGCCTACTTTTAATCAAAAATGTGTTTTGCAGGTTTGATGGAGTTTAAGGAGCTTTTCGGGAGCTTTACGAGTCATCGGGTCGAAAACCGGGGCACCGGGACGCGTTACGGATCAGCCGGAAGTGTGAAATGAAGAAATCGGAGAAGTGGGCTGGAGAGCCCGCCGCCGCCGGGTCCTAGGCCGTCGGCGACGCCCCCTAAAAATTCCTGTCGGCCAAGAGTGTCCGTATCCAGTCAAATAGGCCGTCGGCCAGTTTTTCGTTTTTGGGAGCCCGTCGGCGACGGGGTCAGGCCCGTCGGCGACGGGTAGCAGATTTCACAAACGCGAATTTTTGGGGTTTTGAGCTAAAATTGATTCTCATTGGTTCAAGAGGCATTCAATTCGTAAGTTACACTATCTTGGGTGTTTGAACTTGATTCTTGGAGCCACTAACCACCCACCATTCATCTCCATTCAATCTCTAACAAGAATCATCATCCGAATCAAAGATCATCATCATCATCCACAACCCTAACTCCATTCATCATTCACTTCACCATTATCAATCACTCCACAACCCTCATCATCCACCATTCCTCCATCCTTCAAGCTTCAAGATGATCTCAATCAAGTCCCAATCATCCGGTGATCAAGTTTCTTCAACCATGAGCGGCTAATCATCTTGGTTTCACCCCGGTGTAGGTAGTTGTTAAATTTAGGGTTTTGAATTGTTCTTGATTCAACTTTGTGACAACTTGTATTGATTTTTGAAATCTTTGACAATAGTTTACATTTTTTTCGTATTCGTAAATTGTCGAACGATGTTAAAAGTTATGACTTTACGAAATGGTTATGTGTAGTTATGCATTGTCTTGGTTAGGTTTTACTTGTGTTGATTACAAAGTGCATTCTTGTCCGTTCTTTGAAACGTTGATAGTTATTGGCACCTAAGTCACGGTACACTAAATCCGCTAATCATATACAATTGAGTTGAATCTAAAAACTTGTAGAAACCCTTGGTTGGCAATTACCGAAACCGGGTGTGAACCCTTTTTCTTATGATTGTTTAGAAATCAATCTTCCTTGCAATCGTTAATTAGTAGTTGTTAATCAATTAAACCAATTTTATTAGTTTAAATTCACATCTTTCAACTAAACAAAAATACAAAAATATCTGCAAGCTTCATAAATTGTGACATTTTTTAATTCAATCGAATCCACACGCAAACCACATACACTTCGTGGTTCGACCCCTTGCTACCACTAACTATTTGTTAAGGGTAATTTGGGCTTATAAATATTATCTTTGACCGGAGCGCGACACTCCGATCAAATGCTGCGGGTCTTCAAAGGTTCATTAACTAAGATTATGCTATTTACATGTAACTACCGTGTATTATACACAAGTGTACTATCGTGTTGGAGTGTATAGAACACAGTAGTACACATGTGTACCTCGGAGCTAAATATTATACACAAACAAAAAGATGACTGAACACTCTAGTTCAACCAAAAATGACTAAAACTATAATTCAAATATTGCTGAAACGACCAAAAACAATGACAATCTTACATGTTCGTTAAAATCTATGGAAATCAATGGTCATACGATTACACTACCTGGACGATCCATTGTTGTAACGAAGACATTATCACCAATGTTTTGGTCAGAATTGTGATTATCGATTTCTGGGTCGGCCATGAATGAAATACGGTAGCACCTGCCGGCAAAAATACAACTATGTTTCAATGTATTCAAACACACCAATTTAATTACAAACACCACAATCAAGTTCTAAGTCAATATTCAAGTTGTAAGTGAAACATATTCGTAAACTGAATAACCATTTACTTATACAACCTGGGCTACGATGATCAATCAGCAGCAGAAAAACAATCAATGTAATACAATTATTCTTCGCCGGAATCTTAGTCCGGTTTAACTTTCGATGTCCGGCTGATGGCGACGGCAACAATAAAGACGTTCGTCGATGACAACTACCCAGTCAATTAGCGGCAACGATACACTCAACTTACTCGGAAAAAATTCAGATGTCCAGCGAGATGTGACATGATGAACGACGGCAGTTCAATTTTCTGGAATTGAAAATTTGAAGAACGGGGTGACGTGATGAACGACGACAGTTCAATCTTCTTGAATTGAAAACTTGGTCAAACGTGAATTGTGGATCCAATATCATGAAAATATGGATATTTGTTGAAGAGATTATGAAAGATAATCTTGATAAATAAAAAATTTGTTAAGACTTTGAATTAATAATCATTTTAAGTAACTGATCTGAAATTAATAACAAAATAATTTAAATTCAATATTTATATAAAGTTACAATCTTACCCTTGTCAAATGTATATGAAATCAATAGTTCAGATCAGTTCACGCGGTTCACTCTTGGGAATTTGTTCACATTTCAACCTAATCCTATATATATATAAAGGGAAAACCCTTCCGAGTTGTGAGAACTTAGAGAACTCGGCATTCACGTGCAAGTTTTGCCCCCATTTTTTCCGCACCCCTAGATTAACATGTTAGAAAAGATTGTCTTAAAAAATAATTTTTTTCAAAGTTGTGTTTTTCAGCCTCTAACAGCAACTGTAAAAAGCTGATTACATAAGAATGATATCACTTTTTACAGCATTTACAGCTGCTATAAATGAAAAAAAAAACAAGTTTTTTTTTTTGAAAAGATGATTTTTTTAAGATTTTTGGTAAAAAAAAATTGAAAAAACTTTTCCTAAGGCCAAGTCCTCTAAGTTCTCACAACTCGTATACGTTTTCATTTTACCTTAACCCTATATACTTTTTCTATATAGAGGTAGGTTAGTATACAAAATGGCTTAACGTACATTGCGTACGCGAAGCCTTATTACATGCGAATTTGGTTCCAAAAATACCACCATGTGAATTGTAGTTTCATGGGTCCCAATACAAACATGTGAATTGGCTTTCCCTTGTACATGCGAATTGTGTTTTTTTAACGTGCGGCCTTTCGTTTTTATAACATGCGAACTTGCTATCGCGTACGCAAAATACGTTAAGACATATTATACGATATACTCTATCTATATATAGAGAGAGAGGGAGACGTCTCTCTCTCTCTCTATATATATATATACAATATGTGTCGGAAACATAAATGAAATACCTGTTACAACAGATAGGCCAGCAGAGAGTCCAGTCACAGAAGCAGCCATTGAGTGTAACAAAGCGAATGAAAAGGCCTCCAGACCAACTACTTTTCGGTCAGTAACGGACATTTCATTGTCCCTTACATTGGATGCTGTTAGGCAGAGGTCACAGAGGAAAACTGATACCGAGAAAAGGAAGCGTGAGGATGACAACTCACGACGTTCAGATAAGAAGAAGAAGGGAAACAATGACTCTAAGAAGGGGTCAAGTTTTAGGAAGGATGGTCAGCAGACTGGTGAAAAACCCAGATGTAAAATTTGCAGGAAGCACCATTTTGGAAAGTGCAGACTTGACTCAAAATCCCAATACCAGCCAAGGCCTTGTGGGATTTGCAAGTCTACGGAACATAAGACCCTGGAGTGCAAGAAGATAAAGGACGCAACGTGTTATAGTTGCAATGAAAAGGGGCATATCAAATCCAACTGCCCAAAATTTACAAGGAAGAATGAAGAGGGGAAGAAGACCAATGCGAGGGTCTTCAGGATGGATGCTAAGGAAGCCGTCAAGGACGACAATGTGATAACAGGTACCTTTCTCGTAAATGATGTGTATGCGAGAGTGTTATTTGATTCAGGCGCTGATAAGTCGTTCGTAGATAATAAGTTTTGTGAATTATTAAAACTACCTGTTAAGAAATTAAGTGTGAAGTATGAGGTGGAACTAGCAGATGGTACTTTAGAAACCGCCTCAACTATCTTAGATGGGTGTTTCATATCCATTAGGAATCACTCTTTTCCTTTGTCCCTACTTCCCTTTAAGTTAGCCGGTTTTAACATAGTGTTGGGTATGGACTGGTTATCTCATAACCAGGCCCAGATTGTTTGCAATAAGAAGCAAGTGATGATCAAGACTCCGTCTGGTGAATCACTTATTATCCAGGGAGATACCCAGTATGGGCTACCCGAGAACATGTCTATACTCAAGGACTCTAAGTGTTTAAAGAAAGGTTGTGTCATTTACATGGCGCAAGTGATTATAGATGAGCCGAAGCCCAAGATTGGGGATATACCCGTCGTTTCTGAATACCCTGATGTTTTTCCTAAAGAACTTCCTGGTTTGCCACCAGAGAGGCAAGTAGAATTCAGAATTGACATTATTCCTGGATCAGCACCAGTGGCAAGGGCGCCTTATAGGTTGGCACCAACAGAGATGAAGGAATTGAGAACGCAGCTAGATGATTTGCTAGCCAAAGGTTTCATCAAACCTAGTTCGTCTCCTTGGGGAGCACCAGTTTTATTTGTCAAGAAGAAGGATGGATCGATGCGTCTGTGCATCGACTACCGCGAGCTTAATAAGGTCACCATCAAGAATAGGTATCCTTTGCCCAGAATCGACGATCTGTTCGATCAACTTCAAGGGGCAAGTTTCTTCTCGAAGATTGACTTGAGGTCAGGCTACCATCAATTGAAGGTGAGAGATGAAGACGTACACAAGACTGCATTTAGGACTCGTTATGGTCATTACGAGTTCCTAGTGATGCCTTTTGGGCTCACTAATGCACCGGCCGCATTCATGGATCTCATGAATCGCGTTTGCAAGCCGCACTTAGATAAATTCGTCATCGTTTTCATCGATGATATCCTCATCTACTCAAAGAACCAAGCTGACCACAAGAAGCATCTTCACTGCATTTTGGAACTACTTCATAAAGAAAAGCTCTATGCCAAGTTTTCGAAGTGTGAATTCTGGCTTCGAGCAGTCCAATTTCTTGGGCATGTTGTTAGTGAGCATGGTATCCAAGTAGATCCTGCTAAAGTTGAAGCAGTCATGAATTGGCATGAGCCAAAGACGCCTACAGAAATACGTAGCTTCCTAGGTTTGGCAGGATACTATAGGCGATTCATTGAAAACTTCTCAAGGATTGCTGCACCCCTGACTTCGCTGACACGTAAGAAGATTAAGTTTGACTGGGGTCCTAAGCAGCAGGAATCCTTCGATATCCTGAAACAAAAGTTGAGCAATGCTCTAGTACTGACATTGCCTGATGGAATAGAGGAGTTTGTAGTTTATTGTGATGCATCACACACAGGGATGGGATGTGTGCTTATGCAGAAAGGCAAAGTCATTGCATATGCTTCACGGCAGCTAAAGGTGCACGAAAAGAATTACACCACCCACGACTTGGATTTGGGTGCCGTTGTATTTGCACTAAAACTGTGGAGGCTGTAGGTCCCTATCCCGTATGGATCTTAACAAAACTGACAATCTACCAAGGGTGCGGAATCCCCTTGATAAACCTTCGAACCAGAAACAAGAATATTAGACAAATATGAACTCGAACACACAAACTTTCAAACTGATCTTCTGTGATTATCAAACCTTAGAAACGTTTTACAATCACTAAGATCTCCTAGAACCCAACAGCCGATTTCTGTTTGTTCTAAACTCTCTCAATTCAAATGCTCTCTCACAATCTCCAAAAGTCTAACAAAAGTCTAACCCTAAAACTCTAGGTAAAGGTTGTTTATATACACACAACCATACAATTCGAACTGGGCCAAGCCCATACGAATTCTGTTTACAATTCGGGCTAAACTAAATGGACTTTAACTTGATACAAACTTGGACTAGATTGGGCTTCTACAACCTCGAATTCCATTCAGTCTTCATAAGTCTTTGCGGCCCAAACTCGTTTAATATCCAAAGACCAATCCAACGCTGTTGTCACATAACATGCACCAACAAACTCCCCCTTGACAATAGCTTGCAAAGGAAACTTTAGTCTTCAGAATCTCACAGTCTTTTGGTCTTTGGATAGCGTCAGCTTCAACATGAATTCTGTCAGCAACAGACTCCCCCTAAGCTGATGTATCCAATCACCAAATCTTCCAAGTTTTGATTCAGCATTCCAAATAAGTCTTCACAGCATCCATTCTGCATTGTAGAAGGAGGACTCTACCAAGCAGCAACAAACTCCTCATCTCTTCAAAGCAACTTCTCATCAACAAACTGCTTCTGTATACTATACCAACATCTCGAGAAACCATAAGAATTTTTCAACATAGTTAAGGAATTATTATTATTCAAGAGATACTTAAACTGTATAACAGATTAAGCATTTTCAAATTAAGCACCAACACGCAACAATTTTTAAACAAACACCTTATAACCTGCATCATTTCAAAATTTTGAACCCACTTACTAACACCGTCTCCCCCTATCAGTAACAATTCCTCCACGAATAACAGTTTTCCGTACATTAAGAATTTTAAACAGAAAAAGACACTATTTTTGTATTTTTGTATTTTTCTGAAAGCAAATAAATACGAAAAGCAATAAACACTCTGTTTTTGTGAGAATCACCGGTAACAAGATCATATCAGCACAATCAAACTGTTTCACACTATTAGATAATTCTTTATTTAATTTTTCGTGAAAAGCAGTTCAAGACGATTACCAGTATATTTGTCCACTTAAACAAAATGCATGAACATTTCAAGTACCATTACCATATGATACGTTAAGGTAATTTTATTTCTGATATACTAGTGTGTCCCACTTCAGGATATACCCCTGCGATCAAGGTATGCACAAAGATTCATCGTAGTAGGTGAGTATACTGAAGTCATCCTTGAAGATATCCTGACAGTGTCTAGGTCTGCATATAATCTGTTTTATCATGTTTTGATTTCTTAACAATGAACACCCAAATAAATAGTAATCAAATCCTGGAAATATAAACAACACACTCTATCATGCAAGTATCTTCCCTACCACATATTTCACAAGTCCAATCCAGATTTCTGAAATCTTAACTGGGAATAGGTTGAGAAGAGAACAGAATAGATCTTTAGGAGAGATGGTATAATATACAGATCAAATGAGTTTTCTCAGTTTGATATAGGTTTATTGGGTTTCATTTGGGCACTTGAGGGCCTCTTTCGGGTGTATTAGATCTATAGTGCGACAACGTACAGCTAGGTCAGCATGTATCTGGATGCAGCAGAAGCTGTCGTTGCCTAGCACCTCCAGGTCAGCATATATCTGGATGCAGCAGAGGAGGTACACGATTTTTTTCAGAGAAGATTTCAAAATCAGATCAAAATTGTGTGTATCGGGACAACATACAGACATTCAAATAGAAATGAGCTAATTCCAAGTGATTTTCTTTCCTGGGGTCATGTACAATTTTAGTTCTGAACAGAAATACAGCCAAGATATCCCCAGATGAAATAACAGTATAAAGACCCAAAACTTCAGATTTTGGCAATCTATCAACGCAAGATTTAAGGTCATTAAACCATACACCACTGATGTGTTCCCCACTCATACTCAGTGCTTTTATGTTTATATCACTTTGGTAAGTTGATTATTTCATGCTTTTGCCTACTGGTATATCATATGATGAAGCTGCTATCACACTTAAGCATTTTAAATCAGTTCGAGTGTGATAGTCTAACTTGCTGATGTACTATCATTTCTTCTTTTTCACACAGTGAAAACTCATTTTTGATTTTCTATTTTTTTATGTTTTTTGATTTTTCAATGTTTTTGTATTGTTGATTTTTGAAAAAGCAGTAAACTATTTACAAAATTCTTATGAAAAACCAGTTATTCAGGATTCCTCATCCCGTTGAGTTCGACTAAGTGTTCAAAGCGAGCTCGATCAAAAGCTTTTGTGTAAAGATCAGCAAGGTTATCTTCTGTGTCGACTCGATGTAATTCAATTAGTCGTTTTTCAGCACAATCCCGTATAAAGTGATGACGTATGTCAATATGTTTAGTTCTACTGTGCTTTACGGGATTGTTTGTGATTGATATGGTGGCATTATTATCTATCATAATAGGAGTACGAGTGAAATCCAAACCGTAATCGCGCATCTGCTGTTGAATCCAGAGAACCTGAGAGCAACAGCTACCCGCAGCAATATATTCAGCTTCACACGTAGATGTAGACACACAGGATTGCTTCTTGCATTGCCAAGACACGATCCTGCCTCCTAAGAACTGACAACCACCTGTTGTAGACTTTCTGTTTGATTTGTATCCTCCAAAGTCTGAATCAATGTAAGCAATGAACCTCAAATCACTATCAGCTGGATACCATAACCCAAGTTTAGGTTCCCCTTCAAGTAACGAAGAATACGCTTCACTGCTTTCATGTGTGACTCTTTCGGATTCGCCTGATATCTGGCACACAAGCATACGGCAAACATGATGTCAGGTCTTGAAGCAGTCAAGTACATTAGAGAACCAATCATCGCCCTGTATTGAGTAGGATCAACATCTTCAGTACTTTCATGATCTGGGCCAAGATTGTGATTTTCGCAAATGGGTGTGTTGAAAGTAGAGCAATCATTCATTTTGAACCGATCCAAAATGTCATACACATACTTTGTTTGATGAATAAACATCCCATCCTCCTTCTGTTCAACTTGTAATCCCAGAAAGTAAGACAGCTCACCCATAGCGCTCATTTCAAACTTACTCTTCATCACCTATTCAAACTCCTTACACATGTTCTCACCTGATGACCCAAAGATGATGTCATCCACATATACCTGTACCAGCAGAAAATCTTCCTTCTTTCTCTTGATGAATAGTGTACTGTCAATCTGACCTCTCTCAAAACCATTCTTGATCAGATGTGTAGACAGTGTCTCGTACCATGCCCTAGGAGCTTGATGTAACCCATATAAAGCCTTATCAAGTTTGTAAACTCGATCTGGATAGTCTGGATCAACGAACCCATCTGGCTGTGAGACATACACCACTTCTTGGACTTTCCCGTAAAGAAATGCACTCTTCACGTCTAGTTGGAAAACTTTAAAGCCCTTGAATGAAGCGAAAGCTAGAAACAAACGAATTGCCTCCAACCTTGCCACTGGTGCAAACACTTCATTATAATCTATCCCTTCTTGCTGATTGAACCCTTTTACCACTAACCGAGCCTTGTTGCGTGTGACAATACCTCTATCATCCTTCTTGCACTTAAACACCCACTTAGTGCCAATCTCTCTTTCACCTTTAGGAAGGTCCACTAACTCCCAAACCTTCAACTTCGCAAACTGGGCCAATTCTTCTTGCATAGCTTCAACCCATGAATTGTCTTTAAGAGCCATGTGAATGTTCTTCGGCTCCTCTTGGGAAATAAAGCAACTATACAAGCATTCATTCACTATCCCAGTCTTCTCAATCGAAACAAATAACCCAGAATTCGCTGCTATGCTTCTTCTCGTCTGAACACCTGCAGTAGGATCTCCAAGTATCATGTCAACTGGATGATCTCTATTTGCTCGTGTAGAAGCAACTGCATCAACTTCAAGATTATCACCCAGGTTTGATCCAACCTCCCCCTGAATATTCTGATTTGCAAACGGATTAATGAACTCCTCCCCCTGAATAGGTTCAGAGTCACTATCACTTGAATCAGGATCAGCAGCACCTTGGGAAATTTCCGGAGCATCTGAAATATCAACATTCGATCTAGGCATGAATTCGCCTTCATCGTCTTCACATACCACTGTTTGAATCAGCTGAGAATCATCTGCATCAGAAACCTCAGGAATATTAAATGATTTAAACACACTTTCATAATCATACAGTATAGCAGGACCACTCGTTGATTGTTGAGGTTTGTAGGAAGTAATTTCCACATTAAAAACAACCTCAATTTTACCAGTTTTGAGATTAAAAACCCTTTTATTCGGTGTGCCAGGCACGTAACCCAGAAAGTAGCCTTCATCAGCCACCTCACCGAATTTTTGTTTATCTTTGTTTCGCACAATGGTGCAGGGTAATCCAAATGGTTCAAAGCCTGTTAAGTTTGGTTTTTCGTTAAACATCAACTCATGACAAGTTTTGTTAAAACGTTTAACGGTTAAAACTTTGTTTAGGACATAGCAAGCTGTATTCACAGCTTCTCCCCAGAAAAGAACTGGTAGCTTTGAATCTGAAAGCATCGTCCTAGCGGCTTCAATCAACGTCCTGTTTTTCCTCTCAGCGACTCCATTCTGTTGAGGAGTATAAGGAGCTGAATATTGATGTTCTATTCCCTTTCGAAGACAATAGAGATCCAGAATCCGATTCTTGAACTCTGTGCCATTATCACTCCTTATCCTCTTGATCCTTGCATCATGGACGTTTTCCAATTTTGTAAAAAGATCTATCAACATCTCTGTTGTTTCATCTTTTGTACCTAAAAAGAAAACCCATGAATAACGTGAGTAATCATCAGTGACAACCAGACAGTAGTACTTTCCACCTATGCTCCTCACGTTTACTGGACCGAATAAATCCATGTGAAGTAATTCATAAGGGGCATTAATGGAATTTACTGTTTTAGACTTATGAGGTTTCTTGTGTTGTTTTCCCTTTTGACATGGAAGACATTTATCTTCCACTTGAAACCTCAGCAATGGAACCCCTTTCACTAGCTCATTTTTTATGATATAATTCATTTTGCGATAGTGAATATGGGCCATGCGTCTGTGCCACAACATAGATTCTGCTTCAGATGCTTTTGACAGTAAACACGCCACCGCAGCAGTTGGATCCTTGGCACCCATGTCCATGACATAAGTATCATTTTTCCTCGGTGCACGCATCACTATCCAATCGTCCGGAATAACCAAACCCGGTTTCAACACCAATGCCTCAGTATTTGTAAAATGGACCGAGTGACCCTTGTCGCAGACTTGTGACACGCTCATCAGATTGTGTTTAAGCTGCTCAACATAGTTCACTTTGTCCAAAGTGATCTTCTCATTCGTCACTTTTCCTCGTCCAGTTATCCTACCACCTTTAGCACCACCAAAATTTACATGTCCACCATCATATTCTTCAAATTCAGAAAACAACCTCGCATCCCCCGTCATGTGCCTGGAGCAGCCACTATCAACATACCATAAGTTGATAATCCTCCTTAGCAGCTCCTGCACACACCAACCAAAAGATTAGTTAGATTGGGGGACCCAAGCCTTAATGGTCTTGGGTCTTCCAGATTCATCAACTACAGGAACATCCATCCAGTATCCATCACTCCTAGGTGGAGTCTTGGATCTTGGGCCTGTTGATGGAAATGGGGCTTGATTTCCATAAGGTCTCTGGTCCTGAGGGTTCCTATATGTGTTTGGACTATTTGACCTTTGAAAATTCTGATTTTGAAATCTCGAATTTTGATTCCAAGAAGCTTGATTGTTATAATTTCGAAAGCCATTGTTATAAAAATTTCGACAACCATTATGTTGGTATCGATTTTGATATTGACCTTGACTTCTAAAATTATTTGAATTTTGGTTGTTCATTCTTGGTGAACTACTTCTTGGTCTTTCATATCTGCCTGATGCAGATTCAGGCTGAAATCTTGGTTGATTTCTTTGAAAACGAGGAACTTGTGGAGTTCCTTTTTCAGCCTTATCTACACCACCAGCAACACCCGATTGTTGCTTTGGAGCAGATTGCTTTGGAGAACTTGAGACTTTCTCCTCATTATCACCTTTCTTCTCTGGTGATTTCCCTCTTTGTTTCTCACTAACTTGTGCTTCAACCTTTTTGTTAGGACAGCAGCTAGCTACATGTCCCTTGGTGTGACATTTGAAGCACGATCTCTTATTCGAAGACTTCTTAGCTGAAGCCTTTGAACTAGATTCTGGTGTAGATGATGATGCCTTAGAAGGATTTGGTTCAGTTTGCTTAGTTTCAAGATTTTCTATGTTTTTGTTTTTAGCAAACTCTACATTTGATTCATTTTCTATAACAGCTGTTTCGTTTTTCATATCACTTCCTTGAACAAAATTAACCTTTTTAACAAAAGTTGGATTTTTATTCGTATGATTTGAATTTTTCTTTTTCAAAACAGGTTTGCTGTTATTGACCTTCTTAGCATCATTATCTTCAAACACCTCACCTTGACTAGATGTGAAACTACTTGGTGATGTTGACAGAAAGTCTGTGAACTCATCTTCATCAGGTAAGAAAGAATAGTCATGACTAAGAGGAGGTGGAACTTCATTGAAGCCCTTGAATCCCACACTTGTCTTGTCATTACTCTTCTTTAACCCACCCATCATGTGTTTCATAACAAAAGTAGAATCCCTGAATTGACCTAATTTCTTTTCGAGTTCAACAATTTTGAGTTGTGCATCTGACAACTCTTTGCATTTTTCAGAAATTTCTTTTGTTTTCTCAGCCATCATGTCATGAGCTAAGTCTATGACTTGAAGTTTTTCGTTTAGTTTACAGGTTAAAACTTCAATTTCAGCTTCATAGCCTTTTATCTTTTTCAAATATGATGACTCATTTCTTTTTGCAAAGAAATTTGATTCTTTTACGTTAGATATTTCGCTCACCAGACTTTTGTTTTGAGTTGACAACCTGTCAACTTCACCCTGTAATTCACGACACTTTAAGCAAACAGAAGTAGCAGAGTTACTTACCTCTCCTGTCGATTTGTCTGAGTTAGCCATAAGAGCAGCAAGTTGAGCTTCCATTCTTTTGATGATTTCATCTTTCTCATCTGCTTCCTTTTCATCATCCATTTCATGCTCAGACTTTGGCTTTCCTTTTTCAGCATCTGTTGTCTGATCAGCCTTATCTACCTCAGCTTCACTTTTCTTCTCAACTTCAGCATTCATGTTAGCTTCAGCTTCATCAACGGGAACAATCTCTGCCATAAATGCTTGAGTGACATTCTCATCATTTTCCAAGTGAATACTCCAGTCATATGAACCTTCTCGTGCAGTAGAGATCAGCGCTCTTGAGTTAGAGTTGTTTGATGAATTTCTATTGTTTGAACTCTGACTTGAGGTTCCATTCTTTTGTTTCTGACATTCCCTAGCAAAATGACCATAACTTTGACAGTTAAAGCACCTCACTTTGGTCTTGTCAAAACCAACAGTTTTCCCTACAAATTTCCTTCCAGTTCTGTTCATGAACCTCTTCACCCTTCTAGTAATCATGGCCATTTGCCATTGCAAATCCATATCTTCAAGATCATCAGGGTCAATCTGATCGTAATCTTCATCTAAAACGGCAGGATCAGATATCTTCCCCTGAATGTAGTTCTCGTAAGAAGCAACAAATGAAGCAAGTAGAGCAAGATGCTCTTCAGCAGACTTCACACTCATTGGCATTGACTTTGAACTACTACTTTGCTTAGCAGTTGATGTTCTCTTAGCTCCAGTTGATCCTCCTGAAGCAGCTACAAAACATACATCACCATCCTCATTTACTGTGACCTGCTCAGTTTCACGCGAGAGAAAAGCAGTGGCAGAGTCGCTAGAAGCATCGTGCGATGAAGAAGATGTAAGCTCATTGTAAATCCCTGGATCTTGAACCTGATCATATCCAGTGTCCTTCTTCTTCATGCTGAGCTCATAAGCTCTTAGCTTTCCAACCACTTCTTCCAGTTCCTTTGTTTCATAATCAGCTTCTCCCTTTATCATGAGAGTGTAAATATCCCATTTAGCAGGCAGAGCATCAAGCAGCTTGTCATTTTTCTCTATGTCAGAATAGCAATCTATATCATAATTGTCTAATTCTGACATCAGATGGTAGTATCGAGTAATGACGTCCTCAAGTGACTCATTTTTCATGTACTTGAACACAGCAAACTGCTTCTTCAGTAGATCAATTCTGTTCTTCTTGACATCAGAATTTCCTTCATATCTCTTCTCTAACGCATCCCACATTTCTTTTGAAGTAGTGTACTTCTTAAAGGTGTGCTTGATGCTATCAGGTAGGGACATCTTGATAGCTGCCAAGGCTTTCTTTTCAGCCTCATACATCCTTTTATCATTTTCTTGCATGTTCACATAGGCTGTGACACGCGGTCTGCCTTCAAAGTCATGTGTAGGGTTTGTGTACCCATCTTCAATACAAATCCACATGCGTGTGTCCTGATATTCAATAAAGGATTGAAACCTATCCTTCCATGTCAAGTAATTCTCCACCTTCATCATCTTAGGTGGTTTGTTCGTTGTGCCTACCTCGTGTTCCATCCTTAAAAGCTCGTTCAATTTAGACATGTTCGACATTTTAACTTAAGCAGACTGGTTAAACCGTACAATTTTAGTCCGAAACCTGTTTTTACTAAATTATACCGTTAGATTCGTCTCGAGATAACGATTCCAATGATATATAATGTCTAAAACCTATTTCGGGATTTTCCAGAGTCTTTTTTTTTTGTCCTAAAAATCCAAGGAGTCCAACGGTGCAAACGGTTTGTCCAGATGAGTTACGGATAATTCTCTAAACCCGAAACTATGAAATTTTTCCTACGATTGCCTAGAAAAATTCCACCACTTTCAAACCACTTGTTGCGAGTCGAGACCACGGTTGCGAGCAGATCAGCACAAGCCGAAACCACGGTTGCGAGTCGAAACCTTAGTTTCGAGTCGAGACCACGGTTGCGAGACAACCAGCATAAGTCGAAATCACGGTTGCGAGTCAACCAGCACAAGTCGCAATCACGGTTGCGAGTCAACCAGCACAAGTCGAAATCACGGTTGCGAGTCAACCAGCACAATTCGAGACCTCTGGTTGCGAGTGAACAGTACCAGTCGAGATCACTTGTTACGAGTCGAGACCTGCAACCTTGAGTCGAGACCAACTATTTTTCAACCAAAATCTCGAAAAATCAGCACCTTTTAAACCGTAGAATCTTCTGATTGATAACTTTCCAACTAAAACTCCAAAAAATCAGCAAACAACTTCCAAATAACACCAAAACAGATCAAAATCGTAAAAATTTTGACTGTTCTTCGATGTTCTTCGTGAATCCAAACTGCAACCAAAAAAACTTGTTTCTTTCCGATCAGTTTTGAACCGTACACAAGAGCAAATGCTCTGATACCAATTGTAGGTCCCTATCCCGTATGGATCTTAACAAAACTGACAATCTACCAAGGGTGTGGAATCCCCTTGATAAACCTTCGAACCAGAAACAAGAATATTAGACAAATATGAACTCGAACACACAAACTTTCAAACTGATCTTCTGTGATTATCAAACCTTAGAAACGTTTTACAATCACTAAGATCTCCTAGAACCCAACAGTCGATTTCTGTTTGTTCTAAACTCTCTCAATTCAAATGCTCTCTCACAATCTCCAAAAGTCTAACAAAAGTCTAACCCTAAAACTCTAGGTAAAGGTTGTTTATATACACACAACCATACAATTCGAACTGGGCCAAGCCCATACGAATTCTGTTTACAATTCGGGCTAAACTAAATGGACTTTAACTTGATACAAACTTGGACTAGATTGGGCTTCTACAACCTCGAATTCCATTCAGTCTTCATAAGTCTTTGCGGCCCAAACTCGTTTAATATCCAAAGACCAATCCAACGCTGTTGTGTCACATAACATGCACCAACAGAGGCACTACTTATATGGAATAAAGTGTGTGATCTATTCTGATCACAAAAGCCTTCAACATCTGTTCAATCAGAAGGACTTGAACATGAGGCAACGTCGTTGGATGGAAACTCTGAATGATTACGATTGTGAAATAAGATACCATCCCGGCAAGGCGAATGTAGTCGCCGATGCCTTAAGTCGGAAAGAGAAGGTGAAACCCATCCGAATCAATGCCAAGAGCATGGAATTAAAGAACAGCTTGATAGAAAGGTTGTTAGCTGCACAGAAGGAAGCTGTGTTGGAAGCTAACTATCCTAACGAAAAGCTAGGAGTAACTGAGGAGCAGTTATCTCTTAGTAAGGATGGAATTCTTAGATTGAATGGACGAATATGGGTTCCAATTTATGGAGGGCTCCGAGATGTTATCCTCCAGGAAGCCCACAACTCTAAATATTCTGTTCATCCTGGAGCTGATAAAATGTACCAGGATCTTAGAGCAAATTATTGGTGGATAGGCTTGAAGAAGTCTGTAGCTACCTATGTAGCTAAATGCTTGATGTGTGCGCAAGTCAAGGCAGAACATCAAAAACCGTCAGGTTTGCTACAACAACCTGAACTTCCTACTTGGAAGTGGGAAATGGTAACTATGGATTTTATCACCAAGTTACCCAAGACAAGGAAAGGAAATGACACCATCTGGGTGATAGTCGACCGACTGACTAAGTCAGCACATTTCCTACCTATTAAGGAGACCTACAGCTCCGATATGTTAGCCCAATTGTACGTTGATAAGATTGTAGCTCTACATGGCATACCTGTAGCTATTATCTCTGACCGAGATACTAGATACACGTCGCATTTTTGGAAAAGTTTCCAACAATCTTTGGGCACACGTTTGAACTTTAGTACGGCTTACCATCCACAGACTGACGGTCAGAGTGAGCGTACTATTCAAACGTTGGAAGACATGCTACGCGCATGTGCGATCGATTTGGGAGGTAGCTGTGATAAGAACCTGCCATTGATCGAATTCTCCTACAACAATAGCTACCATACCAGCATAAAGGCTGCGCCTTTTAAGGCATTATACGGTAGAAAGTGTAGATCGCCTGTTTGTTGGGCGGAAGTTGGAGAGGTCCAGTTATCAGGACCAGAGATCGTGTTCGAAACGACGGACAAGATTGTCCAGATTCGTAACAATCTCCAAGCTGCCCGGAATAGGCAGAAGATTTACGCTGATCCAAATCGTAAGGATTTTCACTTCGAAGTAGGTGACAAAGTCCTACTTAAAGTGTCACCCTGGAAAGGAGTGATGCGGTTTGGTAAGAAAGGCAAACTAAGCCCGAGATACATAGGACCTTTCGAGGTTATCGAACGTGTCGGGTCAGTTGCCTACAAGTTAAACTTACCTGAAGAGCTCAGTAGTATACACAATGTGTTCCACATCTGCAATCTGAAGAAGTGTTTCGCTAACGAATCAGTGGTTATACCCTATACAGATGTGCATATTGATGAGAGCTTGAAATTTGTGGAAAAACCTTTGTCGATCGAAGATCGACAGGTGAGGAAGCTTCGAAGGAAGCATATACCTTTTGTAAAAGTCAAATGGGATGCCCGTAGAGGTCCCGAGTATACGTGGGAGGTTGAGTCCACCATGAAAGAAAAATACCCTTACTTATTTTAGTAAATCTCGGGTCGAGATTTATTTTAAGGGGGTGAGGATGTAACACCTCGAAAATTTACGTCCTATAATGTGTTGACACGTGTCATAAGTTTGAACGTGTGAAAGAATGTTCTTGAAGGACTAAAGTTGACAAACAGTGAAACTGTGTAAATAGAAGGGTTCAAAGAGTTAACAATGAATAAATATACTTTGCAATAACCCTACATGATGTTTATAACCTTAAACGAATAGATCATGGATCATACGAAGCGAATTGTGAAAGAAAGTGAGAGATTACAAACTACAGGGGTTAAATGTGCCAACATGTTTAAGTTATACCTCTGAGTGACCTTTTGACAAACCCGAAGCTTTGTAACGATTAGTTATGCTCACAAGAATGCACCATAAAAATTTCACCAAGATTCGTTACCGTATGAGAAAGTTATGATAAAATCCGTGTGTAAGGGTTAGAAACGTCAACATTGAAATTTAGGACTTTTCGGGTGATCACAAAGTTACCCGAGGACTTAACAAAGATGGTATAAGCCCTAAAGCCCCATATGTCAATTGTAAAGTCCTAAAATGCAAGAAAACCAAGTGAAAATGACCTTTCGGGGGACCAGGGACTGAAATGGCAATTAATGAAACTTGTTGATCAGGTCACCCACACCCTCGCGTAGCGCGAGGCTTAAACACCTTGGCAGTCGCGCTACGCGACTGCCTTATTTGGACAGAAAACATGCACAGATGTCCTGCATGTTTATTAACCGACTTAGATCGATTTTTGGCATACCTTGGGCTGCCCTTAGGTGGTTTTTAGCTAGTAGGGGACTTGTGGATGATATGCAACACCCCTAGACTTAGTTGTCGATGATCCATGCATGTTGAAGTTATTTATAAAGACCCACATTATGCAACATTGATCATTCATCACTTCTGAGCATTTCCAGAGCATTCAAGCAGGCCACAAGTATTCTAATTCGTCCATTAGTTGTGTGTAAGTATGTTTAACCCTTCCTAATTCATTTATGTTTAGTTTATAGCCTAGAAATCAAACCGTCGTAACTACGGTTTGACTTCACGATAAACACAATAGGTCCAGAGTTTTGTCGAATCGAAAGTTGTTATAAGTTGGTATTTATATGGTTAATAAACCTCTAAAAGGGCACTCACTGATTCGAATCCTAACTAGGTCGTTTGTCGAGTCAAAGGTTGTCCGAAAAAGTCAACAGAAACATTAATCGCATATTTAACGATACGGAAGGCGTGTAACCTGTTTTATCAGTCATACAACTTGAAAATAAGTATAAAAACTTGTATAAGCTTGTTTGATTCGACAACTTTATGTTTTGAACCGATTCGGAACCGAAAGACGCAAAAGTTTGACTTTTGCATTGACCTCAGTTCTGACCCGGTTTAGATAGGTTTAGACATGCCTTAAAGTTCCATTAGGACCTAGTTGCATGTGTGTATAAGCCTCTGCGTTTATACCACTCGAATCCCTAATCGTCCGATGTTTCCGTTAAACGCCTAAATATTGACCGTAATGCCCTTATGACCATAAAACGAGATTTTTGGAAATGTGAAAGTGCCATAATCTTAATTACTGATTTTTAGACTTGTACCTAAAATTTCACATCAGTTGGAGGTCTAGATAAGGAGTTATGCTTAATGACGTAATTTGAGTGCTTTTAAGTAATTAAACGGCGTCATTAGCCTAAAGCCTATCTAAACCAAATTTTGGACACCAAACCTTTTACCCACTGATGTGATATAATATTTTGGGATTTTTAAAGATTTTTAATTATTTTTTTACTGATCATAAGCTAGGTTTATCGCCTCGATTCGGTTAATACCAAAAATACCCTTTTCGGCCATAAAATGAGTTTCACAAATCCTTTTAATGCCAATCCAATTGCTACTGATTTTAAATAATAAATGGAGTATTTTGAGCCTGTTTATTTGATCAGAAAACTCAGAATCGTATTTTAAACTGTACATCGCTTAAAACGACTTTATACGCGTATTTAACGCATAGTTTTGGGTTTAAAACTATTTTAGTATATAAGACTTATTACCAAAGGTTATAACCTGTTAAAATAAGCTATTTTACTGATCAACTCAGACCCGGATCATAGGTGTCTAATTAAACCCTTTTATAATCTTTAAAATGACCAAAATGCCCCTGCGGGGCTTATAAAGAGATTAAACTCGTTTTGGGCATCATGGGTGATATCCTACAGATATCACAACTTATTTAAGGCGTGTTAACTTAGGAAACCTGTATAGGACTCTTACGGATACCCGTTACGCTTCATGCGCGTTCGGTTCGGTTTATGTAACTAGTTTACATAAATTAGCCGAAACGGGTCAAACCTTATCGGTTTTATCTCAAAATCCAGAATGTGTATCATATACCCATATTAAGTAAGTCTTCAAACTTTTCGGGTCTAAATCACATTCTATCCGGTCTTCGCTTAATCGAGCGTACGAACCGTATCTTTAAAAATAACCGGTCTAAGCGTAAGCTTAACTAAAGACCCGTTAGGATTCTAATAGGTTATTATAAACCTTCGTTCCAGATTAGGAGAACCAGTAAAAGATACTTGCACTTGCTGATTTTGAACTATACTTGCTCAGGTAAATACTTTTAACTTATTTTCCCTATACGGGCTTGGGGTACGGTATATAAAATACCGCTTGGTCCGGCATTGAATCTTTAATCGAATAGAGGTTAAATCATTGATATGCTACGTTTTGAAATGTTTTGTTGCTTAAAGCCTTTGGGGGGTTAATGACCATGTCCCGGATATCCCTGGCATCATTTCACGAAATGGCCACGACCTTAGCACTCAGGTGTAGGCGTACACCTGTCAGTGTCTCATTATATAAAGTGGTGTGTCCATTGATCTTTAACCCGGTCTACGGATCGGGCTACTGAACGCATAAGAAACATGTAATTCGTTTACAAGTTTAGATATTTACATAATTATCCCAAGTTATAAAATATTATTTGTGCCTTGTGCCTTAAATGCATTTTCTTAAACTCTTTTCAAAATGAGTCGGTTGATTGTATTTACCAGTGTAAACTGACGTATTTTTCTTAAAAAGGTTAAGTGCAGGTACTACGCGAAATAGGCTGGCTTGTCTCCTAGCATCCACATTAAGTCTCGCCAGCTTGGATGTCATAAACTGTTGAACATTTGTTTCCTTTTTATTTTGATCTACCTGTGGATTTATATTCGACTATTTGTGATACTTAATATTACAATATCGTTTGGTTGAATTAAATCTATACTTTGCTTCCGCTGTGCATTTAAATATTGTGTTGTTTGACTATTATGTTGCCAACCACGTCACGATGCTCCCCTACCGGGCCCACCGGTGACACGTGGAAATTCGGGGTGTGACAGTTGTCGGACACTGGAATGAACCAAAAACATCTCCCTTAACTACTGGAGTGACTGGGGGTTTTCACGGTTGCATGTTGTAACGTGTAAGGACACGATCTATGTAAGCCTTTTGAGACAATCCTAAGATCCCTTTGTGTCTATCTTGGTGAATTTCGATGCCGATAACGTAAGAAGCATATCCGAGATCCTTCATGTCGAAGTTATGCGACAATAACCGCTTCGACTCATGCAAGATGGCTAAACTATTACATGCCAATAGCATATCGTCTACGTAAAGGACAAGTATAGTAAGGTTGCTCCCACTCATCTTGAGGTAGGTGCATTGATCCACTTGATTCTTTAAAAAATCTTGTTTCTTCATGACTTCATCAAACTTGAGATACCATTGACGTGATGCTTGTTTTAACCCGTAAATGGATTTCTTCAACTTACAGACTAGATGTTCCTGTCCTTCTGGTTTAAAGCCTTTAGGTTGTTTCATGTAAACATCTTCGTCTAAGTCTCCGTTAAGGAAAGCGGTTTTAACGTCCATCTGATGCAGCTCTAAATCAAAATGAGCTACTTGGGCCATAACGATCCTTAGTGAATCTTTACGAGAAATAGGGAAAACGTCTCTTGATAATCAATTCCCTCTTTTTGAGTGTAGCTCTTTGCAACCAATCTCGCTTTATAGCATTCAACGTTCCCATTTGGATCCAGTTTTGTTTTGAATACCCATTTACATCCTACGGGTTTGACACCGTTAGGTAATTCTACCAAATCCCAAACGTCATTTTTCTTCATGGATTCAAGCTCATCAATCATTGCCTTATTCCATTCAGAAGATTGATCACTGCTAATGGCTTCATTATAAGAGATATGATCATTGAGCTTTCCGGGATCCATTTCAGTTAGGTAGGTAATAAAATCATCCCAATTAGCAGGCCTTCTGGGCCTAGATGACCTCCTGAGTTGATTATCGGGTTCAACGTTGTCTTGGTTTTGAGCGTTTGATATGCCTTCGTTATGAGGTATAATGGGTTCTGATTGTGGAGGTAAAATTTGAGTTAGTGCAGTAGCTTCAGGTGCAGTTGTTGCATTGGGTACAAGAGGAGTAAACAGAGTAATGGTAAGCGACGAGTCTTGGTGTGCGTTAAGCATGATATGATTTTATTAATATTTTGAGCCCATTTTACGCATTAGTCAAGTTTTAAATTTATAAAACACGATATTATACTAACACTAAATACACACTTGGGCAAGTGCTCCCATCGCGAGCGTAGTACAGTGTTGCTAGGATACCGAGGTCGTCCAAGGACACAAGAGCTTTTAATACCAGATTATCCTCAACGTCTAATCAATCCAAATTTTTGAGAAAAGTTTTGAAACATGAAAAATAAAACTAAAAATGAAAAGATAAATAAAATGAAAAACAAATAGACAAGATAGAATCACTTGGATCCAACTCATCTTTAATGTATCCTTTGATGATTTTCGCACTTTCGGACTTTTTAAGAGATTATCTTAGTTATAGTAGTAGGCCCCTCTTTTGAAGGTGACGTTACCCTCAACCCAATGGTTTGAGTCAGCAGGGATACAATCCCAAAGGGTCGGAATATTGAAAGACAATTAAGTTAGTTATTAATGCGAAAACTCTTTGGAAGGTGACGTTACCCTCGGCTAAGTGGTTTGAGTCAGCAAGGATACAATCCCAAGAAGCCGATTTAATATATTAATAGTAGTTTACATATGAGGGGTTCAAGCTATACGCACCCCCACCATCCAATACCTTTGGGCATTGATGGAGGTCCTAGTAAGCTTGAACCAAGTCCTTGCAGGATCTATACACTGAACGAGACAAGAACTTTACCAAACCACCCTCCTAACCCCCTTCCAGGTAGTTAACGCGCTTTATATAGACCGTAAAGACACGAATGAACAAATCAATGACATCATGAAGAAATGGTAAAGAAAATTCACTTTCAACATAAGAAACTAGTTATTAAAGTCATTAATACAAACCCAATTAAAAAGTGCAAAAAGAATAAAAATCAAAAGTAATACATTAAAGACTTGTATTCACCAAGTGATGTAAGAGTTTAGCCAAACATGGCCTTTGATTGACAAGAACTCTTACGATCAATCTTGGATCCTGAGACTACTACACATTCTAAAGATGGATGATGGTGGTGGGTGTTGGTGTTGTAGTGGTGGAAAACTGGGAGAGAAATGGTTTGCCAAAGGATGCCTTTGAAGTGAACCAAGCACTCCTATTTATAGCCAGAACAGAGCCCTGGCCATGGCCCCGTGTCCAGTGGGCACGGCCCGTGGCCATCCTTCTTCTCTTCCTTCATTAATTGCATTTGTCAGCAGAGGGCCCCACACGACCCCGTGTCTTCTAGGCACGGCCCCGTGATCAACTCTTTTCTATACTATCAAGATTCTGCAAATCTAAGAGTTGACCACGCCCGATGGAGAGCTGGGCATGGCCCTGTGGTGGGCGTAGAAGCTTCTGCAGGTTTGTCTTGTTGTGCAGGGTCTGACCACGTGATGTGGAGTAAAATACACATATTTGTCCCATGTAAATTGTATAATTATTGTATAGTTATTTTATCTTTTTAGTTAGTTTTAGTATTATATTATATTGTGTTTTGGCAGGTTCTGGTGCAAATGGAGCGAAAATGGGTAATAATTAAATAACCAACCAGTTAGACAGAGTAGAGCGCCAGTGACTGAATTAAAATTGTCACTATTTTTCTTGAGTAGGCCAAGGCCGCTATCTCTATTATTATTATTATTATTATTATTATTATTATTATTATTATTATTATTATTAGAGTAAATTGCAATTTTACCCCCTGAGGTTAGGGGTGATTGGCACTTTTACCCCCCTAAGGAAATAATTGCAATTTTACCCCCCACTGTTAACTCTTATGTCGCAACATTACCCCCTAAGCTCAGTCAAAGGTAGTTTGACCCTAATAGGTGAGGGTATTTTGGTAATCTTACCCTATATTTATTATTATATTATTATTTTTATTATTATTGTTATTATATATATATATATAAAAGATCTGTACTTCTTCTTCTTCAATATCCTTTTCTTGCCCAGGATCTATCTCCTGTCTCTCTCACATCCACCACCATAATCACCACCGGGCACCACCACTGCCACCGCCATCCACCGCCATTCACCACCACAACCACCGCAACTGCCGCCGCCACACAACCACCCGGTCATGTCTCTGTTTCTTCGTTTTATTTGGTTAAATATTGAATCTTTTTGCAATTTTATGAATACCCACCTCAAGATTTGATCAGGGTATTGCTTAAAGTTTGAATCTTTTTGATGATGATGTTTGCCGTGAAGATGATGTTACAGAGATTCTTTGATAACCGCATCGTCACCGGTGATTCCATGACCAATGAAGTCAACTGAAGATGACGACTTACAGAGGGGGCACAGAACCCTGCCAACTGCTTCACACTGATAAAATTAAATAGCTATATAAGGTTATGCATTTATAATTGATTAACTTTGTTGTGTGTATTTCCAATTAACAGTTAGCCTGAAAAGTTTGCTCATAAATCTGAATGATTTTTGTGTAATATTTATGATTATAAGATATAGAGTAAACTTGGTCAGATTCATGTACATCGTGATTAATTGCAAGTAATCCCTTCTTCAAATCAATATGATTACCTGGTCAGATTCATAAAACAGAGCATGGTGGGTTTATTAGTGAGGCGTATATTAGAAGAAACAGCTTAGGTAGTTTATAGTACGTACACACAGGTCTTGACTAATTAATTTAATGGGTTACCTTGTACAGGAAATCGACCTTCTTGATGGAGCTGAGGGATGATCTTGATTGCAGGGAAGGTAGACGCACTGCTGGTGCGCAAGATGATGGAGGGTAGACCCAGATGACTGGCGACTGATCCAGCAAAGTACATGAGATTATCATGGATAACAACTATTGATTCCTTCTCAGATGTGTCCTTTTGTGCCTTAATAATCTGAACAAGGTGTTCCTGGAAATGTTGTCTGCAGTTATCATTGAGAGCTTGCAAGAACTAGACTGGTTCAACTCGGAGTGAACAATGGTTATGGAGAAGCCTTTGGAATGAAGGAAGGTGGCAAGGTGTAGCATGGGGCTCATATGGCCTTGGAGTGGACTGGCTGTCAACACCAATCGCCAGCTTTGCTCCGCCATCTCTCTCTGTTTTTTGTTCGTAGAAAAATAGGTGGCAGTGGTGGTTGTGGGGGTGAATGGCGGTGGTAGTGGTGGTTGAGGGTGGTGGCTGGAGGTGGCAGTGGTGGTTGTGGTGGCAGGGGGTAATATTACAGAGTAAACAAAACACGGGGGGTAAAATAAAAGGGTAAAATAGTCATTTCACCACCAAGTCAACAAATCAGTCAACAAAATTGAGCTTAGGGGGTAATGTTGCGACATAAGAGTTAACAGTGGGGGGTAAAATTGCAATTATTTCCTTAGGGGGGGTAAGAGTGCCAATCACCCCTAACCTCAGGGGGTAAAATTGCAATTTACTCTTATTATTATTATTATTATTATTATTATTATTATTATTATTATTATTATTATTATTATTATTATTATTATTATTATTATTATTGTGGCATTATATTGTTAAAGGAATCTTGGACAACATCAGATGCACGTATCATTCTGGATGAATTATGAAAAGAATAAAAAAAGGCTGATGCCTTATTAGAGTGGGACGCAAGTGGATTTGTTGATGCACGAGAATGTCTGTTGACTACATCTTCATCCAGTCTTAGATCAAGAAAGTCAAAATTAGATCTTATATGTCAAATTAGGGTTTTGGTTTTGATTTTAGATAGTGTTTTAGAGGGTTCCGTTTGAAAATAGTTATTTGTATAGGGGTTCCGTTTGAACCTGGCCGTTTGAGTTAGGGTTCCGTTTGAACCATCATGTTAATGTTCAAACGGAAGGGTCAAAGTCTATATATAGGAATGTGTAGTGTCATATTTCAAACGGAACCATAGGAGGTCATTGTGCAAGTCACGAAGTGCTGTCGGATTTTCATCAGAATTCATTGTACAAAGCACGTATTTGTTAATAGAAAGAAAGATTAGAAGATAAAAGCTGTTTTGGACATCGGTTACTTTGATTCCGCCTTAGTATTTGATGTTGAACTACTTTTACTGACTTTCAGGGTCACGTACACGATCCAACAAGTGGTATCAGAGCTCAGGACGAGGAGTTCATACCGAAATCAGCTTGAAATCATCGGATTATCTCACTTCTACCTTTCTTTTCTGTTTTTAACCGCGAGAACTGGTTAAAATGGCTTGAAACGATCACATAATAAACGAAATACATTAATAACGAATCCTTGAAAGTTTGATAACGAAATTCGACCTAAAACTAACTAAAATCGATCAGACCGTTTGAAAATTTTCGCGTTTTGCTGACGTCACATGGTCTATCGTTTGAAATCAGACCCTCCCGTTTGAAAATTGGCTTTATCGTTTGAAAATGGAGTCTGTCGTTTGAACTGTTCCGTTTGAAGTCTGTCGTTTGAAAGTCTGTCGTTTGAAACTGCATCGTTTGAAATGTGTGTCGTTTGAACAGTCCATCGTTTGAGATTAGTTGGTCGTTTGAAACCTTTATCGTTTGAAACTAGTGTATCGTTTGAAAAGTTGGCCGTTTGAAAAAGTTTGTCGTTTGAAAGTTTTGTTTCAAACGTAACAGTTCCTCGTTTGAATTCATTATCGTTTGAAATCATTGTAGTTTGAAAATTGTTGTCGTTTGAAACTGTTAGTATTTCAAACGAAGCATATCATTTCATTTGAACAAGTTCTTATATTTTTCAAAAATCAAAATTTGTCTAAGTGTTGTTTGATTTTACAGGTACATTCACAATGGATGATATTTTCTTAAACCCGTTTAGTGACATGTACGCGTTCGCTGGAGATTCCGGAAACATTGATGCTTCATCAAGCAATGTGAATGAGAATAAACAAAAAGAGAAGAAAAAGGAAGCTTGGGAATCGGAAAGCGCCTTCGGAACGTTCAATAAACCTCCAAAGCTAATGGCTATCGAGGAGTACAGCCGTTGGTCCAGAAAGTTTGAAGATTGGATGATGGCATTCGCATTTACAAGCTGGAAAAGTCTAAAAAATGGTTATGACCAAGGAAACAAGAATGGAGAACTTCTAACAGGAGCTGATGAGATTGATTCATTCGTAGCCGAACAAAAGTGTGTGGCGTTGTTATTTCAGTCTGTTCGGGAGGATATCATCTCATTGATAGACTATAAAAACGCTAAAGATCTTTGGGCAAAGTTAGAAAAGAAATGTGTCGGTAGTCAAGAAATTAAGAAAAACAAAAAGAAACTTCTTAAAAAAGAATTTGATTTGTTTGGATGTTTAAAGAATGAGTCAGTATGTAAAATGATAGAAAGGTTTGGTCATCTGAAGCTGGAATTAGTAAGACATGAGATTGACATTCCTGAAGAAGATCTTATCGACAAATTGTTCGATTCGTTGCCTGACGAGATGGATTGGAGATATTATGCGCTGATGCTGAAGAATACCATCAAAGAACCAGAAAAGCTGACATTAGATTTGGTGATTGAAAAACTCGAGAGTTATGAGTTGGAGTTGAAAAAGACGTACAAAGTTAATCATTCATCTTATCAGCAGAATCTGGAGCTATACTATCCAAAGAGCATGATGCCGAAAGCTACTTCACCAAAAACTGCATTTTCTGTTGAAAATGTGTCAACAGCCGGCAAAGAAAGTCAAAGTGGTCAAAGCAGTGGAAGTCACAGTGGTTTTCACAGTGGATCTTCATTTTCTGGAAATACTGATGCAAAGAATCGTTTTCAATGCAACATTGCAATAGACTTGAAGAATGCTCAAAATTTTGATGAAGAGTCGGCAAAGCAGCAAATGATCTTTCTAGCATCGGTGTTGGAATCATATGAAGGATTGGTAGCTGGGAAGATTGGCAATACAAATCTGACGAAAGAAGATTACGATCAGATTGATCCGGAGGAAATGGAACTGATCGATATTCGTTGGGCTATGGCAAGTGCTGTTCGTCGTGCACAAAGATTCATGGAAATTACTGGAAGAAAATCAATTGGTGGTGCTTCAACAAAGCTAGGGTTTGATAAATCAAAAGTGACATGCTTCAAGTGTAAGCAGAAGGGTCATTTCAAGAGAGAATGCCGAAATGCTTATGTTGATGAGTCGGAGAATCCTTTCAGAGATGATTACTACAAGAAGGCGATTTATCACCAGAATAAATCAGAGCCGCCTAGATTGAAGCAGGTTGAAGATAACAAAGAGAAATCTAGAGCTTTTGCAGTGATTTATGATGATGAGGGATATGATTGGAGTCAAGAGGTTCTACCAGAAGAAGATGCGGTTGGTTACGCATTCATGGCGAAAAATGAACCTATTCCATGGAAAGATGAGAGAACTGAATAGCAGAAGTATAAATACAGAAAGATGATTTCGGAAAACAAAATTACTAGACTTTCTCGTATCTATTTGGATGCAAAAAGAGCCAACAGATGGGATCCAGACAGAGAGTGTTATCTTGATGAGTATGGAAATATTGCAGTTGATCACAAAACTCTCGATATAGAAGTCTTAATCATGGAGATGAAAGAAAATGATGAGTATTGGCAACACAAATGGTGGGGAACTCCAACTTCGAAAATGATTGAAGAGGAGAAAGAAGAAAGAGAAAGAAAGGAGAAAGAAGAGAAAGAAGGAAAAGAATCCAAGAAGATTGATACTGGAGTTATCGATACTACGCAGGAGTTGAATGCAGAGAATCTGGGAAGAATGGCTGACAAAGTGCTAGCTGCCAAAGCACTTGAGGTAGACTCTAACTCCGTGTCTGAGTCAAAAGGCCAGGTCAGTTCAGATGTGTCAACAAATGCATCAGGTAAAAAGATTGAAGGAAATGCTGATTGCAAAAATTGCAACAAAGAGTGCAAATTTTGTAGCACAGTCACGTATCTCAACATTAAGAAAGTTGAAGATCTGACAAATAAGGTCAGAAATGTTGAGAATCAGATTCTTGATCGTGACAAAACAGTTAGAGCTTCAACTGAACGGATAAAAGAATTAACTAAACAAATGGAAAATGATAAAATTGATCATGACAAAATTAAAAAGGAAAATGAAAAGTTGATTCTTGAAAACCGTCAGATTTCTGAAAAATTTGAAAAACTCAAAAGCACAATGAAAGATTGTGATGATCGAAATGGTAAAACTTTTAAAGAAAATGAACATCTAAGAGCAGTGCTTAGAGTCAAAGAAGAATCAATCAATCATCAACTGGATGAAATCGCTAAATTGAAACTTAAAGTTCAAGAGGCTGTAATCGAAAATGAGCGAATCCAGTTGAAGCTTAACAGTTATAGCTCCGCAAGCTTTGTTTTGCAACATATCATTCCCAAACCCATTGGGAAAGACAAAGCGGGCGAAGATGTGTATTGTGATGGAACTGGGGTGGGGTTTCATCAAGTTCCACCACCTGTTCTTAATAATTACACGAAAAAGCAATCTGGGTTGGTTGAAATTGAGGAAGAAAAAGAAGTTAAACTTCCGGAGAACATTGATGTTATTTTTTCTACATCATCTGATGATAGTGTTCAGACAGAGATTGTTAAGAGCACAGCTGAAAGTGTTTTGAATAGTGATTCAGCTGAAGATGATGGGTGTTTCTTGGACAAATACATTCAGAAATCAAAATCCAAAAACAACTTAAGTGATGAACCGGGTCTTGTGATGTACAAGATGGCTGGATCTGATAAGTTGTATTCGGATTCTGAATTTCCCATTGAGAATGTTAATGTGAAAAAGTTGACGAATGTTTTCAAGTTAGTTGAAGTTGAGTTGTCAGAAGTGAACAGTTTGTGTCAAACAAAAAGGCAAATGAATTTTGAGAAAGATAATGCTTATTACAAAAAGCCTATTGTTCCACCACGTTTTTATAATAACAATCGAAACAATTGGTCGGGTGGTTATCAGGGTGGTAGGAGTTATCAGAAAAAGAGTTTTCAAAACAAGAGGTTTGCTGAAAAGAAGGTGTTTGTAAACAGTTCAAGTTCACTTGCTGATGAAGGGAAAAAGATTTTTTCAAAATCGAATGAAGAGTTCTTTGAGAAAAGAGTTTCACAATATCAGTCTGAAGGCACAAGTCGAGTTGTTGATACTCGAACATGTTTTAGATGTAATCAAGTTGGTCACATTGCACGAAAGTGTACATATGTGAAGCCTAAGACTGAAATTGTGAAGTTTCAACAGAAGAAAGTTGATGTGAAGGGTAAAGCACCAATCGTTGTTGAGAAAAAGAGTGTGAAAAATAATAATATCAAAGTGAAAAATGAACCTGTAAAGAAAGTGGTAACTAAAAACGACAAGTTTTATAAACAGGTTGCATTATCTCAACAAGTTTGGAAACCAAAAACTGAAATGAAAATTTCAACTTCTGAAGTGAAAAAGGTTGAAGAATCAATTTCGGTTGATTATGATGCAAATTTTCCACCTTTGAAGGCTGAAAATTTCAAAATTCAAGTTGCTAGAGTCAAGGTTACACCTAAGGCTGATGAAGCCTGGGTGGACACCATGTTCGAATAAGCAGTTTGAATTGCCGGAGCTTCCTGGATTGTGAAGCATGAATCGGCATCTTTATTGTAGTTGGTTAAATTGAAGTTTGTTATGTGCAGGATCTTCCAAGAGCCATTTCAAGATGGATCATGGATAGTGGCGCATCTCGACATATGACAGGAAAAACTGCATTGCTATATGATGTGAAGAATATCAATGGTGGTTATGTTGGATTTGCTGGTCATGAAGGTGGTAGAATTGTTGGTGAAGGAACGTTATCCAATGGGATTGTAACGTTTGAGAGAGTTAACTACATCACTGAGCTGGAGAACAATCTGCTTAGTATCTCGCAGATTTGTGATAATCAGTATTCTACTCACTTCACTGATAAAGAGTGTTTGATTTTGAAACCTGGTTTTGTTATCCCTGAAGAATGGATTATTATGAGGGCACCTAGAGTGAATGATTTATATGTGTTAGATATGTCTGTAGCAACCACAACAACTGGTCAAGCACATTGTTTTGTGTCTAAAGCAACTGAGAAAGAATCAAGATTGTGGCACCGAAAGATGGGGCATATTCACCTACGGAAGATGAATCACTTGGTGCACAATGATTTGGTATTGGGTGTTAATATCAAAGGTTTTCATCTGGAAGGGGAGTGCATCAGTTGTATCAAAGGCAAACAGAAGAAAAAGTCACACCCTGCTAAACGAGTCAATTCAGTTTTATGTCCTCTGGAAAGACTTCACATCGATTTGTTTGGTCCTGTGAATGTTAAAAGTATTACAGGAGATTTCTATTGTTTGGTCGTTACTGATGATTATTCCAGATTTTCATGGGTTTCTTTCTTGAAGACGAAAGATGAAACATTTGACAGTTTGATGGGTCTGTTCAGAAAGATTGAGAATTTGTACCAAAGGCGTATCAAAAGAATTAGAAGTGATAATGGTACTGAATTCAAGAACAGAAAGATGGAAGAATTTTGTGATGAAAGAGGTATTTTGCATGAGTTTAGTGCTCCGTATACTCCGCAGCAGAATGGAGTCGCAGAACGCAAAAACCGGACACTAATCGAGACGGCTAGAACTATGCTCGCAGATTCAAAGTTACCAATTAATTTTTGGGCTGAAGCTGTTTCTACTGCATGCTATACGCTCAACAAAACATGTTTTGAGCTGATCAATAATCGAAAACCAAATCTGAAGTATCTTGAACCGTTTGGGTCTCCCTGTACAGTTCTCGATTTTCAAGGCAAATTTGGTGAAAAAGGCTTAGAAGGAATATTCGTGGGCTATGCAAGTCCATTGAAACGAGTTTTCATTCCCATTTGGAAAACGATTATTGAGGCATATAATGTTGAGTGTCAAGGTTATACTATGCCGCCGCAGAATCCTGGTGATTCATGGCGTTATCATTATGACAAACTTTGGGATTCGTTTGATATGAGAGAAGAATCAGAGGATGAAGAAGATTTCTTTGATGAGTTGGATATTTTACGTGAATATGAGTCACAGTTAAGGTTCCCAGATGAGTATTCGAGGAGACCACGGGAAACTTCAAATGACGATGAAGCAGGTCCAAGTAATGCTGGTGAACATGATGATGTCCAACAAAATGAAGTTGCTCAAGAGAATCAGTCGGCTCAGAATGATAATCTAGAAGCTGAAAACATGCCAGTTTTTTATCACGGTGATTCAGATTCAAATTCTGAGGGGGAGCATATTCAGATTTCAGGTCAAACAAACCAAGTTGGTGAACAAGATGCAGAGCAGAATGTTACTAATCTGGAGGGAAATGTAGATGTTCCGAGTGAAGTGATGCCGCGAACTTTTTCATATCATCCAGAGGAGTTGATTATAGGAGAATTGCAAGCTGGTGTTCGCACTCGAAATCAGATTGATAAAGGGCTTACTTGTTTTTATACAAAAGTTGCTCCTTTGCAAACTGAATTCTCATTAAGTTGTTTTATCTCGCAGGTTGAGCCAAGAACTTACAAAGAGGCGCTTACTGAAGACTCTTGGGTCAATGCTATGCAGGAGGAACTTAGTCAATTTGAGAAATTGGGAGTGTGGAAGTTAGTTGATTTGCCGGATGGTCATAGGAAAATTAACACCAAGTGGGTGTTCAAGTGTAAGAGGGACGATAGAGGAGTGGTTTTAAGGAACAAAGCTCGACTCGTTGTTCAGGGATTTAGTCAACAGGAGGGGATTGATTTTACCGAAGTCTATGCTCCTGTAGCTCGACTAGAGGCTATTAGAATTTTCCTAGCATTTGCGTCTTGGAAGAACTTTAAAGTTTATCAGTTGGATGTTAAATCGGCGTTTCTTTATGGGAAGGTCAAAGAGGAGGTTTATGTCGGTCAGCCACCGGGCTTTACCGATCCAATCCACAAAAACAAGGTCTACTTATTGGACAAAGCGCTGTATGGTTTACACCAGGCCCCGAGAGCTTGGTACGAGACTTTATCTCAACATCTACTAGCCAACAAGTTCATTCGTGGAAAAGTGGATGCCACTCTCTTCACTAAAGAAGTCGATGGTCATCTTCTGATTGTTCAGATTTATGTGGACGATATAATCTTTGGGTCGACAAATGAAAATCTATGCAAAGATTTTGAATCAGTGATGAAGCAGAAGTTCGAAATGTCATCAATGGGGGAGATGAAATTCTTTCTAGGATTACAAGTTGAACAACTTCCTGAAGGAATTTTCATTCATCAGTCAAAGTACGTTCATGATATTCTAGAGAAATTTGGGATGTCAAGTTCTACTTCAGCTGCTACCCCACTTGCAACAAATCATGGGATTCACCCAGATCTCACTGGAGACAGGGCTAATGAGATGTTTTACCGATCCATGATAGGTTCTTTAATGTACCTAACTGCTTCACGTCCTGATATAATGTACCCAACGTGCCTCGCAGCAAGATTTCAGTCTAACCCGAGAGCATCGCACATGATTATCGTGAAGAGGATATTGCGCTACCTGAAAGGAACTCCTTCATTGGGGTTGTGGTATCCTAGAAAAGGCGATTTTACGCTCAAAGGGTATTCCGATTCGGATTTCGGATGCTGCAAAGTCAATTCAAAATCAACAACTGCAGGATGCCAGTTCTTTGGTCCTAGATTGGTTACCTGGCAGTGTAAGAAACAAACGTCTGTGGCGTTATCTACATGTGAAGCGGAGTATGTTTCTGCTAGCAGTTGCTGCTCTCAGATCTTGTGGATACAGCAACAGATGCGCGACTACGGTTTGCACTTTCTTAACACACCTCTTTTTGTTGATAATGAGGCCGCAATTAATATAACTAAAAATCCAGTACATCACGCTAAAACTAAACACATAGAAATTCGTCATCACTTTATTCGTGATTGTTTTGAGAAAAAGTTGATACGAATTGAGAAAATCCACACAGACGAACATAAAGCTGATTTACATACCAAAGCTTTTGATAAAAATCGGTTTAAATATTTGTTAAAACTGAATGGTATGAAGCTTCTGTCGGTGTCGGATGGCATAATTGGCGTTGATGAGAGTACTGTTGCGGATGAAGACGAGAAACAATCTGCAATGGTTTGTCGAATTTTTACTTGTTTTGGTATTTAGGGGGAGTAGATGTTTGTACATAGTTTATTTTCAGAAAATACAAAAACAGTAAAAAATGAAAAAATACAAAAACATGATAAAATGAAAAAGAGCTTGTGTATATAGGTAAAATGATAGTACATCAGCTAGACGATTACAGTATGCTAAAGATTTGAAAAGTATAAAAGAGTTAAACAATCTTACTGATGATGTGTCGATAGGTTTTCACACATTTAGTAGATTTATTCGGGATATAAACCTAAATTCAAACTTGTAAATTCGTGGGGAACACAACTTGGATATATAGGTAACCCCTGAAATCTCGTTTGAAAGGTCTCGTAATCTGATATACTAGGTCTTTATACTCTATGATGTCTGGGGTATTATTCTGGGACTTCTGCTGAACGGTAGTTCTGACCTAGTCCCTGGCTAATACTTGCTGAAATGCTTGAAACACAGCATTAAACCCTCAGCATGCTGAAACAATAAAATTGATATATGCTGCTGTTGTAAGCAAAAAGATCCTCTAAAGGGGACACACCGAAAAGTCGAAGCTGATATCTCTCTGCGTATACGGAAGTATCGATCTGAGATCCCTCGGCCCTCGCATACCTAAATTATATACAGACATCATTGTAGTATTCTCACCTGTAAGACTGATTATTGAGATTCTGGATACGGGAGTATATTCAAGAGGTGGGACACATGAATGATCTAAGTTCTTAATTCATCTAAATCGTATCCTGAATAAGTTGAAATTTGTGTGAGAATTTAAGATGGATCAGTATATCGACAATCGAGGTAAATTGTTTAAATCTGAGTATGTTATGTAGCTTAACGGTACTTGTGATTTGTCTGAAAAGCTGATATGATTCCCTGACACGCTCAACAAAAATATGTTTGTAAATAGTTTACTTTGTTTAATTTCTGCAATTTAAGTTTTCTGTATTTCATTTCTTAGTTTAGAACACTTTGATAAAATTCAAAAAGATTTTATTTCTGCTTTATTTTCCGACAAACCAAAGTGGAGAGTTGATTGTTGGACTCTCAGATGTTTGTAGCAGATGCAGGAAATTCTGAACTGAAGAATGAGGAGAGCTTACTTTGAAGAAGTTTGAATTGTTTGAAAAGTCAAAAACAAGTTCATTAATTTGATACTTGTTATTTTCAGAAAATGTTTGAAATTGTTGTTTTAAAATCAGTTTGTTTGGTCAAAAGATCAACCAAGGTCATTAATTTGGACTTGGTAGATTAATCAAGTGATCAGGGTCATTAACTTGGACCTGAATACTTGAGTGGATTTTTAAAACTGATTGAATTTGTGTTTTGTGGTTGAAAAGATAGAATTGTAATGTTTGTTGGTTGAGTAACAGATTTGGTCTTCATTATTCCCAACGGAAGCTATTTGTCAAAGCTTGAACCAGATATCTCAGATTCAGCATATCGAGAGGGGGAGTCTGTGAAAGGGGGAGTCTGGATCAACAACATATGGGAGTGTGAAGATAGAGTGCTTATGATGAAAAGACAGAGTTGAAGAAAAGACTAAGACTGAAGACTCAGGAGCTGAAGACTACGTCAACATCCAAGGGGGAGTCTGTTGATGCACGAGAATGTCTGTTGACTACATCTTCATCCAGTCTTAGATCAAGAAAGTCAAAATTAGATCTTATATGTCAAATTAGGGTTTTGGTTTTGATTTTAGATAGTGTTTTAGAGGGTTCCGTTTGAAAATAGTTATTTGTATAGGGGTTCCGTTTGAAACCGTAGGTTATATGAGGGTTCCGTTTGAACCTGGCCGTTTGAGTTAGGGTTCCGTTTGAACCATCATGTTAATGTTCAAACGGAAGGGTCAAAGTCTATATATAGGAATGTGTAGTGTCATATTTCAAACGGAACCATAGGAGGTCATTGTGCAAGTCACGAAGTGCTGTCGGATTTTCATCAGAATTCATTGTACAAAGCACGTGTTTGTTAATAGAAAGAAAGATTAGAAGATACAAGCTGTTTTGGACATCGGTTACTTTGATTCCGCCTTAGTATTTGATGTTGAACTACTTTTACTGACTTTCAGGGTCACGTACACGATCCAACAGGATTAATGAGTTTTGGGCCTTTTAGCAACATTTTTTATGTTATATACACGACCACACATCAGCCGCACGGAGATATACAGCTTCGATCAGATCAGGGACGAACGGGTGAGAAGGAATTATTGGGGTTGAAGATCAAGAAGCTTGAAACTCAAGGGATTACGGTTTTAGCTTACCGGGTTCTTTTATTTTCTAGTTTCTTTTATTCTATGTCAATAAATTCTTTATTTGAACTTTGTTTATTTGTTTTTAAAACCATGATTGTTGGCTAAACATTTAAGCCACCTAGACTTGATGAATGGATTGATATGAAGTTTTTACCTTTTTCGTTATTTGCATGAATATTATGGATCGATTGTGTTAGTAAAGAGTTTGTTTTATTGATTTGATGCACATGCATACTTTGATTTGGTTTATTATTGTCATTTGCTTCGTATGATTCTTAGTGACGGTCTATATCACAACATAGAGTCATGCTAGGGTTTAGATCTTGGTAAGTGTCTATATCACGTAATAGATCTTAATTCTTTAGGGTGGAATTGGCCAATAACCCCTAGAAGTAATTGTTAGTAATTTGATAGGTTTTAGTGTTCTGCTAGTCCTAATACCTGGAAAGTGAGGGGCTATTGATAGGTCTTACCTGGCGAATTGCTTTAGACAGTCCTTGGAAAAGGTCGTGAATTGGTTTCCCCGTCGGTTTATTAGTTTATCAAGTCAAGTTTAATAATTCAAACTACCCTAGATCTATGATTGGAAAAGAGTAGGTCAACATTAGGGTACTTACACAATAATTAGACAACTGGAAAGGCGTCTAATAATCGGTAAAATTAACGGCCTAGGTAACGCCATAAGTTTCACCTCGAGAATGGTTGAGGGGCTTAGTTGGTGTTTAATAGGTTTAGTACTTTAAGATCCCGGTTCCATAATTCGTGCATTTAACTTAATTGGTAATTCTTTAAAAAAAATCCAGGATTCTAGTCTAGGTGGTCCTTATTATCATATAAGAATCGTTTTTGTCTTCATTCGTATTTAGTCTAGTTTTAGTTAATTACTTAGTTTAAATAGATTTCCTAGATTTTCCGTAACCCCCCCCCCCCAAAAAAAAAAACAATTAAACATTTTAAGTCGTGTCTGTCAGTGTCTGTTAGAGTCTAGTTTACGTGATACATAGAGTCTTGTGGTTCGATATCCGGACTTCCTAAGGTTATACTACAGTGATCGGTACACTTGCCGATTGTGTGTTTTAGGTAGAATCTTAATTAAAGCTTTTTAGTGTCTAGCTTAGAGAGTCTAATTTAGTTATTTTTTTATAGTCTGTTTAGCACACATCACCACGCCCCATGCCTGGCTGGGCACGGCCCCGTGGTCAGGTTTTGTTTTTCTTGTTTTTGCTTTGGGGATGCTGCCAAGGGGTCGGGCATGTCACTTTTTTTCCTTCTTTTTGTATTTATGTTGGTTTTGGCTGCTTATTTGTTCCTTTTGTTCCTTTAAGCTCGTTTGGTCCTTTAAATTCAAAGGGAAGAAAGAAACGCGCTTTTTCCAACATTAGTACTAAAAGGGTTAGTTTTATACCCCAATTGATGTAATTTATATGTTGCATTTTGCACACATCAAATACCCCCACACTTGAATCTTTGCTTGTCCTCCAGAAAAACTCTTTAATATGTGGCTTACACAACCAAATGGAAGAGGTAGAGAAGAAGTTTGTGGCTTATTTTGAGTGTCGAGAATCCAAGATCTTTATTAAGTTTATTTTTATTTTATTTACAATCCTATTCGTCATGATTTATTTAGAACATTTGTTAAGAAAAATTATTTATTTGGGCATAACGTGCCTCTTTAAAATTCCATTTATATACAAGTTCACATACATCACGGGGGATGATGTGTGCAAAATGCAACACATAAATTACATCAAATGTGGCATAAAACTAACCCTTTTTAGTACTAATGTTGGAAAAAGTGTGTTTTTGTCTTCCTTTTGTATTTTCAGGATTAAATGAGCTCAAATGAACAAAAGAAACAAAAAGGCAGCTAAATCTAACATAAATACAAGAAAAGGAACAAACGTGGCATGCCGAACCCCCCGACAGCATCTTCCCAAGCAAAAACAAGAGAACAGAAGGCTGAACACGCCCCGTGCACAGTGAGCACGGGGGCGTGCCCAAGTGTCAACAGAAAAGACAAAGCTGTAGAAGCTTCTATCACCCACCACGGGGGTGTGCCCATCGGACACGGGGCCGTGGTCAACTCTAAGATTCGCAGAATCTGGGGAAATCTAAATAGTACAGATACGCGTCTGCACACGGGGGCGTGCCCAGCGGACACGGGGGCGTGGTCAACTAATGCAGACAAACTGCAATTATTGAAGAAAGAGAAGGAGGATGGACACGGGGCCGTGCCCGAGCTGCTGTTCAGGCTATAAATAGGGATGCTTGGCTCATTTGCAAACCATCCCTTGGCACACCACATCTCTCACACTTCACACTTCACCCACCACCCACCACCATCACAACACCATCATCCACCACCATCATCCATCATCCATCATAGAGTGTGTGTGTCGTCTCGGGATCCAAGATTGATCGTAAGAGGTCTTGACAATCAAAGGCCATGTTTGCCTAAGTCTCTTACATCACTTGGTGAAGATAAGTGTCTAGCTTAATACTTTTTTTATTTTTAATCTTTTTGCACTTTTTATTTGGTTATGTATTAACGACTTTAATAACTAGTTTCTTATGTTAAAGGTGATTCTTCCTTATCGTTTGTCCGTGGTGTCTTGGCATTATTTTACTGTCTATATAAAATAAAAGATTTTCACCATTCATATCTCCACGGTCTATATGGAGATATGTTGGCTACCTGGTCGGGGGTTAAGGGAACGGTTTGGTAAGAGTCTTGCCTTGTTCAGTGTATAGATCCTGCAAGGACTTGGGTCAAATTTAGTAGGACCTCCTTCAATACTCACCGGTATTAGATGGCGGGGGTCCAAACTCTTTGATCCCCTCATATGTAAGCTACTATTAATACTTTAACCCGGCTACTTAGGACTGTATCCCTGCTGACTCAGACTTGTTAGCCGAGGGTAACGTCACATTCAAAAGAGGGGCCTACCATAATATGCATTAATAACTTAATTAATTATCTTTCAATAATGCGGCCCTTTAGGATTGTATCCTTGCTGACTCAAACTACTGGGTTGAGGGTAACGTCACCTTTAAAACAGGGGCCTACTACAATAACTAAGATAATCTCTTAAAAAGTGCAAAAGTGCGGAAATAATCAAAGGTTACACTAAACACGAGTCGGAGCCAAGTGATTCATCTTGTCTATCTGTTTTATTTTTATTTTATTTTTTAGCATTTTAGTTAGTTTTTATTTTTTCTAGTTTAAAAACATTTTTCTAACCTTTTGATTTGATTAGACGTTGAGGATAACCCGGTATTAAAAGCTCTTGTGTCCTTGGACGACCTCGGTATCTTGCCAACACTATACTATGCTCACGATAGGTGCACTTGCCCATATGTGTGTTTGGTGTTAGTAAAATATCGTGTTTTATAAATTTAAAACTTGACTAACGTGTAAAAAGGGCTTAAAATATACTTAAATATATATACACACCACACACGCATCAAGTTTTTGGCGCCGTTGCCGGGGACACAAGGATTTTAAGAAAGTTAGGAATCAACGGCCTAATCGTTTTTTCTAATTTTTCTGTTTTTTTTTAGGATTTTCTTAATTTTTCAGCTTCTACAGAACTCAGCACGGGTCGTGCCTGCTGAACACGCCCCGTGCCCAATCCTTGGAACTGGCAATCCTGTTTTAAGTCAGACAGTAAGCTGAACATGGGGCCGTGCCCACTCAACACGCCCCATTCCCATGTTTCAGTTACTGAAAACATAACCGTAAGATCCCGACGGTTGGTAATTTCTGATACAAACATGAGTGATACTGATATTTTTTACTTCCGGCACTCTTATGGTACGTGGTGTCAAATATGTGGTGGCTCTCATAAAGAATTAGAATGTTATTTTCTAAATTATAAGCCCCACTATATAGACCCATTGTTTTCCTGTAGCCTTAAGAGGGGCGAAAGTAAAAATAATCCATATCTCTCCCTTGAATGCTCTCAACCGGATATTCTAGGAGAAATGCTTCTTGATGAACTATTTCAAATGGAAGATCTAATTCTTAATTGGTTAAAAGAACTTAGGATAGATTTCAATAATTTATCTTAAGACGATAACCAAGAAGAATTGTTGGGATCGCATTCAAATAAAAACAACTTTGTTGTTCCCGATGTTACCTCTAACTCTAACGAGGACTTGAGCGATAGTCGTCCCTGTGCCGATTGTACCATGAAGGACTCTACATCGACTTCGTTCGATGCATACATAGACCTGAGCGATTCGGCATACACCTTCTTGAACGAGAGCCCGGGAAAGGGTTGGACTTGTCCACCTACATTTAGCATAAGAATCACTCTCACCGACAACCTCTTGCGTTCTCGTCTTAATCTAGAGCAATTAAGGTATCTTAGGCACTTTGGGGTTGTTCCATCCAGTAAGGAACCGCCCGATCCGGATAAGTTCCTTAGAAATAGACAAACTTCATAAACAGCCTTTAAAGACACGGGGCCGTGCCCAGGTCAACACGCCCCCGTGTCCACCAAAAGATTCCTTTCTGACTTTTTGTCAGAATACGGACAAATTGTGTCAGGATCTTGCCTGCACATGGGGCCGTGTGTAGCGTGCTGTGTTTTCTATAAATGCAGCCAAGAATCTTGCACATTTGGACCATCCAGGGACAGAGATTTGAGAGGATCTTCTCACCTATCATCCTAGGTATTTTCTAAAAGAAGGTTCTAACAACCATCTTGTCCTTTCCTCTTTTATCCATTGCCTTCTTCTTCATCTTTCTTGCCTCAACACCTCCATTGAAGCTTGAGATCACCATGATTCCAAGCTTTATTGTGATGTTTGTTAGGTTTTTGTTCAAGGAATCTTGTTAAAAATAAGTTGTACAACATTGTTTTAAATTATTTCTGCTCAAAAATGCTTCATAAGTTGGAAAAATAATTTGAAACTCCAAGATTCCTTGTTCCAAAAATCTGCAGAAAGGTGAACACGGGGTCGTGCTCATTGAGCACGGGGCCGTGTCCGAAGTTACTGTTTCATTAAAATGAACTATTTTTGGTTTGTTTTCGTAGAATGTCTAGTCAAAACAGTAGAACCTCTTCTGCACACTCTAGAAATAGTCGAAGGGAAAGAAGGTCATCAATTGAAGCAACTCTCGTACGCTACGTAATGGCATTACGTGAGGCTCTTGATGAGATGACGTCGGTAGAGGAGGTCCTAATAGACCGCATAAATTATCTTGCACCAGAGGTTGAACATTCTTGTGACACCTCCCATGGAACCAATCCTCCCTCAAGAGGATTGGAACCTAGCATTTGGAGTCAACAATCCTACCGGATGGGATGACATTCCAGCGGAACCTCCTCTTGAAAATCTACAAGATGTCCCGGTGGAGGTTGCACCCCCTCAAACCAATGCCAATGAGCCCGCCTTTCTTCTCCCTATGGAGATAGAGGAATGGCTCGCCGACGTGTAAGGGACCCATGACCGGAGGAAGAAGTTCTTCGAGCCACATCCAACTGAGAGAATTATCTTTTCGGAAATTTTGCTAATAGAATAAACTTTAGGCTAGAACTTCTTGGTTTGGACTTCTTGTGCTTCTTGACCTATTTATCTAGAATTTTAACTTTATTGGGATTTTTATGTAAGTTTCTCTATTAATGGAATGATGGTTTTAATTAATTTTGTGTTTGGATGATGTTGAAATGGATAAAACACACTCGGGATGGTGAAGGATAACAAGGGAAACTTGAACCAGCACCCCATGCACGAAAACAGGGTCATCCGACAAAATTTTCTTCATTACAGCAAGTTCAGCACGGGCCGTGCCCGCCCAACACGGCCCCGTGCTGCACAATCTGCAGAAAATGCCCAGTTCAGGTAACTGGACACAGGGCGTGCTCACTGAACACGCCCCCATGTCTATGCTTCTGTTTCTTTCTACAAACTTTTGTTACTGGCGATCTGAACACGGGGTCATGCCCGGACACCACGGGGTCGTGTCCAGACGCCCAGTAACATAAATTTTGCTTTTTCACACATTTTTACACAATCAATCAACCTAAAAACTTATTTTTGGGACACATTGAGGACAATGTGTAATTTAAGTGTGGGGGATGCTAAAACCTTGAATCTTGCAAGTCCTAATCACAAGCCTTACACAAAACTCTATTGGAACCGCTAATCACCCCAAATTTTTTCAAAAATTTTCATTTTTTTTACTTTTCTAGGTTTAACTCGGGAATTTCAAGTTCTAAAAAGGTTATATTTTTACAAATTTACAACCGATAGCGTAGTGATAAAAAGAACCAACATAAGAAAATTATGAAACGACATGACAAGTTTAGTTAAAATTTGATTATATATACTTGATCACATAAAAACCCATTCCCACAAAAAGTGAGTTTTGAGCCTTTATTGAGCATACAATACATATCTTTAAACTAAATGCTCATTTTTCGTTTCTTGTGTGAATAGCCGCTTGGTTCTTACAACTCTAGAACTTGCCACGACGATACATTCCCGGTCCTTACCAACTTAAACCCGAGTAAGTAAATGACGGAGGCATTAGGACTAACCCTTTTTATTTCTACACCATTATTTTTCTTTTCTTTTTTTACCACCTACTCAAAATCCCCCTGGTTAACCCCTTTAAGCCTAAACATTTTCATTTCTTAACCCAAAACAAAAACCCTTTTACCCACCGAAACTTTTTTTTATTTTAAATCCTTTATTTTAGTAACAAGCTCGGTTTTTCTTATGACTGAAAAAAAATGATGAAGCCAAAAGAAATAAACAAACAAGTTTATCAAAAACAACTTTGTTTGAAAGAAATGCTTCATCAAAATAAAAAAAAATGAAAAATAACAAGTCTTATAAAAACCGACGCTTTTTACGCCTTTCGCCCTTTTACTAACCACTAACCCATCCATCTACCTTTAACCCAAGCCTAACCCTTCACCCAAAAAGTCCTCTTGATATTTACAAAGGTATATATAGTTAAAAAGGAGGAGGTGGATTGATTGCTTGGCAAGCCTATGGTAGGAGTAAGTTCCATGCCGCTCTCGAGTGATCCACTAAAATACATATTCGGCCGAGTGTTGAGTGATCCCACGTGAGGTATGTGAACTTGCATACAAATGTAATTTTAAAAAGGCATGTTATGCCATAATAAGTAATTTATCTTATGTAATGTTTTTAATGAATCATGACGAATAGGATTGTAAATAAATAAAAATAAAACTTAATAAAGAATCTTGGAAATCCCGAAACTCTATGACAAGCCCAAAACCTTCTCTTCTACCCATTCCATTTGGGAGTGTAAAACCACAGTATAAAGAATTTTGCTTGAGGACAAGCAAAGATTCAAGTGTGGGGGTATTTGATGTGTGCAAAATGCAACATATAAATTACATCAAATGTGGCATAAAACTAACCCCTTTTTAGTACTAATGTTGGAAAAAGTGTGTTTTTGTCTTCCTTTTGTATTTTCAGGATTAAATGAGCTCAAATGAACAAAAGAATCAAAAAGGCAGCTAAATCTAACATAAACACAAGAAAAGGAACAAACGTGGCATGCCCGACCCCCCGACAGCATCTTCCCAAGCAAAAACAAGAGAACAGAAGGGTGAACACGCCCCTTGCTTAGTGAGCACGGGGGCGTGCCCAAGTGTCAGCAGAAAAGACAAAGCTGTAGAAGCTTCTATCACCCACCACGGGGGCGTGCCCATCGGACACGGGGCCGTGGTCAACTCTAAGATTCGCAGAATCTGGGGAAATCTTGATAGTACAAATACGCTTCTGCACATGGGGGCGTGCCCAGCGGACACGGGGGCGTGGTCAACTAATGCAGAAAAACTGCAGTTAATGAAGAAAGAGAAGGAGGATGGACACGGGGCCGTGCCCGAGCTGCTGTTCAGGCTATAAATAGGGATGCTTGGCTCATTTGCAAACCATCCCTTGGCACACCACCTCTCTCACACTTCACACTTCACCTACCACCCACCACCATCACAACACCATCATCCACCACCATCATCCGTCGTCCATCATAGAGTGTGTGAGTCGTCTCGGGATCCAAGATTGATCGTAAGAGTTCTTGACAATCAAAGGCCATGTTTGCCTAAGTATCTTATATCACTTGGTGAAGACAAGTGTCTAGTGTAATACTTTTTTTATTTTTAATCTTTTTGCACTTTTTATTTGGTTATGTATTAATGACTTTAATAACTAGTTTCTTATGTTGAAGGTGATTCTTCCTTATCGTTTGTCCGTGGTGTCTTGGCATTATTTTCCTGTCTATATAAAATAAAAGATTTTCACCATTCATATCTCCACGGTCTATATGGAGATATGTTGGCTACCTGGTCGGGGGTTAAGGGAACGGTTTGGTAAGAGTCTTGCCTTGTTCAGTGTATAGATCCTGCAAGGACCTGGGTCAAATTTCGTAGGACCTCCTTCAATACCCACTGGTATTGGATGGCGGGGGTCCAAACTCTTTGATCCCCTCATATGTAAGCTACTATTAATACTTTAACCCGGCTACTTAGGACTGTATCCCTGCTGACTCAGACTACTTAGCCAAGGGTAACGTCAACTTCAAAAGAGGGGCCTACCATAATATGCATTAGTAACTTAATTAATTATCTTTCAATAATGCGACCTTTTAGGATTGTATCCTTGCTGACTCAAACTACTGGGTTGAGGGTAACGTCACCTTCAAAAGAGGGGCCTACTACAATAACTAAGATAATCTCTTAAAAAGTGCAAAAGTGCGGAAATAATCAAAGGTTACGCTAAACACGAGTCGGAGCCAAGTGATTCATCTTGTCTATCTGTTTTATTTTTATTTTATTTTTCAGCATTTTAGTTATTTTTATTTTTTCTAGTTTAAAAACATTTTTATAACTTTTTAAGTTGATTAGACGTTGAGGATAAACCGGTATTAAAAGCTCTTGTGTCCTTGGACGACCTCGGTATCTTGCCAACATTATACTATGCTCACGATGGGTGCACTTGCCCATATGTGTGTTTGGTGTTAGTAAAATATCGTGTTTTATAAATTTAAAACTTGACTAACGTGTAAAAAGGGCTTAAAATATACTTAAATATATATACACACCACACACGCATCAGGGGATCACTCAACACTCGGCCAATTGTGTATTTTTGTGAAGCACTCGATACCGGCATGGGACTTACGTCTACCATATGCTTGCCAAGCGATCAAACCTCCTCCTTTTTAACTATAAACCTTCGTAAATATTTAGAGGACTTGGGAAAGGGTTAGGCTTGGGCTAAGAGAATGTGGTTTTTGGTTAGTAGTTAGTAAAATGGCGAAAAGCGTAAAAAGCATCGGTTGTCGTAAAACTTTTTATTTTTGTGACATTTATTCAAACTAAACATATTTAAACACGGTTTCTTGAGGAACTTGTTTGGTTATTGCAAGACTCTCACTTTTTTCTTTTTTTTTCATGTCACAAGATAACTAAGCTTTTTACTAAAACAAATAGGTTTGAAAGGAAAAAGGTTTTGGTGGGTAATAGGTGTTTGTTTTACGGGTTTTGAAACAAAAAGGTTAAGGCTCAAAGGGGTTAACTAGGGGGATTTTGGGTAGTGGGGTAAAAAGGATGAAAATAATGGTTTTGAAAGAAAAATGTTAGTCCTAATGCCTCCATCATTTACTTACTTGGGTTCAAGTGGTAAGGACCTGGAATGTATCATCTTGGTAAGTTCTAGAGTCGTAAGAACCACGCGTCTATTCACACAAGAAGCGAAAAATGAGCATTTAGTTTAAAGATGTATGCAAGTATGCTCAATAAAGGCTCAAAGCTCACTTATTGTGGAAATGGGTTTATAGTGTGATCAAGTATATATAATCAAATTTTAAAAAGATTTGTCATGCCTTTTCATAACTTTCTTATTCGCTTCTTTTTATCACGACGCTGTCGGTTGAAATTAGTAAAAACATAACCTTTTTATAACTTGTTATCCCCAAATTAAACCAAGACAAGTAAAAAAATGAAAAATTTTGAAAAGATTTGGGGTGATTAGCGGTTCCAATAGAGTTTTGTGTAAGGCTTGTTATTAGGACTTGCAAGATTCGAGGTTTTAACACCCCCCCCCCACACACTTAAATTACACATTGTCCTCCATGTGCCCCAAAAAAAAGTTTTTAGGTTGATTCGAACGTGTAAAAGTGGGTTTAAAAACAAGTTTTGTGTTACTGGGCATCTGGCCACGGCCCCTGGTCAGATTGGCAGTATCAAAATTTAACAGAAGGCTGGCCACGGGGCGTGTTCACTGGACACGACCCGTGGTCAGTTACCTTATCTAGAGATTTTTCTTGCAGAGCCTTAGCACGGGGCCTGTTGAGCTGGGCACGGCCCCGTGCTGCACATGGTGGACAGCTGGAGAAGTTGTCAGAAGGCTCTGTTTACGTGCATGGGGTGCGGTTTTAACGTCCCTTTTGGCATTTTTCATCTTTCCTCATTTGTTAAACCATTATATAACATCCAAACACCACACAATAACTTAAACCATCATTCATTAGAGTGCGAGATACATAGGTCCTAAAAATTAAAAGTTACAAAAGTCCTAAAATTAGATAGATAGGTCCTAATATGCAAGAAAATTTAAACCATGATGAAGTTCTACCCTAGATGTTTGCATGATAAGAACAACAAAAACCCGAAAATGTTTTTCTGGTGACTAAGGCCTCTTAGAACTTCATTCCGGAGGGTGCTCCTCAAACGTCGTTAAGCCACTCCTCAATCTCCCGAGTGAGAAGGAAGACGGGCTCATTATCCACAACATTTTGTGGAAGAGGTGCTTCAACCACCGGAACCTCGTGTGAAGCGTTTAGAGGAGGTTCCGAAGGGAAGTCATCCCATCCGGTTGGGTTAACAACTTCTTGCTCAAGGTTCCAATCTTCTTGTGGAAAGATTGGTTCCATGGGTGGCAAAGCAAGAATGTTCAACCTTTGGTGCAAAAGGTTGATCTCTTGGAAGCTATTCTCTTGTCCCACCGTCAAGTAGTTGATACGGTCAATGAGGGCCTCCTCCACCGATGTCATTTCGTTGATGGCTTCCCTTAGTGCATACACAGAGCGGACAAGGGTAGCTTCGATTGATGGTCTTCTTCCCCTTCGACTGTTTCTTGAGTGGGCTGATGACGTTCCACTGTTTTGGCTTGACATACTATGAAAACAAGACGAGAATATCAAAAGGATGAAGATGAACTCCCAGCCACGGCCCCGTGCCTGCTGGGCACGGCCCCGTGGTCACACCTCTACAAGATTTTGAACCAAGGTATATCATTGTTTTAAATTATTTTTTTATCTCCTTGGTTAAAAACCTTGCACTTACTTAAATAAAGCTTGAAGTTGTGAAGTTTCAAGCTCTAATGGAGGTTGCTTCAACCACTTTGAGAATATACCTTTAAGGTATATGTGCAAATCCTCAGCAGATCTTTGTCTTTGGAATGGGTCCAAATGTGCAGAACCATTGCTGACTGTTAGTGCACTATGTCTATTGACTTCGTCTTGTATTGAGTCATGTAATGAGATAGAATAGGATAATCAGTGCTCGGGGTACTTGAAACTGAATTTAGTGGATTTGAAGGTGATTCCGCTTGAAAGTGTCAAAGACAAGTTCAAGCGAAATCAACTTAAATGATTCCGCTTGAACGTGTCTTGGTCGTTTCAAGAGAAATCACTTGCACTATATATAGGGCATTTATCCGTTTCATTTGAAGTGGAATTACTTCTTGTATTCGGTAACGAAGTGCTGCCGGATTGTCTCTAGGTGCTGTAATACTCTCATAATCAATACAAGAGACATTTAAATTGTATCGAGCGTCCGTTTCATTGATTCCGCCTTTGATTCGGATAAATAACTCTTATGATCAACTTAATCGGGTCATACAACGATCCTACAAGTGGTATCAGAGCACAGGAAGAAGAGTTTAGCTTGATTGCATTAGTTTTCTGACTTCTACACCTTCTTTTTTCAAATTGGACAAGATTTCACGGTCAAAATGGATTGAATTTTTCACAGTACATGCGAAATAGTGTTTTAACAAAGCCTTGAAAGAATCAGACCAAAATTCAGCTTAAAAGTTACAAAAACAGGCCAAAAATCTGATTCCGCTTGAATAAACAACATGATTCCGCTTGAGAAACTTAGCTGATTTCGCTTCAAACCATTATTCCGCTTGAAATTAGACCTGATCTCGCTTGAACCTAGTATTCTGCTTGAAAGATTAGTTCTGATTTCGCTTGAAGTTGTTAATCAAGTGATTTCGCTTGAAGTTGTTAGTCAAGTGATTTCGCTCCAAAAGTGATTCCGCTTCAACTTGTGATTTCGCTTGAGTTTCTTATTTCGCTTGAAAGAGGATTTTTGTGTCAAGATTATTTCACGTCAATCGAGTGTCAGTTTGTTTCAGGATAATTGTTATTATTGATTCTGATTGTGTTTGTTTGTTTTGTCTCCAGGTGATTGAAGATATACGAGTTGTGAATTTCAAGAAACTGTTTGAAGATGTCGAGCAGCGGTGAAGAATTTTACAACACGTTCTACAATGCCTTTACTTCAGAATCATCTGAAAGAAGATCTGAAACAAGAGAGTATTCGAAAGAGATTTCAGATAATTTGAAATATGACAACATGTATGGAAGCCAACAGAAACCACCAAAACTAATGAGGATTGAAGATTATAACTGGTGGAAAAATCGATTTGAGGGTTGGGTAAATGCTTTTACTCCTGAAAGTTGGTTAAAATTGAAATATGGATATATAGAACCAGTAAAAGAAGGAGGAGAGTTATTAGATGAAAAAAGAGTTCACAGAAATGGATGTAAAAAATGTTGTAGCTGAATACAAAATGATTACATTGATAAAACAGTCAGTGAGAGAAGATATTATTTCGCTACTTGAACAAGAAAAAACATCGAAAAGTTTATGGGAAGCTTTAGAGGTAAAGTGTGTAGGTAGTGCTGAGATTGTGAAAAACAAAAAGAAATTGCTACGTAAAGAGTTTGATCTATTTGGTTGTATGAAGAATGAATCTGTTTGTAAAATGATTGAGAGATTTGGGCATCTGAAGATGGAGCCGGCAAGACACAAAATCACATATACTCAAGAGGAGTTGGTCGACAAATTGTTTGATTCATTGCCGAATGAGCAAGATTGGCAATACTTTGCCTTGATGTTGAAGAACACAATCAAGTCTGAAGAATTGACAGTGGATTTGCTAATCGAAAGACTAGAAAGCCATGAGTTGGAAATCAAGAAATCTAAAATCAACAATTCAGCTTTTCAGCAGAATGTAGAGCTGTATTACAGAGGAGAACTTCCAAAGGCTGGGTCTCCAAGAACAGCATTTTCTGGAGAAAGCTCAAATACTGTGAAGCATGAAACTCCTCACAGTGGTTTTCACAGTGGATCTTCATTAACAGCTTCAAGTCAATCCGCATCAAAGAATTTATTTCAGTGTAATATCGCAGTGGATCTGAAGAATGGTCAGAATTTCAGTGAAGAGTCAGCAAAACAACAGATGGTGTTTTTGGCCTCTGTATTAGAGTCGTATGAGAGCCTTGTGGCAGGAAAGATAGGCAACACTAACCTGACGAAGGAAGACTACGATCAAATAGATCCTGAGGAGATGGAATTGATCGACATAAGGTGGTGTATGGCCAGTGCAGTGAGGAGAGCTCAGCGTTTCATGGAGATTACAGGAAGAAAGTCTATTGGTGGACCATCTACCAAGTTAGGCTTTTACAAATCGAAAGTCACATGCTTCAAGTGTAAACAGAAAGGTCATTTTAAAAGAGAGTGCCGAAATGCTTATGCTGATGATTCTGAAAATCCATTCAAAGAAGATTATTACAAGAGAGCAATTTATCATCAGAACAAACCTGAACCTCCTAGAATGAAGCAGCTTGAAGAAAAATCAAGAGCTCTTGCAGTTATTCATGACGATGAAGGTTATGACTGGAGTCAAGTTCTCCCTGAAGAAGATTGTGTTGGATATGCATTTGTAGCTAATATTGATCATGATATTTGGTGGAGGAGAGATTATGCGAGATGGGAAATTGAAAAATTCAGAGAACAAGCCCAGAGAGCCAAAAGATGGAATGACGAATTGGAATGTTACATGGATCCACAGGGTAATCCGGTTGTTGACCCATCAAAGGTGGATTTTGATGCAATAACAAATTTGATTCCAAATCAGGGTACTTTCAATACAAGAAGGCTATCTGATAAAGGATATTTGCCAGATCTGTTGAACAAAATAAAAGAAATCTGTGAAGCAAGCCTACCAAGGGTGGTAGAAATGAAGAAAAGGAAAGAAGAATGTAGGATCGGTTTCGGATCCGAACGAGTCGGTTAGAAGAGTTTTTCACCAAAACAAGAGGCGGAAACAAGTGTTTCGGTGTAATTCAGCACATATTCACTTTAATCTGTTGTTTGTATTGATAACTGATGCGATTACAGACCTAACAACACTTCGGCAGCACTTCGTGGCTCACCGGAAGACAATCACCTACAACTCTTACTGAGATTTCGCTTATGTGTCTATTTATAGTTGATGTGATTCCGCTTATACAGTCATGACATAAAAGCGGAATCACTATGACATAAAAGCGAAATCAACTTGGACACATAAGCGGAATTAACAATTGACATATGAGCGATACCATGACTGACATAAGAACGAAATCAGCTTTGACCAAATGAACGAAATCACAATTTCCATGCAAAGCCTTTTGTCTTCTTGTGTAATGATGTAATCATGATGCTGATGATGATGTCATAAAATGATGTCATCAATCAGTATTATGACATCATGCTTTTACATCTCCGCAACGAACCCGAGACTCGACATAAGACGTAGTTGACAGACGTAGTGCACCAACAAACTCCCCCTCGGATGTTGACGGAGTCTTCAGTGTCGAGTCTTCAATTGTCAATCTACAATCTTTATCGATCTTCAATCTTTCTCTGAAGTATTTGTCATTGCAAGAATCCTCAATTAATCTCTTACTCTTTCTTGTAATCTTCAGAATCTGAGTCTGGCTCTACTATCTTCAGATTCCCTCTCGATGTCATCAGACTTCCCCTTTTGCTAAACTGGGATTGCAGTCTGGAATTCACTCTCCACAGATTATTAGATTGTAATCTGGCACTTCATCACACTCAGGTTTCAGAACCTAGTTAACCTGCAAAAACTCTACCCAAAAATAAATTTTCTGATAACCATTTTGTGGATAAGATTTTCAAATCTAATTTACCACATGCAGGAATAACATTTTATAGCAAAACTTTTCTCATTTCATTTCAAAAATCTTCAAACACTTTCACCCAAACCATTTGTTCATCATGTTTAGCACTCGGAATTTTGAAAATCAGTTTTCCAAAATCAGTTGTCGAAAATCTTTTTGAATTATTCAAAATTTATGCTAAAACACACTAAAATCTTTTTGGATTTTTGAAAGTACTGAAAAGCAGTAAATGAAATATTTACAAACAATATTTTTGTGAGTTCGTGCAAGAGGATCATATCAGTTTTTGAGACCAATCACCAACACCGTTAAGCTTCATTTCATTTTAAGTTCTAAACAGTTCACTTAGATTGTCAGTATGTTTTTCCACTTAAATTTTCACACAAAGTTCAATTGATCCGAGATACGAGATTAATGTTTTAAGCTCTTGAACTTATTCGTGTGTCCCACTACTTGAATATACTCCCGTATCCAGATCCCAATATTCAGTCTTACAGGTGAGTATACCACAGATGATATATGTCAGGGGAATAAATTATAGTACGAGGGCCGTGAGAGCTCAGGTCGATCTTTCGATACGCAGAGAGATGACGGCTTCGACTTTTGGTGTGTCCCCTTTAGAGGATCTTTTGCATTACAACAGCAGCGACTATCAATTTTATTGTTTCATCAGCTTGCTGAGGGCGATGCTATGTTTCAAGCATTTGCAGAAAGCATTATCCGGGGACTAGGTCAGAAATTTCTTTCAGCAGAAGTCCCGGGATAATACCCCAGATATCACTGAGCATAAAGACCTAGTATCTCAGAATAAAGGACCTTTCAAACAAGATTTCAGGGGTTACCTATATATCCAAGTTTGTGTTAACCCACAGAACAAGCAAGTTTGAAATTTAGGTTTATATCTCGTCACAATCTACTAAATGTGCAAAAACCTACTGGTACATCATCAGTGAGACCGTTTATCACTTTTTATCTTACCAATTCTTTAGCATGTTGTGATCGTCCACTGATGTACTATCATTTCCTCTTTTATGCAACAAAAACTCATTTTTCATTTTATCATGTTTTTGACTTTTTCAAATTTTCAAATGTTTTTGGATTTTCTAAAATTTCTTACTCCCCCTAAAATGCAAACACATTTTAGGAAATTTGAAAACAAACTGTACAAGAACATGACAACTGATATCGAATTACCTCAATTCTCCATCCACTTGGCATAAACAATCAGAACTCCCCCTCACAACAAACTATTTTCCCATCGATTTCAAAACACTTAAGTTTGTTTTAATCAAATGGTTTTTCCGGAAAATAAGTTTTGTTGATTTTACCACTTGTAAAATTGGGGATTAAATCATCACATTGTTTTTCAACCACTTGTAGAAAATCAGATACAACTTAATGTCCCTGATTTACCACTTTTAAGATCAATCCAATCAAACATTTTCAACCAAACATCATCTGTTGGTTGAATTCTCAAGGTGCCGATTCCTACTCCTCACTTACCAACCTGGGAGTTCCGGCAATTCCTGCAAAAATTCTCAAACACAAATTATGAAGGATGCCGATTCATGATCCACGATTACCAACTTGGGATCTCCGGCAAGTCAGGTTTTTATTCTTTGAAAAATATGTCCACCCAAGCCTGACCTTCCTTGGGTGTAACAACCTCTTCTTCATTTTTACTTTCAGCGAATCTGTGACCTCCTCTTTTGGCATCATAAAATTCTTTAACACCTTTAACCTTACTATTGACCATTTTGCCAAAAATGTGTTTCACAGTTCCGTTAAAAGCCTTATCAACATCAAATTTTTTCTTGTCAGAATAAAATTGATTTGAAATTTCAACTTTCCCAACTTTCTTCTTAAAATTTTCAGCTTGCAAAGGTGGAAAATTTTCATCGTTCATAGTTGGAACTGATTTTTCAACCCTTTTCTCAACACGTGGCTCCTCTGATTTTGTGGAATCAGATTCATCACCAGAACTGTTACCTGAACATTTCACAACCCATTTTTGATTTTTTACATTTTCTTTTCCTTTAATCACATTCTTTGAACATTCACCAATTTCAAAGGTTGAATTTTCAAAGCCTGTAAACTTTCGGGTTGAAAGTTCAGTTTTCTCTATCACTTTTTCTTTTAGTTTACCAGAGACTTCCTGTTTTGGTTTGAATGTCTTCGGACAGTCCCTAGCAACATGACCAACAGTTTTACACTGAAAACAGGTTCTGGTTTCTATCTTCTTTGGCACAGCATTTTTCTTCAACTCTTCTTGCTTCTTGGCAAGGAATTCCTGATTTGTCTGCTTTCTGAATGCTTGCTCTTTCTCATCATCTAAAGTATTTCCTGAAACAAACACAGTTTTTGGTTTAGAAAATTTTTCATTTTTATAATTTCTCGGTGGTACAAAACCTAATCCTTTCTTTTTGAAATTACGATTATGGTTTGGTTTCTTTTGGGAACTGTAACCATAATTGTAACCCATTTTCTTGTTAAATCTTTGTTGATCTCTTGAAGTGTATTGTTTAGGTTTTCCATTAAGATTTGAATCTTTTATTTCAGAAATATTAATTTCTGTGATTTTAAAAACCTTTTGAATCATTTCAAATCTAACACTTCTTATTGGAAAAATCTCATCAGAATATAATTTGTCAGAATCTTTCAAAGTATATGTCACTTTAAATGATTCATCATTCAAATTAGATTTTGATATCAAAAAAATTTTATCGTAAACCCGTTTGTCCTTTTTGACTGTTGACTTTGACGTATCGGACTCAGACTTTGACTTGAATTTGGACTCCGGTTTTGACTCCTCACAATCATCTTAATCTAACACCTGATCGACCACACTTTTTATCAACTTTGACTCATGATCAGTATCGGATGACGTGTATGTGACATCAATATTTTCTGGCAAGTTATCCGACGGCACAGACTCCCATTGTAAGTTTATTGCCTTTTCGACTCTTTCGGAATTTGGATTTCGAGGTAAAAATCCATTTTCGACCGGGGGCGGACATCTAGTGTAGACCACACTTGGTTTCTTACCCGAAGTCTTCACTTCATCTTTTGTCACAGATTTCTTTTCTTCAGACATTTTCATTTCTTCAAATGTCTTCAAATTCTCCACTACTGGATAAATCCTGTCAACAACAAAAGAAGAACATGAGTAACTGTTTAATAACTTTTTAACTTTCTCAGTCTCTATCTTCTGTGTTGCCAGCTCCAACTCTAAATCAGCACATTTCTTGATATAAAAGTTAGCATCATCCAGCTGTCTAAGATATGCTACTTTCAAAGTATTCATCGCCATTGCTTGTTCACCACTCGAATCATTATATTTGTTAATTTCTCTGTTCATTGTGTCATATGATTCTTTCAACTTGTGAATATTGTGCAATAACTCATTGTTTTGTTTGATTAACGAATCACAGTTCATGCACTTTTCAGAAACTTCAACTCGTTCTTCATCAATCTTCACTTCATATTCTAGAACTTCTTTGACACTTCTGCTTGATTGTAAAAACTCAGCTCTTCTTCTTTTCTCAGCTTTCGCTTCGTTCTTCAATCTCTCTTCTTCTTCTTCCTCTTCTTTGTTCTTCCTTCGTCTTTCTTCAGCTGCTTCCATGACTTTTCTGCACCTTTCTGCACATTTCAAATCATAAGCATTAGCAAAAAAAACATTAACATTTGAAGTGTCTTTAGACATCTCTTTGGTCATAAATTCTTGATCTGGACAAAAATTGTCCCAATTGAAACCTTCAGCCAGTTTTTCATCATCTTGTTCTGCCAAACACACTTTGCTGTTTATTGGAACATATTTATCCCAACTGAATCCACCATCCTTTCCCAGACAAGCTTTCTTTGAATCTTTAATCTGCATCATTCCATGTGCAGTTTGTGCCTGATGCAATGCTGGTGGTGTGATTTGATGATAAATCGCCTTTTTGTGATAATCGTTGTTTCCAAAAGGATTATGGGCTCCAGTAGCTTCACGATTTTTGCACTCTCTCTTGAAATGCCCATTTTCCCTGCAACGAAAACATGTAACTTTTGACTTATCAAAGCCTAAATTTGAAACACTTGCATCAAGAAAATCATTTCTTCCCGTGATTTGTTTAAACTTCTCAGCTCTTCTCATTACACTGGCCATGCACCATTTAATATCCATCAATTCCATTTCCTCAGCATCGATTTGATCGTAATCCTCTTTCGTGAGCATTGGATTACCGATCTTTCCGGCCACAAAACTACTATATGACTCTAACACCATTCCCAACAAAGACATTTGATTTTTGGCAACTTCTTCAGAATAATCTTGATCACTTTCAAGATTTAATACAATATTGCATTGAAGTTTTCTTCCATTCTTTGTTGCAGAAATGTTTGGATCGAATGATGAAAATCTAGTGTTGCTTGATCCCTGGGATGATTTCTTTTCAGAAGAATCTTTCACACTGTAAGCAGTTTCTATTTTCGAAGAAAAATTTGACTTTTCGTTGACACCACCTTTGTAATACAAGCTGATATCTTGTTCTCCATCGTAATTCTTCATCCTAGCAATCTTCCTCTGCTCCATCTCCTGAGCTTCCAGATGCTTGATAAAATCTCCCAGTGTCATTTTCTTATAATTTGTTTTGTTTGACCGCAGCATCATCAGAAATGTTCCCCATGTTTCATATGGTAGCGCATCTGCAAGTTTTTCAACCAATTCATCAGTATCTTTCTTAACACCAAGTTTCGTCATATTTCTCACCAAGTTACAATATCTATCAATTAATTGCTTGACACTCTCATTTTTCAATCCCCGAAATAAGTCAAATTCCTTTTTCATGAGAGACATCTTATTCCTGAGCATATCGTCACTTCCAGTAAACTTTGCTTCCAACTCTGTCCATATCGAATATGCAGTTCCATCATGTTGAAGCAGTATCAAAATATCTTCTTTTATCGCTTGCTAAAGCAGACTCACCATCAATTTCTCATCTCGATATTTCTTTTTATCTGCAGTACTCATTTCTCTAAGTGTCAACGGAGTACCATTCACAACATCGTTCTTTGTGGGCTTAACATACGGCTCTTCAGTGTGTTCCCACGCATCCAAGTGATACGCCTCAACCCAATTTCCAAACCTTTCGGACCATCCATTGTAATCATCAATATCCATGAGTTTGGGTGGTTTCTGAGACGTCCCGGTTTCATTTTCATGCAAAGCATTCTGAGTGATTGTAACTGGACTAGCAAAAGCATTGTAGAACTCGTTCTCCATGTTTCGAATTTTCAAAATGAGCTGTATCACCTTGTAAAATACCTAACAACAAACAAACAAAAACACAATCAGTTTAAACGTTTGTCAATTAATTGAACTAGTTTATACCCACACGCGCGTTGCGGCGCTAAACCGAATCGTTCTCAGTTTAAAGCATCAAGTGAATACAAGTATCAGTTCTTTCTTTTGAAGTATCAAGTGAATTACACACCCTAAGATATGAACACAAATTAATACCTTTGCAGAATGCTTTCCAGAAAATCGTTTCGAATAATCAATCGTACCCTGATAAAAGAATTGGAAGCCTAATTTTCATTCAGCTGTGGATTTGATGGGCAAGGGTTTCCACCAATACCAAGGGACCCTGCCACTGCCAAGAGCACCAACAGAAAATATATTATATTAAAAATAGATAACTAAAAAAACCTTATACAAACTTTTGTAAGCTAATAAACACCATAGTAAATTGGCTACAAAAAAGATTATAGAAAAATGACTACAATGAGTTAATTGTTATGAATTTCGCATAATGTTATCTGACTACTAAATGTTCTTTTAATGGGGCTTTTATCATCACATAACTTCAAAGATGACTAAAATGCAGTGAATTAGAAAGACACATGAATTATAAAAGAAATGAGAAACTGAGTGGGTAAAAGAACTTTAACAATAGGAGTTTTACTTTGATCTCAATGATTCATATATAGCATCAAAGTAAAATGAATTGTAATTTTCAACTACTCTTCTTACATCTGAAAGAGTCTCTACAATCATCATGTTCAGCTTATGCTACTCAAACTCCAACACTGCATGAGAAGGTTGAGCTACTTAAACCCATGACCCATTTCAATTTTATTGTAGTTCGCAATCATGGCAGTTTTCAATTAGCACAGTCACATAGATACATTTTCAACCTAAATTTGTTTTAACCAACTACCTAAGTTGCCACCTCACCAACTCTAACTAAACCAGCTGAAAAATATCATGCAGGTGCTGTTGGTGTGAAAATAATTTTGCCTTTCATATGTTACGGAATCAAATAAATGAGGGTAAGTTGTCACAGCTAGTATTTAGTTGCTGGTCGATCTTATTGTTACTCACGGTTTGTCTACAGTTTGACCTACATACAAAACATTGTAAAGAACATAATTGCTTAAAACAATGACGAAATTTATTACCTCAATTGGGGTTGGCGTAATTGTCGTAACATTTAGAGATTAATATGGTATCGATAGCAATAGCTGTTTTTCCAGTTTGAGTCACCATCGAGTGGTAGTCCAATGCGTAAGAGGAATTCGGTATCTGCATCCTCCAGGCTCGCCTGACCGCAAAAATTGGTGATGTCTAAGCACCTTACGTTAATTGTAACGACATCGCCACAGTCAGCCTTGTTCTATTCAATACTCTCGCTCAGAGAAGCTTTACCATTTCTGCTGACCCATCCTATCCTCTGCTAATTCGTGAAGAATCATTGCGCGAACCAGATTGAATAACTATTGGATCCGTTGGTGAACCTATATGTAAACCTGAAAAAAATTCCAAGATCAACTACCCAAGATTATAACAATCAAACATACACTTCAAAGTGGATACAAAATCCAAATAGAAGCTCCAAAAACATAAATAAATCAACTAATTAGAAGTGAAACTGGAAAATATAAACACAAACAAACAGACCAGAAATCCAACCGGAAACACTGGACAGCCGTGACCCGCGAGTCGTTAGCATCGGGATAAAAAATCAGAAGCAACCGCTGATAGTGCGAGGGCGATTCAAGGATCAGCTGTCGCCGATGATTACTTTTGGCCGTCGTATATCAGCAAACCTCTTATATTCGAAGAGACCAGAGGCGCCACACATCATTTTCTAGACAATGCGACACGCGAAATTTTTGTTTTATTTCAAGCTATCGAAATCTTGCTGATTAATGCTTGATTCATCACGAACCCATTTGTTAATCATGAAATTAGGCATTCACATACCATTCATAGACACAAAGTAAGATAATGAATAAGGATCATCGCCTCGAGGCGTGTGCCCCAACCACTTTTTTTAACCCATCAATCTAGCAACAAAGTAAGGTAACAAATAAGAACACAAAAACCCCAGTAAACATAGTGCCAAATAAACAAACCACTCATAGGCTTGTATGTTTAACACAAAGTATAATTAAGACATACTAAAAAGGTTACCTTAGATTTCCACTTGACATCCAACTCAGTTCCCTGGATTAGCTTCTAATGATGCTTTGAAAAGTTTATACATGAAAAAATCACATAAATAAATGACACATGATTAAGTATTGAGACAAATGGTCATGCAAGATCATTACTAAAAAGCCTACCTTCGATCCCACTTGCCTGCAATTACATCTTCACTCAAGTACAACCAAATTCTGCAAATAAAACCAACTAACCTACTGAGTAGACAACAAAAGTTAATAGCAGTACACACAACCTAAATAAGAGCCTATTTACATGTAATCATTCATTAACTTATATTTATACATATATAACGAAAACATCATATTTGATGAATTTTTATTTCACACAAATTGGTTAATATAGTTTTATTACAGAGCATCCAAACACCCCCAAAATTGTCTTATCAGAACATCAAACTCATTAGCGTCTAAACCCAAATCCAAACACCCCCTGAATCATAAAATAAAACAGGGAAACTTAAACAGAGTAATAGATAGACACACTTTGATTTTTGCCACGAATACCTTAAACCAGTAACAACACTCGTTTAGGTGAGTCCAATACCTTAGATATCATGGAAATACGTAGCCAAAACGGTCGTACTTACCTTACCGAAGGTGTCTTGGCAGTTACCAATCTGCAGCAAAACGACACATGCCAGAGACTTCACCGAAAAATTGACCGGCCGCCAGAACCCAGGGACTTAGCCCAGCCGCTAGCGGTCCTGATAAAGAATACGTCGTCAACAATAGCGTTACATGGTGGAATCCTAGCCACCGAGGACAGCAACCACCACCGTCGGCTCCCTAATCTCACATATCTTTATCCCTTGATCGTCTCTTGATCTCACGTATCTCTCTCCCTCTATGCCACGATGAGGAGACGTGTTTTGTGTACCTGCTAAACAGGGGCGGTGGTGGATGAAGAAGTGTGGACGGTGGGCTTTTAGTTGTGTTGTCATCACATTGATGATGAGGAAACAACCGCCCAAAGCAGCCAATGAATAGTGGCAAGTTGTCTGTCACTATTCATTTCAGTTTCTCTATTAAGAGATAGTAATAAGACTGGTACCCAGACTGGTGATTTTCTGTGTGAACTGAACGTTGACCAACTGTGCGGACTGCTATGACCCAAATCGTTTTCAAACGACTTGACCCTTTGAAACTTTTGAACTTCAGATTGTACGAACTGACAGAAACCACGACTCAAACCACGCGACCTGAGTACACACCGTGCGAAGTGAACATATTTGGTGCGAACGGATTTTAATGTCAAACCACATAACCTGTAGATTCTATTCAAACAATTTGAACTAAAATCACACACGACTCGATCAACTAACACATATAAACTCAAATTCTCAAACAAACCCGATTGAGCCTTATACGTATCAATTTTATTTGACCGAGAACATATAGATCTTAGTTTTAAATGCACTTCAAAATCACATAGCCCGAGAACATTGAATCAGATATTATGCATCAGACAAACAACCTTGAAAGAATACTTATGCAAGTTGACATCTGACAATTTGAGAGAACAATTATAAGTATCACATGCAATTCTAAACATAAGCTGACAACAATAATCACTCCTCAACTTTCATTGGACCTCAAAAATATAGTGGACAACATCTTTATATTGAAATCACACACAAAACTTTTTTTATTATAATGAACCGTGATTTTTAGAACAGATTGATCTCATTGGGCCAATGTTTATAGTGGTCTTTCTAAAATCACATGTAAATCAAATAAATCTGATCACCTCTTGCACAACACACATGATATCCTTTTCCAACTTCTGACATTCTCGATAATAATGAATTTTCACATGATCTCTTTTAATGTTTCACACAAATCAAAGATAAAAGATAATATCACTTTGGGAATGATTATCACGTGAATGAACCGATAAGTCTTGAAATAACAACAATCACATGCAATCTGATTTAAAAACACATGATTATCCTGTTCGATGACTGACAAAGACTTTGATGGTCACAAGAGCGAAATCAAGTCCCTATAGTGTCACAAAAGCGAAACCTAAATGTCACTAAAAGCGGAATTAACTGTTCACATAAGCGGAATCTCAAAGTTGTCACTAAAATGGAATAACAAAGTGACTTAAGAGCGGGATCACTCTTTAAACGTCCACAAAAGCGAAATCTGCTGGTACGAATAAGCGAAACCTATGATTACGTCACCTTTCACGAGTTCATATGAGCGATACCTCAAAAAATCTAAGATCTAAGTCGTATTTAATTCTGAAAATCACAAGGATTTGTTACTACATAATTCCGAGCAATATGTGAAAAACTGAACCGATTTTGACCGTAAAAAGTTTTGTTTTTCGAAAAAGAAAGGTGTAGAAACAGAAATTTCGGCTGAATTGTAAAAATCTCTTCTTCACTGGCTCTGATACCACTTGTAGGATCGGTTTCGGATCCGAACGAGTCGGTTAGAAGAGTTTTTCACCAAAACAAGAGGCGGAAACAAGTGTTTCGGTGTAATTCAGCACATATTCACTTTAATCTGTTGTTTGTATTGATAACTGATGCGATTACAGACCTAACAACACTTCGGCAGCACTTCGTGGCTCACCGGAAGACAATCACCTACAACTCTTACTGAGATTTCGCTTATGTGTCTATTTATAGTTGATGTGATTCCGCTTATACAGTCATGACATAAAAGCGGAATCACTATGACATAAAAGCGAAATCAACTTGGACACATAAGCGGAATTAACAATTGACATATGAGCGATACCATGACTGACATAAGAACGAAATCAGCTTTGACCAAATGAACGAAATCACAATTTCCATGCAAAGCCTTTTGTCTTCTTGTGTAATGATGTAATCATGATGCTGATGATGATGTCATAAAATGATGTCATCAATCAGTATTATGACATCATGCTTTTACATCTCCGCAACGAACCCGATCTTCGCAACGAACCCGAGACTCGACATAAGACGTAGTTGACAGACGTAGTGCACCAACAAAGAAGAGTTGAAAAAGCTGGTAGAAGAAATGAAGATTATGGCAAAGAATGATGTAGAAGAAGAACAGAAGATAGAAAAGGAACAGAAGAAGAAGAAGAAGAAGAAGAAGAAGAAGAAGAAGAAGAAGAAGAAGAGAAGAAAAAAGAAGATCAGAAAGTTGAGACAGAAGAATCATCGGTGCTGAAAGAGACTGAGGTAAATGAATCTTCTGACTTGTCAAATGTTGAAATTGTTGACAAAAATGAGAACAAGTGTAGGAATTGCATAGAAATGTGCACAGCCTGTATTGAAAAAGATGAAATAATCAAAACAAAAGATGTTGAAACAAATAAAATTGAAAATGTTTTCAAAATAAAATGTAAAGAAATGATTGAAAAAGAAGAAATTTTGAAACTAAAGGTTGAAAAGCTAACACAGAAATGTCATGGTCTTGAAGAAGAAAATAAGATTTTGAAAGAAATGTGTACAACTAAATGTGTTGGTTGTGTGGAGAAAGATAATAAGTTTCAAGATTTTCAAAAGGAGTATGATAATTTGAAGTGGTCAAGTCAGAGAGTACAAGAGGCTTATGATACTTTGAAGAAACAAGTTAAATGTTTTGATGAAAGATTGTCTGGAACTTTAACAACCAAAGAACTGTATGAGATAAAGTTTAAAGAAAAGCAACTTGAATTAAACAAGTGTGTTGATGAAGTTGCTAATCTCAAACAAGTTATGGCTGAAAAAGAAAAGATTGTTACCAAACTTCAAAGTTATCATAACTCTTCGTATATTCTCGAACGCATTTTCAACATCACACCAGATGATAAAGATACTAACAAGAATAAAAAAGGTATTGGTTCAGAGTTTCATCAGGTTCCACCACCATTGAGAAACAATTATACTTTTTATGACGAGGAAAAGGTGGCAAAAGGTTTGAACATAGTTGACCAATTACCTGAAAGTATCGATGTGACTTACTCCAAATCTGATGAAGCTAATGATTCAGAGGTGGTAAGTAAGGTTGTTGAAAGCGTTCTGAAAGATGAGTCAAACAAAGGTAAGCCTGAATCACATGATGAAAATGAGGGAAATTTTCATGATGGCTATCTTAAACAGATAAAATCCGAGAAAAAATTGAATGATGATTCAAAAGGATTGGTTTACACCATGATTGGATCAGACAAATTATTCTTAGATGTTGTATTCCCAATTCAGAATGTGATCTCAGAAAAGGTTGATAAAGTTTTCAAAATGGTTGAAATTGAGAAATCTGAAATTTCAAAGTTTGCTGGTAAAGGTTATAAAACTTTTTATAACAAACCTGGTTTTAAAAGGAAAAACATGAAGGCTGGGTTGGGTTATAAGAAGAAACAAAGTTGGAAAAGAAATGAAATGCCAAATTATCAGGCAAAGATGAGTTTTGTTCATGGAACAACGTCAGAAGAAGAGAAAGAACTAAAATTTAGACAACAGTCTAATGACGAGTTCTTAGCTCAAAAGAAAAAGCAACAACCACAGGTCAAAGATGTGATCAAATCGGACATCTTGCACGAAAGTGTCCAAATCTGAAAGATGTCAATGTTGGGACCAAAAAGAAGCTTGAAAATGTTGAGAAACAAAAATCTGAGGGTGTGAAACAAAGGTCAGCCAGATTTGATTCAAAATAAACTTGGAGGTATAACACAAACAAGTTTGCTTCTAATCAAACTTGGAAACCAAAGCAGACTAGGTCTGATTCAAGACAAACACAGATTTTTCACACACCCAGATTCAGAACAACACAAAGTTGGAACACATCAGTTGATATGACAAAATCCCAACAGTTTTGGAAACCAAAAGTTGTTGTTCAAAATCAAAATGCTAAAAAAGATTCACATTTTTATAAAAGAGGTACTCCGAAAGGTCAAACATGGAGTGTTAAGAAACAAGTAACTTTGGTAAATGATGAAAAAGTTGAAGTCAAAGTTGAAAAAGTCTTTGATGACAAAGATTTTCCGAAACTGCATGATACATATTGTGTTAAAATGCCTAAGGTCCAACAGACCTAGGCTAAATTGTTCAAGTAATTGAAGTAGCTTGAATGTGCAGGTGCTCAACAAAACCAAAGATTGTGAGAATGGAAGTTGGGGCAGCCTAGCACAGGAAGAGGCTGCTGGACCCTGGTTTGGTTGAACAGGGAGTTTAACATTTTTTGTATATAAATAAACTATATTTAAAAAAATGGTTGCTTGAATTCGCCAAAACCCTCACGGCTGAACAAACATGATTAATTTCACAATATTGAAAAAATGGTTTTCAAACTGTAAATATCAATGTGTTGTAAATCATGGGGGTACATTAGATTTTCTACAAATCATAGCACTTTTAGTAGAAAATGGATGGCGAGACAAAGCTATCAGTATTGGTTGTCTAATTTTCTTTAAATGATTTTGCATTTTAGGGGGAGATATATTGTTGTCAGAAAATACAAAAACATTTGAAAATTTGAAAAATCCAAAAACATGATAAAATTAAAAATTGAGTTTTTGTGTAAATAGAGGAAATGATAGTACATCAGTAGACAGTTACAGTACGCTAAAGAATTGGAAAGTCAAAATGTGTTAAACAATCTCACCGTGGATGTGTCGGTAGATTTTTATACATTTAGTAAACTCTTTCGGGATATAAACCTAAATTCAAACTTGCTTATTTCGTGGGGAACACTACTTGGATATATAGGTAACCCCTGAAATCTCGTTTGAAGGACCCCTCTTTCTGAGATACTAGGTCTTTATGCTTAGTGATATCTGGGGTATTATCCCGGGACTTCTAATTTTGCGGAAGCAATGGCCTAGTCCTTGGAGAATACTTTCTGCTTGCTTGAAATATAGCACCGCCCTCAGCATAAAATGATGAGACAATAAAATTGCTAATCAATGCTGTTGTAAAAAAAAGATCCTCTAAAGGGGACACACCAAAAGTCGAGTCGTGATCTCTCTGCTGAACGGTAGTTCTGACCTGAGCTCTCACGGTTCTTCATAATTTATAACCCCTTACAGATATCATCTAGGTATACTCACCTGTAAGACTAAATATTGGGATCTGGATACGGGAGTATATTCAAGAGGTGGGACACATGAATGAGTTTAAGTTCTTAAAACACTTAATTCGTATCCTGAATCAGTTGAAGTTTGTGTGAAAATTTAAGTGGATCAGTATATCGACAATCTAAGTGAATTGTTTAATTCTTAATGTGTAACTAAGCTCAATGGTACTCGTGACTTGTAAAAAACTGATATGATCCTCTGACGCGAACTCAAACAAAAATATTATCTGTAAATATGTTTGTAAATATTTCTTTACTACTTTATATTTTCAGAAAAATACAAAAAGATTTTGATTTCTGTTTTATTTTCGACAACCGATGTCTAAGATGCTGAGTGTCAAAATCTAAGTAAGCTGATTGTGTTTCTGAAAATAAAACAAGTTCATCAATTTGAAACTTGATTTTTAATCAAAAATCAAAAACAGTTTGTGATATCTCCAAGGTCATTAGTTTGGACTTGGATGATTAACTGTGAGGGATTTTGGATACTTAACACTGCCAAATCTATAAAGATTGTTGATAGGGGGAGTGATTTAGAAAGTTTGAAAGAGCCAGATTACTATTCCTGGAAGTTTAAAATGTTCTTATACTTATAAATGTATGAGTGTTGCAGATAGTGTACCAGACTACGATTCCGGAAGCTGAGTCTAATGGGGAGTCTGAAGAAGAGCTCAAAGCAAGGGGAGCTTGTAACCGGAAAAGCAAGGTGTCGATCCCTAAAGCACGGAAACTTGACGAAAGGGGGAGCCTGAAGACTTGAAGAAGGATTGATAGATACTTACAGTGTTAGAGCTAGAGACAGAGTTTAAAGACTGATCAAGACTGAAGATGTGTCATGATAAAGATTAGACACTGAAGACTTCGTCAATATCCTAGGGGGAGTCTGTTAGTGCACTATGTCTATTGAATTCGTCTTGTATCGAGTCATGTAATGAGATAGAATAGGATAATCAGTGCTCGGGGTACTTGAAACTGAATTTAGTGGATTTGAAGGTGATTCCGCTTGAAAGTGTCAAAGACAAGTTCAAGCGAAATCAACTTAAATGATTCCGCTTGAACGTGTCTTGGTCGTTTCAAGCGAAATCACTTGCACTATATATAGGGCACTTGTCCGTTTCATTTGAAGCGGAATTACTTCTTGTATTCGGTAACGAAGTGCTGCTGAATTGTCTCTAGGTGCTGTAATACTCTCATAATCAATACAAGAGACATTTAAATTGTATCGAGCGTCCGTTTAATTGATTCCGCCTTTGATTCGGATAAATAACTCTTCTGGTCGACTCAATCGGGTCATACAACGATCCTACACTGACTTTATAGAAAATGACAGCACACTGGCCATGGCCCCGTGTCGGCTGGACACGGTCCCGTGGTCAGATAAGATTCTGACACTTTTATCCGTATTAGAGGATCGGGGCGTGATGGCCTGGACACGACCCCGTGGTAAAATTTGAGGTGGGCACGGGGCGTGTTGACCTGAGCACGGCACCGTGGCTAGAGTTTTATGAAGTATCGTCTTATTTTAAGGTTTTTGTTTGGATCGGGTGGTTCCTTAGTGGAGGGAACAACACCAAAGTGCCTAAGGTACCTTAATTGCTCTTGAGTTATGCAAGAACGCAAGAGGTTGTCGGAAAGGGTGAAACCTAAATTACTTACCGGTGGGCGGAACCAACCTTTATTCCCCTTATCCAGGCTCTTGTTAAAGAAGGTATACGTCGAATCGCTCAGGTCTATGAGCGCATTGGTGGGGGCCGATGGAGAGTCCTTCATGGCACAATCGACACAGGGACGACTATCGTTCATGCTTTCACAAGAGGTTGAGGTACTTTTGGTGTCGTCGATGTTGGTAGATTCTGAATGTGGCCCCAACATTTCTCCGTGATTTTTGTCTTGTGATGAATACCTCTTTTTCATCATAAGCTCTATTTCTTTTATTTTTTGTAGAATTCTTTCTTCGAGTTGACATAATTCTTCGGAGGTTATGTCGGTTGGAAGAGATGGTTGAGGGCATTCGGGCGGCTAATAGTGATCGTTTTTACTTTCGCCCATCTTAAGGTGACTACAGGCAAACGATGGGTCTAAATAGTGGGGTTCATAATTTAGAAAGCAACATTCTAAATCTTGATGAAATCCACCACATATTTGACACCACTCGCCGTAAGAATGGCGAAAATAAAAATAATCAATATCATCCATATTTTGTCAGAATTTACCAATCGTTAGGATCTTACGGTCCTGTTTTCAGTAACTGGCGATTGGACACGGGGGCGTGTTGAGTGGACACGGCCCCATGGTCAGCTACTGTTTGACTTAAAACATAATTGCCAGTAAGGATGATGGATACGGCCCCGTGTCTGGCTGAGCACGACCCGTGCTGAGTTTGAAGAAATTGAGAAACTAAGAAAAATCCTAAAAAAATAAAAAAAAAATTAAAAAAAATAGAAAAAATGAATAAAAATAATTAGGCCGTCGATTTTAAACTTTCTTAAAATCCTTGTGTCCCCGGAAACGGCGCCAAAAACTTGGTGTGCGTTATGCGTGATATGATTTTATTAATATTTTGAGCCCATTTTACGCATTAGTCAAGTTTTAAATTTATAAAACACGATATTATACTAACACTAAACACACACTTGGGCAAGTGCACCCATCGCGAGCGTAGTATAGTGTTGGTAAGATATCGAGGTCGTCCAAGGACACAAGAGCTTTTAATACCGGTTTATCCTCAACGTCTAATCGATCCAAATTTTTGAGAAAAGTTTTGAAACATGAAAAATAAAACAAAAAATGAAAAGATAAATAAAATGAAAAACAAATAGACAAGATAGAATCACTTGGATCCAACTCATCTTTAATGTATCCTTTGATGATTTTCGCACTTTCAGACTTTTTAAGAGTTTATCTTAGTTATAGTAGTAGGCCCCTCTTTTGAAGGTGATGTTACCCTCAACCCAGTGGTTTGAGTCAGCAGGGATACAATCCCAAATGGTCGGAATATTGAAAGACAATTAAGTTAGTTATTAATGCGAAAAGTGGTAGGCCCCTTTTTTGAAGGTGACGTTACCCTCGGCTAAGTGGTTTGAGTAAGCAAGGATACAATCCCAAGAAGCCGGTTTAATATATTAATAGCAGTTTACATATGAGGGGTTCTAGCTATTCACACCCCCGCCATCCAATATCGTTGGGCATTGATGGAGATCCTAATAAGCTTGAACCAAGTCCTCGCAGGATCTATACACTAAATGAGACAAGAACTTTACCATACCACCCTCCTAACCCCCTTCCAGGTAGTTAACGCGCTTTATATAGACCGTAAAGACACGAATGAGCAAATCAATGACATCATGAAGAAATAGTAAAGACAATTCACTTTCAACATAAGAAACTAGTTATTAAAGTCATTAATACAAACCCAATTAAAAAGTGACAAAAGATTAAAAATCAAAAGTAATACATTAAAGACTTGTCTTCACCAAGTGATGTAAGAGTTTAGCCAAACATGGCCTTTGATTGACAAGAACTATTACGATCAATCTTGGATCCCGAGACTACTACACACTCTAAAGATGGATGATGGTGGTGGTTGTTGGTGTTGTAGTGGTGGTGGAGTGGTGGTAAAGTGGGAGAGAAGTGGTTTGCCAAGGGATGCCTTTGAAGTGAACCAAACACCCCTATTTATAGCCAGAACGGAGCCCTGGCCACGTCCCCGTGTCCAGTGGGCATGGCCTGTGGCCATCCTTCTTCTCTTCCTTCATTAATTGCATTTGTCAGCAAAGGGCCCCACACGACCCCGTGTCTTCTGGGCACGACCTCGTGGTCAACTCTTTTCTGTACTATCAAGATTCTGCAAATCTAAGAGTTAACCACGCCCCGTGGAGAGCTGGGCATGGCCCCGTGGTGGGCGTAGAAGCTTCTGGAGGTTTGTCTTATTGTGCAGGCCAGACCACGCCCCTTGCTTGGCTGGGCACGTCCCCGTGGTCAGGTTCTGTTCTTCTTGTTTTTTGCTTTGGGGATGCTGCCGAGGGGTCGGGCATGTCACTTTTATTCCTTCTTTTTGTATTTATGTTGGTTTTAGCTGCTTATTTGTTCATTTTGTTCTTTTAAGCTCGTTTGGTCCTGTAAATTCAAAAGGAAGAAAGAAACGCGGTTTTTCCAACATTAGTACTAAAAATGGGTTAGTCTTATGCCTCAATTGATGTAATTTATATGTTGCATTTTGCACACATCAAATCTCCCCCCCTGCGTCTTGTACTTCTTGCAATTCTTTTCAAGGGTTGGTACTGCGTGATGAGGATACCCGATAAAGAAACAAGTAACTGTTTTAAGGTCAAGTTTCCTTAGGAAAGGATCATAAAGCTTTGCTTCAACAATGCAGCCCTATACTTTCATATATTTAAGACTCGGTTTCCTTCCTATCCAAAGTTCATAAGGAGTTTTAGGGACAGACTTAGAAGAAACTCTATTGAGTATATGAACAACTGCTTTTAACGCTTCCGTCCAGAGGAACAATGGTAAATTAGTGTTGGCTAACATAATGTGCACCATGTTCATAAGGGTACGATTTCTTCGTTCAGCGACACCGTTTTGCTAAGGTGTACCAGGCATGGTGTATTGGTTCACAATCCCCTGGCCCTTACAAAACTCATAAAATGGACTAGGAGCTTGACCCGCATCAGTATGTCTTCCATAATATTCACCGCCTCTATCTGATCTCACAACTTTAATTTGACGATCTAGTTGTTTTTCAACTTCAGCTTTATAATCTTTAAAAGTTGTAAGAGATTCAGATTTTTTACTTCATGAGATACAAGTACATGTAACGAGAATAATCATCAATGAAAGTGATAAATGAAGTATGTCTAGTGATACCAGCGATTTGGTAGGGACCACTAATGTCAGTGTGAATGAGTTCTAATAAATTAGAGCTCCTAGTGGCACCTTTCTTATTCACTAATGTCATTTTACCTTTAAGACATTTGACACATGTTCCGAAATCAGTGAAATCGAGAGGTGGTAAGACTTTATCCTTTACGAGTCGATTTAATCGTTCTCTTGAGATGTGGCCTAAACGTTGATGCCACAACATGGATGAAGTCTCTAAGTCTCGTTTCTTTTTTATCTTTGTGAGTGATTCATCAATATTATATGACAACAAAGATTTGGAAAAAAATATCATCTAGTTCTATGAATTCAGGATCTTGATGAATTCCTGGACCGTTGATTGCGTACCAACACGTGAACTGTGCGGAATCCGATCACGTGTGTGGACAGTTATAAGCTGATTTCGATTACTGATAACAGTTACAAAAACCAAGAAATCAATCAGACAGAGTTTCCCCACTCAAGTCACGAAAAAGTTACAAATGACAAAGACACACTCTCCTATTTACAGGCAAGACCCATCCAGATGAACTAAGAAAGCGGATGGCCTCCATCCGGATGAATGGACCTCATTCGGACCTATGGGCTTCTGGATGGACAGTTTCTGCATTTGTCCGGATGGACTATATGTCCATCCGTCTGAATGGACTTCAATGTGTAACAATATTGCCTTTTGCTCTGTTCAGCACCAGTCTTATATCATCTGATCAAGCTACGTTACGTGATTGATGCAAGCGATAGACATATGCATTCACATACTCCCCCTTGGATATTGCTGCACTCAATCTCGTAGCTTTTTGTCTCTCTCTAAGTCTTTGTAGAAATGTTGACATTCTCAGCAACATAGATTCTCCCTTTACTCTAACAGAATCCCCATGGATCTGCTTTCAGCTTTCAGCTGCTCTCATTTTCGGTTTAATCGATCTACAGGCTCCCCTTTTCGTTAAGCTTCCGTGCTTTTTAGGATCGACACCTGGATCTAACAATCTCCTCCAGAATCATTATCTGGCTCATTGAATACAAGCTCCCCCTTGCTTCCAGCTCGTCTTCAGACTCCCCCTAAAGCTCAGCTATCGAGATCGTAGTCTGGCTCAATCACCTGAAAATTCTCAAAAACAATCTATAGAATTTTGACAATTTAAAGTTCAAAAACAACAACCTAGCTCTAAATATATAACATGGATATGCTGGAGCATTTCAAATATGTGACAGCACAGAACATCGTTTGTTCACATAAATCTGGATTTTATATTTAACAAAGAAAGTGATTTGATTTTCCAGAGTTGATGACCTGGCTCTTAAAATATTCTCGGATCGAGAACCTGGCTCAAATTTTATAAAATCTCCCAGAAATAACTTGGCTCTCTCCCCCTATCAAATGACTTTATTTCTAACAGTGAAAGAACCCAAAACCTCACAGATAATCTTCCAAGTCCAAATTAATGACCTTGGAGATTTAACAAACTGTTTTCAAAATTTTCAATTAAAACCTCAAGTTTTAAATTAATGAACTTGTTTATTTTCAGAAACATGTTCAGCATACTTAGATTTTGAAACTCAGCTTCTCAGACATCGGTTGTCGAAAATAAAGTAGAAACAATTTTTTTTTTGTATTTTTCTGAAATATAAAGCAGTAAAGAAATATTTACAGACAATATTTTTGTTTGAGTTGTGTCAGGGATCATACCAGTTTATGAAAAATCACTAGCACCGTTGAGCTTATAAACACTTTAAGTTCTAAACTATTCACTTAGATTGTCAGTATATTGATCCACTTAAATTTTCACACAAAGTTCAACTGATTCGAGATACGAGATTTAGTGTTTTAAGAACTTAACTTATTCGCGTGTCCCACCTCAGAATATACTCCCGTATCAAGATACCCTAGATTCAGTCTTACAGGTGATTATACCATAAGGATATCTGTACAGTGGGGTTAGTGCGAGACCTTGAGATCTTAGGTATGAACTACCGTTCAGTCAAAGAGTTGAAGGCTCGACTTGAGGTGTGTCCCACTTAGGGGTCTTCTTTACAACTACACTTGATTTATATCTTTCGATATTTTCTAATTTTTATGCAGAGGGTAAGCTTTAAGCGCATAAAGTATTATACGAGGACTAGGACATTGCTTCCGCAATATCAGAAGACCAGGTATAATACCCCAGATATCAAACAGTATAAAGACCTAGTATCTCAGAATCTGGCAATCTCTCAAACAAGATTTCGGGGGATACCCATATATCCGAGAGATGTTCCCCACGAGAAAAGTAAGCTATTGATATTTAGGTTTATATCTCAAAATCAATCTACTAAGCGTGTAAAAACCTACTGGCACATCATCAGTGAAACCGTTTATCACATTTTAACTTTCCATATGTCGAAACCCCCGATCCCTACCCGGGAGCGGGCGGTCGCGAGCTACTCAGAACGGGTGGTATTGGTGTTTATTAATTTGGCAGCAGAATATATCAGGACCGTAGTTAGGAAATATTTTTATCAGAGTAAAACACCAAACCTTTATAAGAATAATTCATGGGATAAAACCCAAGTTCATTTAATAATACATTGATAGGGATAAACCCTAATTATTGAAAACAAAATGTCTTGTTTATTTTCTTAACTTTTATAGCCACTATTCCAAGCCTTCAGTGCTCTCCAGCTGGATTCTATTGGGCTTTCACATTATGTTACCTGAAACGCGTTTTAAAAACATTTTGTCAGCAAGAAATACTGGTGAGTGCATCCCAGTTTAATCAAACGGTTTTAATACTTTAACAGAATTGAGGGCAACCCGCAATTACATATGCTTGATCCAATCAATTACCCAATCAGTACTGTCAACCCGACTTGTGGGTCATATTACTCATTGGCTAACTCCTTGTCCAATGGTAACGTCTCACAAATTTTGTATACAAAACCCCAACATACCGACAGTAAATGTAGACTTACAAATACTCAATTATTGTTAAGTATAATTTAAAACAATTGAGGTTTTTATAAAAAGATTTATAAAAAGAGAATAAACTCACATTGCAAGTTTAGATAATACTAAGGCTTCCTGAGAATCTCCTGGTTATTATCTAGTAAATCAAATAATGCACACGTGTTAGTAAAATAACCCAATTCAAATTAACCGTACAACTCGAGACAGAATTCCAAAGACTGAGTCGGGCAGAGCCAACATGCATTATGGAAATTCTAAATCAATCGGGTGTACACACGAGACAGAATTCCAATGACTGAGTCGGGCGGAGCCGACATGCATTACGAAATTCTAAATCGATCGTGTAGGGTAATAGCAGGGTTATAGTACTTACAACGAGGCAAAGCTTCGCTATATAGTGGGTATTAAGCTCGGGCAGAATTTCTATTATTTAGAAAGTTGAGAGAGAATTCGAGAATAAACGGTTTGTCAAATGAGCTCGAAGCCCCCTTATATAGGCCTGACGAGGGGTTCTCGCACCCCGCGAGAGATATAGAGATGGCCTTCAGGGCCCGCGAGCGCCTGAAAGGCGGTTATAGGCTTGCTGAGTCAGCGGGTAGGCTTGCTGAGTCAGGTGCCACGTGGCACGCCACGTGTCCGGATAAGAACTAGGCAAATGCGCCCCGCAACAAACCAAGAGGTCTCCGTCGTGGCCTGCGAGAGACTGCTAAACTTTGTTTTTGTTGATTTTTACATGTGTAGGGTCATTCCGGGTCCGTTTTCACGTACGGGGTATATTTTAGGACATTTCGGGTGTCCAAAATATTTTTAGGAGGGTTGTTATACCATATCTTTAGCGTACTATGATTGTCTACTGATGCACTATCATTTCCTCTTTTACAAAAAAAAAAACTCATTTTTGATTTTCTCATGTTTTTGGCTTTTTCAAAATCTCAAATGTTTTTGTATTTTCTGAAATTTTTACTCCCCTTAAAATCCAAAACATTAAAAGAAAATTTGACAAACCGACGTAGATTGCTTTGTCGGCCATCCATTTTCTACTTCACATGCCCTGTTTTGCAGAAAGTACCCCCATGATTTACAACACATTGATTTTTAACAATGTTAAAACAATTTTCAATTGTGAAATAATCATGTTTGTTCAGCCGTGAGAGTTTCGGCATATTCAATCAACATATTTTTGAAAATTTTTAATTTTTGACAAAAATGAAAAACAAACACATTCTTTTTCATTTTTCAATTTTTTAACAAAAAAAACATATTTTTGGTTTTTAAATTTTTCCTGTTTTTTAGGGTTTTTAATATGGTTTATTTATGTACAGAAACAAACAAACTCCATGTTTCTCAGTTGGAGGGATTCGCATCCTCCTCCTCTCGTGCCAGGCTACTCCTCTATTCTTTCTGACATTCAACCATCTTCGGGAGCACCTTCACATCCAAATAATTCGATCATTTGAACTACGCAACCCAAGCCTGCTTTGAGTCAGGTAGCTGAATGTGAATTTTTCCAGGTAAAACTGGATCTTTTCGTTCATTCTTTTCAAAAACCTTTTCTTTAATTTCCTTATCAACAAAAACCTTTTGTTGCTTGACCACCCAGATTTGACCTTTCGAAACATTCCTTTGATAAAATCTTGATTCATTTTGAATGTTTTGATTTTGAACAACTTTTGGTTTCCAAAACTGGTTTGGTTTTGTTGCATCAACCGTTGTGTTCAAACTTTGTATTGTCCTAAATCTAGGTGTCACTGGTTTCCAAGTTTGTTGTGATTCAGCCTTTGACTTATTCGGCTTCCAAGTTTGTTTTGATTCAAACTTGGTTGATTTCTGATTCTTAACATCAGACTTTTTTTTCTCAACACCAACAGGTTTAAGAATTGGACAGTTTCGACTGAGATGTCCAACTTGATCACACTTAAAGCATGTTCTTTTTTAAACATCTTTCGCTTGTTGTTGTTGTTGTTCTTTTGAGCATAGAACTCCTCATTAGACTGTCGTCTAAATTGGAGTTCTTTCTCTTCCTCAGAACTTGTTCCATGAACAAAGTTCGTTTTTTCTGATAACTTTTCTTTTCAAAACGTTTCTGATTGTGTTTCTTCTTATAACCCAACCCAGCCTTCATGTTCTTCTTCTTGTAACTAGGTTTGAAATTTTAGTTTTTTCAATTTCTACCAACTTAAAAACTTTGTCAATCTTTTCGAAAATCACATTCTGAATCGGGACTTCAATATCTGAGAATAATTTGTCCGATCCAATCATGGTATATTGCCAATCCTATCATATCATCATTCGCATTTTTCTCAAATTTTGAATTTTTAAGATAACTTTCATGAAAACTTCCCTCATTTTCATCTTGTGAATCAGACTTATCTGTTTTGGTAGATTCCTCTGACAAAACGCTTTCAACAATCTTACCTACAACCTTTGAATCACCGAGATCATCAGATTTGGTGTAAGTTACATCGATGTTGTTAGGTAATTGATCAACCATGTTTATAGCTTTTCCACCTTTTCGCCATCATAGAATGTATAATTATCCTCCAACGGTGGTGGAACCTGATGGTATTCTGACCCAATTCCCTTTTTATTCTTTTCAGATTCTTTACCATCCGGTGTGATGTTGAAAATACGTTCAAGAATGTATGAAGAAGATGATAACTATGAAGTTTGTTAACTAATTTTTCTTTTTCAGCCAGTTCTTGTTTCAATTTAGCCACTTCATCAATATATTTATTTAACACCTTTTGTTTTCCTTCATATCTGGCTTCAAGAAATCTAGTTGTTTCTTGACATGCTGACAATCGGTTATCCAGACTTGTGACTTTACTTTTCAAAATTTCATAAGCTACTTTTATAGTGTGATATAACAATTTCATTCCATCATATTCTTTTTGCAACTCTTGAATAGTTTTATCTATTGGAATACATTCGTTGCCTTCAGCTAAACACTTTTGTTTTAAAATTTCGTTTTCTTTTTCAAGATTTTCACATTTCTATGTTAGCTATTTTTCTTTTTCTTTCAAAAATCTCTCATTTTCAAACATTTCATTACATTTTTCTTTGAAAATCTTTTCAATTTTAGTAAATTCAATATCTCTGGATCTCATATTGTTATCCTTCTCAATACAAGCTTTGCATATTTCCATGCATTTCTTGCACTGTTGTTCAATTTTATGATCAGATTTATCTAATATTACAGAAGATTCAGTTTGAATTTTTACCTCAGTGTTTGGCACTTCAGCATCATTCGTCGTCTTTTTCCGATCTTCTTCCTCTGGTTGTTTCTCTGCAACAGCTTCCTCTGCCAACTTCTCCAATCTATCATCAACTACTTTCTCTTTCTTCACCTCTATCACCATTTTCTGACTTTCAACCACAATCTCCTCCACAATCTCCTTCTTCTTCTTCTCTAAGCTTGCATAAATCACCTTGTTGATTTCCTCATCTACCTTTTCTCGGTAGCGTGGAATCTCTCTGAGCCCTCGACACCAGACACCAACAGTTGGTATTGCAGCGACTAAAGCATCAAAATCTACCACATTAGGGTCAACTGTCGGATTTCCTTTGGGATCAACATAACACTCCTTTTCTTGACTCCACCTATTAGCATGCCTTGTTTCTTTATGAGCATCGTATACCTTATCCAAATAAGCTCGTGCATGTTCAACCTCTCGACTTTGTTTAACCTCAGCAACAAAAGCCTTTTTCTCTTTTCTCTCATCTTTGATGTACTTTCCCCAGTCAAAGCCTTCATCTTCTTAAACCATGTTTGGTCCAGAACTCTCCAGAATCGTCAACACAACTTGTTTCTTCTCTTTAGACGATCCTTCTTCAATCTGCTTTCTTGTTGGCTGTTCGTTGTTGCGATGATAGATAGCTTTTTTGTAGTAGTCTTCGTGAAAAGGATTCACACTATCATCTGCTTGATGATTTGAACATTCTCTCTTGAAGTGTCCCTTTTTCTTGCACTTGAAACAAGTGACTTTGGCTTTTTCGAATCCCAGCTTCATGTCAGGACCTTCCAAACACTTTCTACCGGTGATCTCCATAAACCTTTGAGCTCTCCTAATGACGCTTGCCATGCACCAATGAATATCCATGAGTTCCATCTCTTCTGGGTCAACTTGATCGTAATATTATTTGGTCATGTTTGGATTACCGATCTTTCCTGCAATCAAACCCTCATAAGACTCCAGAATAGAAGCTAAGAAACTCATGTGTTGTCTTGCGAAATCAGAGTTCAAATTTGGAGAATCTTTCTAGCTTTGATTCGGACTAGATTTTGATGATGTAGACGATGAATGATATCCTGGATCATAACTTAAAGACTTGTTCTTTGATGAATCATCAGCATTATCAATACTAAATGCTGTACCGATCTTTGGTGACTGACTGTTTTGAAGCAAACTTTTTCGGTAGTATAGATCAATGCTGATAACTCGAACTTGACATTTTGTTTTGTTTTGTAATTCAAGATCATAACTTTTGAGTTTTTCAGTCAATGAATCCAACGTCATTTCTTCAAACTTTGCATCATTTTCTAGAACAATCATAAATGTTTTCCAGTCATCAAATTGCGGTAAAGCTTCAACAAGTTTATCAACAAGCTCTTCTCTATCTTTGTTTATTCCAAATCTATCTAGCTCAATCTTTAAATGACAAAATCTTTCAATCATTTGTCGAACCGTTTTGCCTTTCATGCATCCAAACAGATTAAACTCCTTTTTCAACAGAGATATTTTGTTCTTCTTAATATCTTTGCCACCATCGACTTTCAACTTTAAAGCTTCCCACATAGATTTGGAATTTTCACCATGTTGTAACAAAAACAGAATATTTTCTCTAACCGATTGTTGTAATAATGTTACCATTTTTAATTCATCAGAATGTTTTTCTTTTTCGATTTTTGAATATTCTGGAATTGGACGTAATTCATTTTGTTCGTTTACAGGTTTTTTATATCCATAAGTCATCATAATCCAACTCTCATAGGCATATGCTTTCACCCAATTTTCAAAACGAGTACTCCACCAATGATAATCTTCTATGTTCATCAGTTTAGGTGGTTGTTGATGATTTCCGTACAAAGTATCATTCTTTAGACTCTCAGAAATAGCACTCGAAACTGTTTTAGTTGAAATTGGGATTGGTTCAGTTGTTGTTTCGGATGTATATGCGTTGTAAAACATATTGTTGAATTCTTCAGCCATGATCACCTACAAACACACACACATTTGATCAAACTTGAAAATCACACAATATAAAGTATTTGGTCCGGATGTACTTGTGGTCTGGATGGAACTGTTAGACCGGATGGGAAAATTGATCCGGATGGGGGTTTGGTCCGGATGAACGTTTTGTCCGGATGGCCTTTGTCCGGATGAGCAAATTTCCGGATGGACTCTTCGGGATAAACAATTAACAAGCTGATACGTCCGGATGAACCACCTATTCGCCCGGATGGACCATGATGTTAGTAAAACCAGTTTCAAAGTTCATGTTTTTCACTAATTTGAATGAGTTTTAGTTTGAATTTTGATTTGAAACTTTGTAGGATTAGTTAAAACTGATTTTCGTACAACTTACTAAAAATTTAACCAATTTTAACCGTGAAATCTTTTTGAATCTGAGAGTTTAAGATCAAGATAGAAATGTTAAAGATGAGCAGAAGAAGAAGATGAAGATTTGTCTCTGAATCTGATGAAGTTGATGAATCTTCATGTCTTCAATCCTTGCAATCAAGCACTTTGCTCTGATACCACTTGTGAATTCAGGATCTTGATGAATTCCTTGACCGTTGACTGTGTACCGACATGTGAACTGTGCAGAATCCAATCACGTGTGTGGACAGAAGATAAGAATTTAATTATAAGCTAAGTTCGATTACTGATATAACAGTTACAAAAACCGAGAAATCAATCGGACAGAGTTTCCCCACTCAAGTCACGAAAAAGTTACAAATGACAAAGACGCACTCTCCTATTTATAGGCAAGACCCATCCGGATGAACTAAGAAAGCGGATGGCCTCCATCCGGACGGATGGACCTCATCTGGACGGATAGGCTTCCGGATGGACAGTATCTGCATTCATCCGGATGGACTATATGTCCATCCGTCCGAATGGACCTCAATGTGTAACAATATTGCCTTTTGCTCTGTTCAGCACCAGTCTTATATCATCTGATCAAGCAACGTTACGCGATTGACGCAAGCGATAGACATATGCATTCCCAAGTTCTAATCTATAGAGACCACCATCTAGAATGCCGGTGCCATAAACAACGGAATCATAGAGAATAGAGAGTTTGTGATGACCTTGGGAAACAATAAAACCGTCCATGTCTAACTGTGGTCCTGATACAAGGTTCCGAGTTACCTCAGGAACATTTAAGGTATCATAAAGTTTAACGCATAAACCAGTTTTCATAAATAATTGTAATGTTCCTATGGCCTTCACTTCTAATACTCGATCATCCCCAACTTTAAGTGTTCTTTGGTTTCTTCCCAACTTCCAGATTGAAAGGAATCCCTGAGTAGAATTGGTTACATGAACCATAGAACCAGAATCAAACCACCAGGAATTAGCAGGAACATTTAAATTATAGGGCTTAAGTATCATGAAAAAACCGTTACCTTTCTTAGCCAGCCACTCCTTAAAGTCAGGGGATACCTTCTGCTTATGTCCTGTCTTTTTACATAACTTGTAGTAGGGTTTGCCTAAGGAGTTCTTAGAGCTGGAATGTGCACTTGTATTGGGATTGGGTCTTTGGACCTTGGAAGCATCCCTTCTTGGATAATTGTTCTTGCTCTTCTTAGAGTTGGAGGTGGTGAAGTTTGCAACATCTGTAGTACGATCCATCTTCATGCGCTCTTCCTCCTACACGCACATAGCGATCAGCTCAGTCATCGTCCATTTTTCCTTCTGAGTGTTGTAATTGATCTTGAATGCTTCATAGGACGAAGGAAGCGAAGTAATGATGAAGTGAACAAGAAAACCATCACTGATCTCCATGTCTAATCCCTTGAGCTTATGGGCCATGTCGTTAATCATCATGATGTGTTTGCGAATGCCACTCCTCCCATCATACTTAGTAGTCACAGCTTGAGGATCAAAGTACTAGCGTGTGCTTTAGACGTTGAACTCCTCCTCTATAGAAGCCAAGTAGGTTTAAGCATTAACAGAATCAGGAATGGCTCCTCTAATCGCGTTGCTTATGGACCACTTCATAAACATGAGAGACATGCGGTTACACCTAGTCCACTTTTCATGAGTCATCTGCTCAGCAGCAGTACTTTGAGGAGTAAGGTCTGCCGGCTTATTCTCTCTTAAAGCATAATTGAAGTCCAGCAAAGCAAGAGTAAGCATGAGAGAGTCCTTCCATGCAGCAAAGTTATCTCCAGTCAAAGATGGAATCCCGCAATTGGGTGCTGATAGTGGAAATAAGAAGAGCGAATTAGTCAAAAATAATAATTATATAAATTTCAAATCCATTTTCACCTCCATTCACCATTTTAACCCCATTTTCTCATCCCTCTCACTTTATTTTTATAAATCTTCTTCCACTTTTATAGCCTTATACTCTACCATGGATCTCTTCAAGAACCCGAACAACCCGAACAATCCCAACAACCCGACCCAACCTAATGTTTTCTCGGTTCCGGGATATTATCCGACGCTAGAACCGAACCAATTCTCGCAATATTCATCAAATGCGTTTGCCTCATTCCAACACTCACCGAACCAATTCGCTCAATTTTCTCAAAATCAGGCCCTTCAACAAATGATGATGCGGGGTGCTTATAATTTCCCACCGAACCCGACGCCACCCGTTCAACCCCAACCGATGCAACCCGTTCAACAATCTGAACCCGACGACGATGTGGAGGTTGTTCCCGAAACCCAACCGCCTAAAGAAAAAGGCAAACGAAAAAAAGGCAAGCAAGTGGTGGGTGAGCAACCGTCCAAACCGAAGGCGAAACCGTGGACGCCAATCGAAGAAGAAGCCTTAGCTAAGGCTTACATAGGCACGTCTACGCACCCGACAAAAGGTTGGTATTTTTTTAAAGTTTATATATTTTTTAAAGTATATATATTTCTTAGCAGTTTATAATTTTTTTAAAGTTAATATATTTTTTTAAAGTTTATATTTTTGTTTACAGTTTATATATTTTGTTTAAAGTTTATATATTTTTTTAAAGTTTATCTTTTTGTTAACAGTTTATATATTTTTTTTAGAATTATAACTTTAGAATTATTTTGTTTGTTTTTTTATAGGTAATAATCAAACGGGTGACGGGTTTTGGACCAAGGTTTTGGCGAAGTTCCTCGAGCTTATGGACCAAGGCCCGTACCGAGATATCGACTCGGTGTCATGAAAGTGGCAGAAAATGAACGGGTTCGTGAATAAGCTTTGCGATGAGTATAATAAAATATATACTAGGGGGCGTCGTAGCGGCATGAGCGATGAGGATGTGTTCAAACAAGCATTGGAGAAGTATAAGGCGAACAATGGTAATACCAACTTTGCACATGTTCGTACTTGGGAAGTTTTGAAAACGCACCAAAAATGGGCGCCGATTCCCAACGAGGTGGAGATGGCGAAACGGCAAAAAACATCGGAAACGGGTAGTTTTAGCGCCGGTGGATCGGACGCGAGGTGTCACATAAACTTAAACGATGACGCCGAGTTTGACGAAGAGGAATACGCCGTACATGAAGCGGAGCGTCCACCGGGCCGGGACAAATCAAAGAAGGAGCGGGCCAAGGGGAAAGAAAAGGAAAAGGTGGACCCGAAGATGGAAGAGTTTATGGAACACTTTAAAACGTACACGGTCGTCATGGCCCAAAAGGCGAAGGCGAAGGAGCGGGCCGTCGAAGAAAAGACTCGTGTAGCGGAAGAAAAGTTACGCGAGAAGGTCCGATTGTCGAATGAGAAAATCCGAATTTCTGATGAAACAATTCGGCTCAAGGAATGGGAAATAATAACGATGGATGTCGATGAGTATCCCGAGCCAAAACGTTCGATGTTGAAAAACTACAAACCGACATCATGAAAAAGCATCAAATTATTTAAGTCTATGTTTTTTTATTAAGTGTATGTTTTTTTATTAAGTTTATGTTTTTTTAAGTTTATGTAATGTGGTTTTAATATTAATGAAAATATTTTGTTAGTTTAGTTGTTAAATGTTTAAAAAAAGTAGAAGATTAAAAAAACATAAAAGTGGTGGGGTAGGATCATCTAGGACCATCATCCATACCCTCTAGTTTTGTGGGATGGACCATCCTTGGGAGGACTATGACATGGCGCCTACGTAGCGGATCATCCTCCCTTGGAGGACCATCACCATACCCTCTAGCCTAATGTGATCTAAGGGCATGTTATACTAAGGCAGGCATAAAAAATGACCATTTTTAATTATGAAGCCGTGATATTGTCTATTACTAACATCAAAATAATAGACTTAGTTAAAATTCTACTTAAACGAAGACAAATCAACTTTGGCCAGAAGTGTAATCATTTAAGCATGTGTGCAAAGTAATTGTGATAAATCATCTTTGGCTAGAAATGAGACAATTACTTTAGTTATGCACTTGTTAAGTATGCTAGACATGAATGAATTAAATTAGCTTTGGCCAGAAATAAGACATTCACGTTTGTAATGCATACTTAACATAGCTTTTATAATACTTGAACAATAAATAGATGCATCAAATCAGCTTTGGCCAGAAGTGATACATCAGAAGCTCATTCAAGTTAAGCTATTTTGGTTTTTGTGAAAAGCTATCTGATTCTGATTAATTAAGTATTTACAAAACCAAGTATTTAATAGCAAACCACCTGTTAAGGGGTGCAGGGGGACAGTGTGCCCCCGGAAAAGGTTCGGGGCGGAGCCCCGAGCCAAATTTTAGTTCACATTAACAGCCTAATAAAGTAATGGGATTTCGAGTACATGTTAGATTTTAAGTGAGACCTCGACTTAGTTATGAAATCTTGAGTTCACTTGAGATTTCGAGTGATTTATGAGATTTCGAGTTCCTTATTAGATTATAAGTGACTTATGAGGTTTCGAGTTCATTATGAGGTTTCGAGTTCTAACCCTAGTCGAAATCAAGCAACTGTCTTCTCAGTCGCAACCTCACTCGAAAACTCACTCGCAATCCCACTCGGAATCTCAAGGTTTCGAGTGATGAAGACCAAAACCTTTATTATTTCGAGTAGCAATCTCAGTCGGAATGTCAAGGTTTCGAGTTTTTAATGAGATTTCAAGTTCTATGTTTATCTCGAAATTTCTTATGAGTCTCGAAACTTGTTTTTGAAGTCTCGAAATCTTTGACAGCTGATAGTTAATTTTGATAAGTTTGAAAATCCGAATTTTTAAGGATTATGGGGTTAAGTTTCCTGTTTTAATGCTGATCTAAGTTTATCAAAATATTTCGAGATAATATCCGTTGATCTTATAACAGATTTCGAAATTTTTAAGAGATAAAAGTAGATCAAAACCAAGAAAAACACCCAATAATCCAAATTTCATTCCAAAATATAGGAATTTTCGAAATTTTTTTATAAGAACAGAATATGAACCCTAAAAAATTAAACTCAAATTCTGGAATCTGAAACCTGAATATTAAGGGTTTTGTAAACAGATTTTGGACAGTGATTAACCATTCTGTTTTTCCCGATGATTTCCAAAACAGTGACTCCAAACAGAGTTTCGAATTTTTATTAGGTTTTCAAAATTCTGTTTTCCAGATTTCAATCCCAGAATAATGGATACGAAAACATAACTGGTTTATCAACATATGCTCTGATACCACATGTTGATCAGTTCTGTATAAACATGATGGAAAACATAAATGAAATACATGTTACAGCAGACAGGCCAGCAGAGAATCCAGTCTAGAAGCAGTCATTGAGTGTGACATGATTGTCAGGATGATCCGGTTCCTCCTTAGGGTGTAAGGTTATGATGGTGATGATCTGAATTCTAGGGTTTGAATTCGGTTGGAGAGAGAAATGAAGGAGAGGGACGATTTGATGATAATGATGTTATGATAATTGTCTAACCCTTTACCTCTCTAGTTATCTCCTTATATATACACCCAAGAGGAAACCTAACTAGTTAATAAGGGTAATATGGTCCGTCAACAATTACCAACTAATTATATAATAGGTTATTGTTGGTCCCAGTTTGGACTTAAAAACTTCTTTTCACGTAATATGGCAAGTGATTTCAATAGATGTGAAAATAGTGTGTGGAAATAGAAATCAGACTTTCAAAGAAACAAGTCCTACAGAATTTTCAAGTTTATATCACTTTGAAACAAAATGGTTTACAAGGTGATTGTATGATTATTATCTATTACAAATGAATACTTGAATTCTGAGGTGAAAGGACAATGGAGTTTGTAGTATGTATTGAATGCTAAGCTTAACTCATTGTTCTCTACTTGATGAGCCTTCTATTTATAGACGGCTTGGATACATGAATAAACATTTGTTTATTCATGTATAAGTCCTGCAAAAAGTAGCTCTTTGACATATTCATTGAATCCAACAATCAAGTTGCCTTTGTCATCATGATATCCAATAATGTCAAGTTGCTTCAGTTATTGTGGCATGATAGAACTGATTTTTAGACAAGTGGGGTTTTTATCAGAATTTCTGATAAACCACTTCATCCGAAATTCTGGTGAACAAATCATCAGAAAATCTGATGATCAGAATTGTCAGAAACTGATGATATTTCATCAGAAATATCATCAGATCCATCAGAAAGACCTTCTCTGATAATCTTCTTCAGCTCTTGATCAACTTATGATACTTTGAAGTAGATATTGTTGCTTTCAGTTGTCCTATCCGATCTTCTTCTTCTTGTTTTGATCTTCAGGACTGTTATCTTCTTCATAGATCAAGTTGAATCTGATTTTCTTCAATACTTACAAATAAAGTTTCCTAACAGTTTCCCCCTAAGTATTGTAAGAAAATGAACTATCTACATCAAACATAAACATACTTCAACTAATCCTTAAAAGAAAGTTCAAACAACCAAATTATATATCTATACAAAAAGTAACTTAGGGTGTCTCACAACACCATCACAACCCTTCATTAAAAAAAGGCATCCACTCATTCACAAAAACACCGATTCATTGATACATATATAATGAAATTGAGTTGCATTTCATACGTCACGTTCATTCCAAACCAATTGTCAATTAAGGCTACATCTGTTAATTCAAAACGTTGTGACGGTCGCATGACGCACCGTTTAAAAGAATGTGTTTTAAATATACAATTGCCAACATCTAAACAACCGGAAAGTCATACTCTATTGGTGGCGACTTCAAGGTTGCGAACGGAACCACCGTCTTATGAAGAGGTGTGTTGATTACATCACAAAAGACTCGGGAAATTACATCACAACGGTTCATGACCGAACCGACGTTCTATTGAAAAGAAAGTTCCGAAAACACCTTATGAAGAGGTGTGTTGATTACTTGATTGCATCATAACAGTATATATATGTGTGTGTATCTTCAATTGCGTTAACTTTCTTTTTCCTCTAACGGATATATCTTTATATATATTTGTGTCTATATATGTTTATATTCATTCGATCTGTTAATAACAAATAGTTTTCTATTTGTTTGATGTATCTAATATTGACGATCGATTCGTTTTCTTAATGATGTTTGTTGGGTTTTGTGTTTTGTGGGTTTAATTTTATCGTGAATTTTTTGAATGCATGTTGATTGTTTATTATTTTTGGATTAGTTTTAAGAAATTTTTGTAAGTTATAGAATACGTGTTTGAACGGTCGAAGACGAGGATAGGTTGTAGTCTTCTTATCCGTTTATATCTTCGGAAAAATACTCCATTGGCGGTTGTGCGTGCGAGGTTTTGGCTTTAGCGGTGGTAGTAGTTTATGGCTTTGAGATGAAACTGAAAAGTTGTATTTGGAAATTGAAAGTTTCTACACAAGAATTGGAATTTGAAATGTTGTTATAAAAGTTGAATTTGGAACTTGAAACATGAGAATTGGAATATGAAATGTTATATATTTTTCAAAAAAAAAAAAGAAATGTTGTTATAATATTTTACTCTGCATATAATAATCATCTATTATTATTATTTTATTATTTTCAACTAATCATATATCAAATTCTCACAAAATTTGAAATACATGTTCAAGTTAAACTAAATAACAAAATAAGATTAATTAAGATTAAAATTATTTTTAATACACATCTTAACATTTTGCAATGCACGACTAAAACGTTCAACGCGTGTGCACGGTTTTACGTCTTCACATATGTTTCTTCGTGTATCGGTTTGACGCCTTCGCCTCAACGCGCAGGACATAAGTAAGACGACCGGTTATGAAACATTGGTTTCATCCACTAAAAGTAACATTTCGTAATAATTTAGTAAAACTATAATAATGGACGCATAAGTCGTGGAACATTCTTCAAAAGAAAAATCATATCGCATTAAACTTAATAGATTTCACATCTTATATACTGATACTAAAGACATTCTTTATCAACATCCCGGCGCAACGCGCGGATTGACGTCACCTTGTTCAGAAACATAAAACATAATCAAACCAACCATTGTTCAAAACAAACAGAAATAAAATATTGTTCTCAAAAACAGAAATTTAAACTCATGAATTCATCAATTGATCTTCACTCAACTTCTGTACTTGTCTCCTGGTTTTAGCCTATTCTTGTAGTCAATTGCCTTTTGAGTTGTTTTGTAAAGTTCTTTGTACCAACCTCTGGCTTCCATCCATTTATCTATGTCATTTTCAATTGCCTTCCTCAGCTGTTCATTGTTCTTCCCCTTCTTCTTGAGCTGCTCTTGTTTCTCATTCATGCAATTCTTTATATATTTCAGAGTTTGATTAGAATACATGTATATTTCACTGACTCTGAACAGAGCTTTCTCATTATAGGCATCTTTGAAAACCACACATATTTCTGGTTTGTCAAAGATAGCTCCAGTTCTTACTTTGTTGAGAGGAATTTCAGCTGGAATGGTGTTGTTAGGAGGAGGTGCTAGTACCTTTTTGCTATATTCAAAGTTTATACACAGATCAAAATCTGCCAGTGCAGCCCTTTGATATAACTTTTCTCCGGCTTTCTTGATACTGTCAAGAGCTCTTCTGATCACAACTGCAGAACTTTTGTCATTATCAATAAGCTGCTTCAACTTTACTAAACTTATTGGGTGAAGTTCATCAGCCAGGTCTCCATCAGTAACAATTGTATCACTATTATCTTTTCTGATCAGGGTGTATTTGTTCTGTCCACCAGTACCTAATACACCTCCTGCAACATTGATACTGATAATCTTTTCAATAGAAACTATTGGATTTGTGACTGGTTTATGAAACATTTCCAAGTTTCCTGCATCTCTGAGTTCAACAATATTTCTGCTCATTGGAGAGAGTGGCCTTTCTGGATTATCTTTTGGACCTTTCCAGTAGTAATGCTTCAGGTGTTCTTCAGGGTACATAATTGTATGTAGATCACCTTTCAGCACTTCAAATTCTTTGAGTTTTCCATCTGCACCTTCTCCAATTACTTTTCTTGGCCTTTTTGAGGATGTTACTTCATGTTCCATTCTTTTCTTCTCTTTTGTATCCAACTGTTTGCTGAATTCTGTTTCATCTGTAAGAGCTATGGAAGATGATTGAACTGGAACAGCTCCTTGCATTGGCACCTATGTTGTGTCTGGCTTTGGAATATTTGTTGGAGGACCCATGAGTAACTTTGGCATACTTGGAGGAGGACCCATGGGTTGCTTCTGTTTTTGTGTTGATGAAGCTTCTGTTTGTTTGAATTGTTGTTGAGGAGTTTTAGACTCTCCTACTGGTTTGACTTGTGGACTTGGAGCTTTTAGTTCATGAAAATCAACCTTTGCCAGTCTGGCAACATTGTACTGCAACCTCTTTACTAACAGATGAACATCAGCAAGAGTTTGAGCATTTGTTTCTCGTTGTTTCTTCATTCTCTGAAACTCCAGTTTATCTTGATTTTTCTGTGCAGATAATTCCACCACCAGCTTCTCAAAAGCCTCAGCCATGCTGCTGTTGTTGGCTCTGAGGAACTGAATTCCTTTAAGGATTCTTCCAGAACTTGAGCTTTCCCCTAAACTTGCAACCTCAGCCATCTGTTTCTTGATTTCTTGTAGTTCTTTGAGAGCTTTCTTGAGTTCTGATGAATTCTCTCTGTTTTCTGATGACTCATGTAGTTTGTTGAGGACTGTAGTGTTGTCTTCTGTTTGCTTCTGCACAGCCTTGACAGTTTCTGATAATACTTTGATGTCTGACTTTTGATTTCTGATCTCTTCCAGTATCAGATCAAGCTTTTCTTTTGTGTCTGTCTTGCCAGTACAAACAACAGTTATGTCTTCAAGTTCCTTGTGTAGTTGCTTAGTTGACATAGATTGATGTCCTTGGATAACAGGAGGAACAACAGATGTTCCACCTCTAACACCAGCAGAAAACACATTGTCTGCTGTTCTAAGGTTAAGAGGATTGAAATATTCCATATTCTCTATAACCGTACCAGAAAATTGAAACTCATTCAAATTCTGGTTTTCCTCATATCCTTGAACCTTTTCAGATTCTCCATGAGTTGTTGAGAAACTCTTATTTTTCTCATCCAGGTTTCCTTGATCAGTAGACTAATCTCCACCTGTTACCACCACATTCTCCTCCTCAGAATCTAATTCAGAGAATGGGTCTTTGGTTTTACTCACATTTTATTTTTCAGAAACAGTGCCTCTTTGTGAAATTCATAATTTCCTTGAATTGAATCATCAGAATCACTCTCGGAATTATGAACAATATTAAGTTTAGAGTGTTGTGCACCTATTTTGTCGCAACCCCCGATCCCAGGTTCCCCGGGAAATGGGCGGCCGCGAGCGAGTTTCAGTGGTATCTCGTATTGTCTAATTTGGCAGCGGAAATTTTCATCAGGACCGTAGTTAGGAAATGTTTATCAGAGTAAAATACCACATTTTCATAACATTAAACAAATGGGATAAAACCCAAGTTCATAGTACATTCTTTTTCATAGGAATAAATCCTATTTATTTAATAAAAACATCTATTTTATTTTTAGGTAACTTTATTGCCACTTTTCCAAGCCTTCAGTGCTGTCCAGCTGGCTTCTATTTGGCTTTCACATTTTCTTACCTGAAACGCGTTTTATAAACATTTGTCAGTGGGAAATACTTTTGAGTTAATCCCAGTTTAATCAAGTTTAAATAAAAAGTCACAGTGTACAGTATTGAGGGCGATCCCACAATTATATTTGTTTCCAAGACATTACAATTAGAATCCATGGTACTGTCGAACCCGACTTGTGGACATGTTACTCCTTGACCAGGTGGTAACAAATTTTGTATACAAAAACCCAACATACTCATCAAAATTGTATGCTTACAAATACTCAATAACTGTCATTCGCATGGAAAAGTATTTAAGGTTTTGTAAAAACAATTAACAAAAGGTTTACAAAAAGCGGATAAACTCACATTGCTGTATTAGATTTTCCGTAAGGGTTTCCCGGTGATAATCTATAATTTACACAAATGTACACGCGTTAGTATTAATAACCCATTTTAACATTAGCAATACCCTCCCCAAGACGGTATTCCAACGACTACGTCTGGCAGAACCACGACAGCCGTTACAGAACCCTAGATCAATCGGGCAGCGTATCTAATACGTATCCAGGGGTTATAATACTTACAACGGAGCAGAACTTGGCTAATTAGGGGGTATAATACCCGAGTATTACTTCTACTACTCAGAAATTCGCTTAAGAAAGAAAGAAAGAAATGAACGATCCTGAATGAAACCCGATAGCCTGCTTATATAGTTGCTGAAACTGGTTCCCACGCGGCCCGCGTAAGCGTAGCCTTAGAGCTACGCGGCCCGCGTCAAACACCGGTCAAAGCGTAGCTCGTCCGGATCACCATCTAGACTTGACACGATGATGACACGTGTCATCACCGGGCTGCGCCACATTTTAGATCTCACGCGGCCCGCGTAAGATTGAGATGGGGTTCACGCGACCCGTCTGAACTTAAGAAATCAAACGGAATCAGGTTCTGACCTTGATACCGCCCGCATAAAGGGTTGGGGTGGGTCTACGCGGCCCGCCTTAACTTACTTTTTCTTGTTTTTAATTATTTTTAATACTATATGGTATTTCGGGCTCGGTTTTCACATACGGGTACATTTTTGACATATTGGGATATTTTAAAATATACTAGGGTGTCAGAAAAATAATCGAGGGTGTCGGTTTAATTGAGGATTGTTATATCCTCCCCACCTTGTTTTAGAGCTCGTCCTCGAGATCTACTGGAACAAGTGCGGATATTTCCTTTGCATTTCAGATTCAAGTTCCCATGTGTACTCAGGTCCTCTTTTGGAGTCCCACTTCACTTTGACCAGAACTAATCTCTTATGCTTGAGAATCTTGACTTTCATGTCTTCAATCTGTAGAGGCCTCTCTACAAACTTGAGTTGTTCATTTAATTCTATGTCCTTAAGAGGTACTACTAGCGATTCATCAGCTAGGCATTTCTTGAGATTAGATACATGAAACACATCATGTATTCCTGCCATTTCCTCTGGCAGTTGTAGCTGATAGGCTACAGGTCCTATTCTTCTAATAATCTAAAAAGGTCCAATATACCTGGGACTTAGCTTCCCTCGTTTGATGAATCTTACCACTCCTTTCCAAGGAGAGACTTTTAACAATACTTTATCTCCTATTTGAAATTCCAATGGCTTGCGTCGGTTATCAGCATAGCTCTTCTGTCGATCCTGTGCTGCTTTTAGTCGTTCCTTGACTTTAATAATCTTGTCGGTTGTTTCTTGTACTATCTCAGGTCCAGATAATTGCTTTTCCCCAATTTCTGCCCAACAGACTGGGGTTCGGCATTTTCTTCCTTAAAGTGCATCGAATGGTGCAGCATTGATACTTGTGTGATAACTATTATTATAAGAAAATTCTATTAAAGCTAATTGATCATCCCAATTACCTCCGAAATCGATTACACAAGCTCTAAGCATGTCTTCATTGTCTGAATTGTTCTTTCGCTTTGTTCGTCTGTTTGAGGATGATAAGCTGTGCTCAGATTTAACTTAGTTCCCATGGCTTTTTGGAAACTTGACCAAAAATGAGAGGTAAATCGACTATCCCTATCAGAAACAATTGATAAATGAATTCCATGTAATGAAACAATTTCATTTACATACAATTTAGCTAGCTGTTCCATACTGAAAGTTTCCTTCATCGGTAGGAAATGAGCTGACTTGGTTAATCTATCTACAATCACCCAGATTGTATCATTTCCCTTCCTTGTTTTGGGTAATTTGGTAATAAAATCCATTGCTATCAATTCCCATTTGCACACTGGCATTTCTAATTGCTGTAACAAACCTGAGGGTTTCTGGTGTTCAGCTTTAACTTGTGAACAAGTTAAACATTTAGAAACATAGGCTGCTATGCCTTTCTTCAATCCTATCCACCAGAAATTTTTCCTTAAATCCTGGTACATTTTATCATTTCCTGGGTGCATCGTATACTTAGACTTATGGGCTTCTTCTAATATACGATGACGTAGGTTTCCTAACTTAGGTATCCACATTCTCTTTTTATGGAATCTCCAAATTCCATATGTTCCTTGTTCTAATTCTTTAATCATACCTTTTAGTATTTCAGCATCATCCTTGATTACTGATTCCTGTGCTTCTCTTATCTGATCATTTAAATCTACTTGCAGATTTAATTTAAGAGAACGTACCATTTTTGGCTTTTCATGATACTTTCGACTTAAAGCATCTGCCACTACATTTGCTTTTCCTTCATGATACTGGATATCACAATCATAGTCACTAAGCATTTCCATCCAGCGTCTTTGTCTCATATTCAACTCCTTTTGCCCGAACACATACCTTAAACTCTTATGATCAGTGAATATGGTAAACTTCCTACCATAAAGGTAATGTCTCCAAATCTTAAGAACAAAAATTATAGCTCCTAATTCTAGATCATGGGTTGAATAATTCTATTCAATATTCTTAAGTTGTCTAGATGCATAAGCTATAACCTTTTAGTGAGCAGTGCAATTGCTTCAGCAAAAGCTGAAAAATCTGATGATGTATCAGAAATTTCAAGATTTTGACTGTTTGAAGGTTGTGGATCATTGGTAGGTGTTCTTTGTGAGTTTGAGATTAAAGCCAAAGATCCCCCTCTTTGAATGGATTCTTCAAATATTTCTTCTTCTCTGGGGACCAGAATATTGTATAAGTCATGAACACTCATATTACCTAGTGCTAAGGTTGAGGACAAAGTCATGGTTAGACTTCTCCATTCTCTAGGTAAGGCTCCAGAAATTTTATGTTTCTTTCATCATTTGATTTTGTTATCCCAAATTTCTTTAGCTTATTCAAAAGTTTTGTAAATCTTTGATATGTTTCATTTAATCTTTCATTAGGTAACCTTTTGAATCTCTCATATGAGGAAACATTGTTTGTTCTTTTATTTCTTTTCATCCTTTCTCTTCCTTCACAAAGATTTTCCAACTGATCCCATATTTCCTTAGCTGATGCACATGCATCAACTTATGAAAATATGTCATTAGGGATAGCCATTATTAAAAGTGACTTTGCCCTTTCATCTGCAGCCACCAAATCCTTGCCTTCTGGGCTCCAAAGTGTTTCACTTTTGGGAGCCCGGGAGGCAGGGATTCCTGGTGATTGATTAGCTGCTGGAATAGCTGGTATTTCAGTCATTGGTACATGTGGACCCCTTTCAATGGATTGAAACAGAGCTCGGTTATGACAATTAAGGAAATTGACACTAAATGCTTGTCTTCACCAAGTGATGTAAGAGACTTAGGCAAACATGGCCTTTGATTGTCAAGAACTCTTACTATCAATCTTGGATCCTGAGACTACTACACACACTCTATGATGGATGATGGATGATGGTGGTGGATGATGGTGTTGTGGTGGTGGTGGGGTGTGGGTGAAGTGGGAGAGAGGTGGTTTGTCAAGGGATGATTTGCAAGTGAGCCAAGCACCCCTATTTATAGCCTGCACAGAAGCCCGGACAAGGCCCCATGTCCATTGGGCATGTCACCGTGTCCACCCGTCTTCTCTTTCTTCATTAAATGCAGTTTGTCTGCATTAGTTGACCACGCCCCAGCGTCCGCTGGGCACGGCCCCGTGTGCAGAAGCGTATCTGTACTATCAAGATTTCCTTGGATTTTGCGAATCTTTGCGTTGACCACAGCCCCATGTCTGGTAGACACGCCCCCGTATTGGGTGATAGAAGCTTCTACTGGTTTGTCTTTTCTGCAGACACTTGGGCACGCCCCCGTGCTCATTGAGCATGGGGCGTGTTCAGCCTCCTGTTCTCTTGTTTTTGCTTGGAAAGATGCTGTCGAGGGGTCGGGCATGCCACGTTTATTCCTTTTCTTGTATTATTGTTAGATTTGGCTGCATTTTTGCTTCTTTTGTTCATTTGAGCTCATTTAATCCTGAAAATACAAAAGGAAGACAAAAGCACACTTTTTCCAACATTAGTACTAAAAAAGGGTTCGTTTTATACCTCATTTGATGTAATTTATATGTTGCATTTTACACACATCAAATACCCCCACACTTGAATCTTTGCTTGTCCTCAAGCAAAACTCTTTATAATGTGGCTTACACTCCCAAATGGAATGGGTAGAAGAGAAGGTTTTTGGGCTTATCATAGAGTGTTGGGATTCCAAGATCTATATTAGGCTTTATTTTTATGTTATTTACAATCCTATTCGTTATGATTTGTTTAGAACATTTACGTAGGAGAAATTATTTATTTGGGCATAACATGCCTCTTTAAAATTCCATTTATATACAAGTTCACATACCTCACGGGAGATCACTCAACACTCGGCCGAAGATGTAGTTGTGAATCACTCGAAACCGGCATGGAACTTACTTCTACCATATGCTTGCCAAGCAATCAATCCTCCTCCTTTTTAACTATAAACCTTTGTAGATATCAAGAGGACTTTGGGGAAGGGTTAGGATTGGGTTAAAGGTAGGTGGTTGGGTTAGTGGTTAGTAGAAAAGGGCGAAAGGCGTAAAAAGCATCGGTTTTCGTAAACACTTTGTTTTTGTGACTTTTTATTTCAATAAAGCATTATTCAAACAAGCCTTCTTTTGATGAGCTTTGTTTGTTTATTGCTAACTTCATTTTTCTTTTCTTCTAAAGATTTTTTTATAAGGAATGTCACATGAAAAACCGAGCTTTGTTACTGGGTTTAAAATGAAAAAGGGTTTTGGTGGGTAAAGGGTGTTTGTTTTGGGTTTAGAAATGAAAAGGTTTAGGCTCAAAGGGGTTAACTAGGGGGATTTTGGGTATGTGGTAAAAAAAAAATGGTGTTGAAAGAAAAAGGGTTAGTCCTAATGCCTCCATCATTTAGTTACTTGGGTTTAAGTTGGTAAGGACCGGGAATGTATCATCGTGGAAAGTTCTAGAGTCATAAGAAACCAAGCCGTTATTCACACAAGAAACGAAAAATGAGCATTTAGTTTAAAGATGTATATTTGTATGCTCAATAAAGGCTCAAAACTCACTTTTTGTGGGAGTGGGTTTTTTATGTGATCAAGTATATAAATCAAATTTTAACTAGATTTGTTATGCCTTTTCATAATTTCCTTATGTTGGTTCTTTTTATCGCGACGCTATCGGTTGTAAATTTATAAAGATAAAACCATTTTAGAACTTGTTATTCCCAATTTAAACCAAGACAAGTAAAAAAAATGAAAAGTTTTTGAAAAAAATTGGGGTGTTTAGTGGTTCCAATAGAGTTTTGTGTAAGGCTTGTAGTTAGGACTTGCAAAATTCAAGGTTTTAGCATCCCCCCCCCCCCCCCACACTTAAATTACACATTGTCCTCAATGTGTCCCAAAAATAAGTTTTTAGGTTGATTGAATGTGTAAAAAGATGTGAAAAAGCGAAAATTTATGTTACTGGGCGTCTGGACACGACCCCGTGGTGTCCGGGCACGGCCCCGTGTTCAGATTGCCAGTAACAGAAAATAAAATAAAGTAACAGAAGGCTGGACACGGGGGCGTGTTCAGTGAGCACGCCCCGTGTCCAGGTACCTTAACTGGGCATTTTTCTGCACATGGTTGAGCACGGGGCATGTTGGCTGGGCACGGCCCCGTGCTGAACTTGTTGTAATGAAGAAAAATTTATCGGGTGGCTCTGTTTTTGTGTATGGGGTGTGGGTTCAAGCTTCCCTTAGTATCATTCTCCATCCCGTGTGTGTTTTTCCCATTGCAACATCATCCAAACACCAATTTAATTAAAACCGTCATTCCATTGATTAGAGAGAGTTACACAATATTCCTAATAAACTAAAATCTTAGATAAATAGGTAATAAAACACAAGAAGTCTAAACCCGAAAAGAAGTTCTAGCCTATAGTTTATTCTAATAGCAAAATTTCCGAAAATAATTTTCTCGGTTGGATGTGGCTTAAAGAACTTCTTTCTCTGGACATGGGTCCCTCACACGTCGGCGAGCAACTCTTCTATTTCCCTAGGGAGAAGAGAGGTGGGCTCATTCGCATCATCATTTTGAGGGGGTGTAACTTCCACCGGGACTTCTTGCAAATTGTCAAGAGGAAGTTCTGCGGGGATGTCATCCCATCCGGTAGGATTGTTAACTCCAAGTGCTAGATTCCAATCCTCTTGAGGGAGGATTGGCTCCATGGGACGCGTCACAAGAATGTTCAACCTCTGCTGCAAGAGGTTGATTTCTTGAAAACTGTTTTCCAACCCACCGTAAGATAATTTATACGGTATATCAGGACCTCCTCTACCGACGTCATCTCATCAAGAGCTTCACGTAATGCCATCACGTAGCATACGAGAGTTGCTTCAATCAAAGACCTTCTTTCCCTTCGACTGTTTCTGGAATGTGCAGAAGAAGTTCCACTGTTTTGGCTCGACATTCTATGAAAAATAAACTGAAAAGAGTTCATTTTAATGAAACAGTAACCTCGGACACGGCCCCGTGCTCAATGAGCACGGCCCCGTGTTCACCTTTCTGCGGATTTTTGGAACAAGGAATCTTGGAGTTTCAAATTATTTTTCCAACTTATGAAGCATTTTTTAGCAGAAATAACTTAAGACAATGTTGTAAAACTTATTTTTAACAAGATTCCTTGAATAAAAACCTAACAAACATCATAATAAAGCTTGGAACCATGGTTATCTCAAGCTCTAATGGAGGTGTTGAGATAAAAATGAAGAAGAAGGGAATGGACAAGAGAGGAAATGACAAGATGGTTGTTGAGAACCTTCTTTTAGAAAATACCTAGGATGGTATGTGTGAAGATCCCACCAAATCTCTGTCCCATGAATGGTCCAAATGTGTAGGATTCTTGGCTGCATTTATAGAAAACGACAGCACGCTGCACATGGCCCCGTGTCGGCTGGACACGGCCCCGTGTGCAGACAAGATCCTGACAGATTTTGTTCGTATTCTGACAAAAAGTCAGAAAGGAATCTTTTGGTGGACACGGGGGCGTGCTGACCTGGACACGGCCCCGTGTCGAGAGTCTGTTTATGAAGTTTTGTCTATTTTAAGGAATTTATCTGGATTGGGTGGTTCCTTACTGGACGGGACAACACCGAAGTGCCTGAGATACCTTAATTGCTCTAGATTTAGACGAGAACGCAAGAGGTTATCGGTGAGGGTGATTCCTAGGCTAATTGTAGGTGGACAAGTCCAACCCTTTCCCGGGCTCTCATTAAAGAAGGTGTATGCCGAATCGCTCAGGTCTATGTATGCATCGAACGAAGTCGATGGGGAGTCCTTCACGGCGCAATCGACACAGGGACGACTATCGCTCAAGTCTTTTCCAGAGTTAGAGGTGATATCGGGAACAACGAAGTTGTTTTTATCCGAATGTGATCTCAATAATTCTTCTTGGGTATCGTCTTGAGATGAATTAATGATATCCATCTCAAGTTCTTTTAACCAATTAAGAATTAGATCTTCCATTTGAAATAGTTCATCAAGAAGCATTTCTCCTAGAAGGTTTGATTGAGAGCATTCAAGGGAGAGATAGGGATTATTTTTACTTCCGCCCCTCTTAAGGCTACAGGAAAACAATGGGTCTATATAGTGGGGCTTGTAATTTAGAAAATAACATTCTAAATCTTTATGAGGGCCACCACATATTTGACACCACGTACCATAAGAGGGCCGATAGTAAAAAAATCAGTATCGCTCATGTTTGTGCTACAAATTACCAACCGTTAGGATCTTACGGTTCTGTTTTCAGTAACTGATAATTGGGCACGGGGCATGTTGAGTGGGCACGGCCCCGTGTTCAGCTACTGTCTAACTTAAAACAGGATTGCCAGTACCAAAGATTGGGCACGGGGCGTGTTCAGCGGGCACGGCCCCGTGCTGAGCTCTGCAGAAGCTGAAAAATAAAGAAAAATCCTAAAAAAATAGAAAATAAGAAAAAATGATTAGGCCGTTGATTCCTAACTTTCTTAAAATTCTTGTGTCCCCGGCAATGGCGCCAAAAACTTGATGTGTGTCGGTGTGTATATATTTTTATGTATATTTTTAGCCCTTTTTAACACTTTAGTCAAGTTTTAAATTTATAAGACACGATATTCTACTAACACTAAACACACATATGGGCAAGTGCACCAATCGTGAGCGTAGTATAGTGTTGGCAAGATATCGAGGTCGTCCAAGGACACAAGAGCTTTTAATACCGGTTTATCCTCAACGTTTAATCAAATCAAAAGTTTAGAAAAAGGTTTAAACATGTAAATAAAAAAAATGCTGAAAATAAAAATAAAAGACAAGATGAATCACTTGGATCCGACTCGCCTTTAGTGTAACCTTTGATTATTTCCGCATGTTTGCACTTTTTAAGAGATTATCTTAGTTATTGTAGTAGGCCCCTCTTTTGAAGGTGAGGTTACCCTCAACCCAGTAGTTTGAGTCAGCAAGGATACAATCCTAAATGGTTGGACTATTAAAAGATAACTAATTAAGTTAATAATGCATAATGTGATAGGCCCCTCTTTTGAAGGTGACGTTACCCTCGGCTAAGTAGTCTGAGTCAGCAGGGATACAGTCCTAAGTAGCCGGGTTAATATATTAATAGTAGTTTACATATGAGGGGATCAAGAAATTCGGACCCCCGCCATCCAATACTAGTGGGTATTGAAGGAGGTCCTACTAAGCTTGACCAGGTCCTTGCAGGATCTATACACTGAACAAGTCAAGACGCTTACCAAACCATTCCCTTAACCCCCGACCAGGTAGCCAAGATATCTCCATATAGACCGTGGAGATATGAATGGTGTAAATCTTTTATTTTATATAGACAGTAAAATAACGCCAAGACACCACGGACAAATGATAAGGAAGTTTCACCTTCAACATAAGAAACTAGTTATTAAAGTCATTAATACATAACCAAATAAAAAGTGCGAAAAGATTAAAAATAAAAAGTATTACACTAAATGCTTGTCTTTACCAAGTGATGTAAGAGACTTAGGCAAACATGGCCTTTGATTGTCAAAAACTCTTACTATCAATCTTGGATCCCGAGACTACTACACACACTCTATGATGGATGATGGTGGTGGATGATGGTGTTGTGGTGGTGGTGGGGTGTGGGTGAAGTGGGAGAGAGGTGGTTTGTCAAGGGATGATTTACAAGTGAGCCAAGCACCCCTATTTATAGCATGCACAGAAGCCCGGACACGGCCCCGTGTCCACCCGTCTTCTCTTTCTTCATTAAATGCAGTTTGTCTGCATTAGTTGACCACGCCCCCGTGTCCGCTGGGCACGGCCCCGTGTGCAGAAGCGTATATGTACTATCAAGATTTGATTGGATTCTGCGAATCTTTGCGTTGACCACGGCCCCGTGTCTGGTGGACACGCCCCCGTGTTGGGTGATAGAAGCTTCTACTGGTTTGTCTTTTCTGCAGACACTTGGGCACGCCCCCGTGCTCATTGAGCACGGGGCGTGTTCAGCCTCCTGTTCTCTTGTTTTTGCTTAGGAAGATGTTGTCGAGGGGTCGGGCATGCCACGTTTATTCCTTTTCTTGTATTATTGTTAGATTTGGCTGCATTTTTGCTTCTTTTGTTCATTTGAGCTCATTTAATCCTGAAAATACAAAAGGAAGACAAAAGCACACTTGTTCCAACATTAGTACTAAAAAGGGTTCGTTTTATGCCTCATTTGATGTAATTTATATGTTGCATTTTACACACATCAATTATCATGTTGTGTTTTATATTCATAGTTCTATGATGATGTGTTTGAAGTTTTTATGCACTGTTAAGGTTTGGATATTGTGTTTTAGTAATCTTCACTCTGTTATTTGTGGGTTTTGAGTGTGTTTTATGGCTGAAATTGTGGTGTTTTATGACTTTGTACACTTTGTAGGAAAAATGGACTTTGTAGCCGAACCCCATCCTATATATATATATATATAGGGGAAGGTTCAAATGAAAACCACTAGTTAACGCGAAAACTCGAAAACTAACTAAAAAAAGCCTAAAAACACACAAAATTTTTTTTTTTTTTTTTTTTTTGCAAAACCAAATTTCGCAGGTTTTTTCGTATAAAAAAAAAATTTCAAAAAAAAAAAAAAAAAATTGTGTAGTGCACATGTGTAATAATACACATGTGTATGTGTATCTGTACTACACATGTGTATTATTACACATGTGCACTACACAAAAAAAATTTTTTTTTTTTTTTTGAAAATTTTTTTTATATATAAAAGCCAGCGATTTTTATTAAAAAAATTGAAAAAAAAAATTTGTGTGTGTTTTAGGCTTTTTTTAGTTAGTTTTCGAGTTTTCACGTTAAAAGTGGTTTTCATTTGAACCATCCCCTATATATATATATATATATATATATATATATATATATTGGGGAAGGTTCAAATGAAAACCACTAGTTATTGTGAAAACTCGAAAACTAATTAAAAACCACTAAAAAGGATGGGGGAGACTTTTAATGAAGGAGGGGTAAAATTGGAAAAAAAAATATATATAACTTTTCAAACATTTCCCATTTCTCCATACGTTATCATTTTAAAACAAAAATGGCACCATAAGATCACAAATTTTTGTATCTTTCATTCAAGTATATTCGAGCATATTTTTTATGACATAAAAAAAGATTTATGGTGTCGTCTTGTTTTCAATACTATTATTATAGTAGTGCACATGTGCAATATAACATGTACTACAATTGCATTAAATGCTTAAAATTAGCTTTTTGAATCTAGTTTAGCTTTTAGGGTTAGTTTTTTTGGAGGTTTAGGATTAGGATTAGGTTTTTGGGTGTGGGGGGGGATGGGGGTTTAGGTTTTTTTCGGGTTTATGTTTAGGGTTTAGTTTTAGGTTTTCGGGAGGGTGGGGGTGGGGGGTTTAGGTTTTTGGGGGGTGGGGGGTTAGGCTTTTGGTGGGAGGGTGAATTTAGGTTTTTGGGGGGAGGGGGGTTTAGGTTTTTGGGGGGTGTCGGTGGGGCTGGTTAAGTGGTTTAGGCTTTCCGTATTAGTGTACTACACATATGCAGTACAACCAAAAACAATTTTTTTTTTTTTTTTTTTTTGAAATTTTTTTTTTCATATATAAAAACCAGCGAAATTTATAAAAAAATTGAAAAAAAAACAATTTTTTTGTGTGTTTTTTAGGCTTTTTTTAGTTAGTTTTCGAGTTTTCACAATAAAAGTGGTTTTCATTTGAACCATCCCATATATATATATATGTGTGTGTGTGTGTGTGTGTGTGTGAACGAGATCAGGAGAAAACGCTCAAAAGTGTGAGAACGGTTCCTGGCCTAACACGTGTCACGCAGCATATAGAAAGGCGGAGGGGCTTTTTTGTCCTTTCATAATTTCTTTTTTTAAACTCGTGTCACATCCCGTTTCCATTTTTTTGGCGTTTAATAAATTCGCCGCGTTTTATTGTTTGTGGATCAGGATCATAGTTAATATTTTTGCCGTGTTAATTATGTTTTTGCGTTTTTATTGTTTTTTTTTAAATCAGGATTCATGTCTATGATGTAAAAAACATCAGTAATTTTCTTGGTGTTTATTATATCAAGTAGGATACAGGTCTATAATTTGACATACAATTATGGCATTTTGAAAAGATAAATAAATTCAGTTTTCCATGTAGTGGCTTTTAATATAATAAATGTTTGGCAATATTGTTACCGTCTCTTCATTTTACTATTTAGCAATTTCTGTTTCGTTCAATTTTCATTGGTGAATTAGTGTTGATTTTTCAGTAATACTTTGTTTGTCGTTTTATAAAAACAGCGTGCTTTGCTAGCTTCCGTTCTCTCAGTTTTCACACTATCAGTCCTTTTGTTGTTTTTGGCGTTTTATATTAAAAAAAAATTTAGTAAAGAATTAGATAATAAAATCAGAGAATTAGATAACAAACAATAGAAACTGAACAATAAAATAAAAATTATAATCTAATTTCTCTTCCAAATCTTCACTGTCATCAGCCTCTTCTACTTTAAACTGTTTTGGCGTTTTGAACCTGTTTTGAATAACTTATGTAGATCTTTTTTTTCCTACATAACGCCCATCTTCATTAAGGGGTAAAAGCCTTTTTTTCTTCGTTTTTTCATGATAATTTGTCCATCTCATTTAGCAAAAGCTTATAGATATACCCACCTCAGAGTAGAATCCATTCAGTGAAACTTCATTCTGAACAATACTCAATAAAGAAGAAATGACGTTCCACATCTGTGGCTTTTTTAAGTATCTTTTTTGGCGTTTTAAAGTGAATGGTTTGTTGGAAAGATGGCGTTTATTTTTTTGGTGGTGTGATCAGTTGATTGTGCAGAGTCGTCTCTCTTATAGGATGTTTTTGGCGCGTAGTTTAGGCGGGATTTTTTATTTATAATAAATGATATTAATAAAGTAGCCGTCTTTTCAGTTACTCTATGTTTTTTTTACTGATTTTTTGTTCAGGTTTTTTATGAGTTTTTATGGTCTTAGACATTCCATCTTCCAAGTTTTGGCGTTTTTAATGGCTTTAAGTAGTTTTTGGCGTTTTATTTCATTATGGCGTTTCACAATAATTATGACTTTTGACGTTTTATTAATATAATGTTATTTTTTTATTATAAGTTGAAAAATACATAACAAACAACAGAAAAATAAAAATAAAAATATAAAAATAGAAACAATTCATCTTTCAAATCTTCACTGTCGTCAGTCTCTTTCTTCTTTGAAACATGTTCACTGGCGGTTTGGCTTTGTCATTCTTGTGTTTTTTTGGCAGTTTGGAAAGACAATATGACATGAGTTTTTTGTTTGAATATGTATCTTCAAACGACTCATCAGTATCATTCGTCTAATTCATGCCATTATAATATTCATCAACAACAAAACACAAAAACTGACATAAGTCTGACCCCAGTATCTTTTTCTTGAAGTTTTGTACATCTCATTCAACAAAATCTTATTTGAATCGCAGCACCTCATGAAAGAAGGCATTTTCCGAAAATTCGCGTAGAACAATATTTAATATACAAGAAACGATTTTTGGCATTTTTGGCGTTTTCTAAGGAAATGGTGTATCTGAAAGAAAAGTCCATTTTTTGGAAATTTTTGATATTTGAGAGATTTGGCGTTTTCTAAAATGATTGGTATATAGTAAAATATGGCGTTTTTTGAGTAGGTGTGTTTGATGTTTTGCATTTTTTGGCGTTGTAAGATGAATGTTATATAGTATAAATATGGCGTTTTCAGGTTGGGGGGTGGTGTATTCTTGTGTATGAGAATGTTTTGTTTATATAGGGATGCATTTTGGCCAGTAATGGCGTTTTATTCATTAGTTGGCGTTTTGGTATAGAAGTCTAAAGACCTTTTTACCCTTAATGAAGCGCGTCGACTCAATAGAATTCGTGTTATTTACGAAAACGCCACCGCGCCAATCTAGTCCATAGATTGTTTTGATCGGACGATCGATAAGCGTTCTCACCGTTCTCACACTTTTCATCGTTTTCTATAAATCCTGACCCTATATATATATATATATATATATAGAAACGGGTTCAAGAGAGAATGGTGAAAAGTGTGAGAACAGTGAGAACCGTGAGAACGGATCATGGCCCAACACGTGGCAGGGGGCCCTAATTGTTATGCGGGGGCACGATTGTCCTTTTATACGTTCTCTCCTTATTCGCGTTATAAATCTCGTTCAAATTAAAACTCCAAAGATTTATTGTTAGCTGTTACCTGCTTTGCAAGCTTTCTCAGATTTATGGCGTTTAACGTCGATTCTGTTCGACAAAGTAATATTCGTTGGCGTTTTCTATTTTCGTTTCAGCAAATCATGCAATAGATATGGCGTTTTATTCTTTTATCATTGTTCTATGGCGTTTTTTTTTTTGTATTTTTTAATTTATAATGTGTTGTATGATTTTCCATAGCGTTATTCAATTATGAAGTTTAATCTCGTTTTAATTGATATTTAATCTATTATTCATAACTGCAATTGGAGTTTTCGATATTAATTTTAATTGTCGTTTACGATTTTGTGTATTTGTTATGTTTTTACGATCATTGGCGTTTTTCGTCTATTTGATTAGTTTTGAATTTTATTTAGTAGTATTTTGTGAATATTAGTTATTACTATTTTGTTAATTTGTGGAAACATTAGTTTTGTTAATTTTTGCGTTTTCCTTATGTGTTTATTATGTCTTGTTTATTTTTCAATTAATGGCGTTTTAATGTATAATGTTATTATGAGACATCACTCTGTTTTTCTGATTTTTCTGTTCCTCCCTGTGTTTTCTCAAACGAAGTCTCTTCCTCGAGTTAAAGGCATTGCCCCAAAACTGGATTACCATTTATCATTCCTGACGTTAGTGAAGAATTAAAGGACATGCTATTCTCAAGCCTTGATGATTGTTATTCAATGTATGTTAAGTATGCTAAGGAGTGTGGGTTTTCAGTCAGGAAAGGGACTACAAAGACAAACTCTAAAGGTGTGTTACATATTAAGTATTTTTTGTGTACGAGAGTTGGGGTATATAAGGACAAGAAGATTGATACGTTGGACCCCAATCAAAAAGAGCGAGTAGTGCGATCTAACTTTTCCAAGAGGACTGATTGTGGTGCACTGTTATGTGTAGAATATGAGAATGGATTTTGGAAGGTGTATAAGTTTGTCGAGTAGCACAATCATGAACTTGTTGAATGTCCTGATAAGCATTTTCTTCCAACTGAACGGCATCTCACTCAGCTCCAGAAGCATGTTATAGACAGCATGTCTAAGCTGAATTTGGGTCCTGTCAAGGCGTTTAATGTTATGAAGACTTGTTTTGGTGGTTTTGAAGATGTGGGCGCAAGCAAAGTTGAATTTAAGAACTATAAGAGGCAAATAAACTTGTTCATAGGGGAATATGACATTGATGTGGTTGTGAAACATTTGAATGAAAAAAAAAACATTCTCAGCCTAATTTCTCGTATGATTACATCACAGACGAAGACAATCGTTTGAAAGGTCTTTTTGGTGTGATGATCAAGCCAAATGTAATTACTATGTGTTTGGTGATGTGATTTCGTTTGACGCCACGTATCGTTCCAACAAGTAATTTTTTATAATTCAACTTCTTTGTTTTTTGGCGTTTTATTAATTTTACATTCATGGCATTTTTTTATTTTACATGCTATGGCATTTTTTAGCTTACATGCAATGGCGTTTTACTAGTTTACATTCAATGGCGTTTTATTATTGTTTCATTTATCATGGCGTTTTCATATGCAGATACTATATGGTGTTTGTACCGTTCACTGGTATAGACAATCATCACTGCAATGTTACATTTGGTGCAGCATTGTTGGCATCGGAAACTGCTGATACGTATATTTGGTTGTTAAGAGTTTTTCTTAAAGCTGTTGGTTCTCAGCCAAAAGTTGTTGTCACTGACCAAGATCCAGCGATGAAGAAGGCTATTTCTGCTGTATTTGTTGACACGAGGCATCGGTTATGCATGTGGCATGTGATGCATAAACTTTCTCTGAAGGTTGTTATGCTTTTTTTACCTTTGGCGTTTTAGTATTCAATGTGTTTTATGATACATGGCGTTTTGTACCTTGTTACTGTTTTTTTAATTTAGTTTTGTCTTTTGTTTTTTTTATATATGTGTGGCATTTTCGTGTTATTTATAGGTTGGTGTTAGGCTATGCAATTCCACCAATTTTGAAGAACGTATCTGTGGTGTTGTGTGGACGGATATTCTCACACCTGAAGAGTTTGAATTAGAATGGGAAATGGTTATTGCAGAATTCAATTTAGAAGATAATGACTAGCTATCGGATATTTTTGCACTTAGGGAATCTTGGATCCCTGCGTACTATAGAATGGAGCCTATGTCTGGCCTTATGCGAACGACATCCAGGTCGGAGAGTGAGAATCATTTTTTTGGTCAAGTGTGCAATTCGAAAGCTACTCTTGTTGAGTTCATGACGCATTATGAGACTGCAATAGAAGCACAGCGTCACACACATCGTAAAAATGATCATGAATCTCGCTACAAAAGACCCCAGTTGAAGAGTAGTTACAAAGTGTTGGAAGGGCAAACTGTTGATATATATACAAAAAGTATTTTTTGTGACGTTCAAGCTGAGATTATTAGAGTTGCGGATTGCATAAATCAACGTTACGAAGATCAGCCTGATGGGTTTGTTAAGTTTTATGTAATTGACTTCCAACAGCTTTGTACATCCTTATTTGAGGTAAATAATGGCGTTTTGGTTTTTATGGCGTTTTCTGTTAATGGCGTTTTATCATATGCAATGTGTTCTTTTCTTTTTTAGTTTTTTAGACAAACATTCTATGCATGGCGTTATAGAGATATTGTTTTTGGCTTTTTTCAGGTATTGTTCCGTAAGTCTGATTGCACATGCAGTTGCTCATGCAGACGTTTTGAACAGTTTGGTTTGCTATGTAGACATATATTCTATGTTTTGAGACTTATGGACATTAGGGAATTTCCAAAACAATACATTCTGAATAGATGGCGCAAAGAGGCCTCACCAAACTGCTCTCCTGAATTCTCAATTAGTTGTGAATATATGACCGAGCTTGATCCTAATGTGCAAAGTATGATGCGAGATGTTATTTATTCAACCAAATACACTTTGAACCGTTTATCTGGTAATAAAGAGGAGCTTTCCTTATACAAGGATCATGTTCAATCTTATATGAAGAAGGTTCAAGATATGCAGATTGTTGCTCCTCCCGCTAGTTCTAGGGATAGATTTGCCGAGACAACTGATCAATATAAAAATCACAAAAATCCGATAAGAGTCCCTGTAGGTTATAAATCCAAAGGTTCTGGTTCTCGGAAGTGCCTGAAATCTCAACAGGAGATAGCAGTTGACAAGAAGAAATCAAAGTCGAAACCGGGGCCAAAGAAAGACAGTGTCAGAACTGCAAAGCCTATGGACACTACGCATCAACATGCAAACAGGCCGTAATTAAAAGAAGATCGACAAGGTCTTCGAGAGCCAGTGAAGAGTAGTTTGGCGTTTTGTATTTGTCATTCTTACAGATCACATACAGTTGTCTTTGGGAGAGTTTAGAGGACTTTGGCGTTTTTTTTATTTCAATGCTATAGAACACAAACATTTCTCAGTTTGGCCTTTTTTTTTTGCATATTTTTCTTTTTTCTATCTCTTTGTTCATAACATGCTACTTCGAAGTTAAATAACAAACAATATAAGATTGGGCAAGGAAATCAAACGACAAAAAAAAGACAATAACGCCACTAAATAAAACTTCCATAAACTTCTATTTTTTGGTCGTGCTAAACTCAATAATGTTTTGCTGAACGAAATGGATAACATTGTTAATCCTCAGTCAAGAAAGATGTGTAACAATGTTATCCATCCCGTTTAGCTAAACTTTATAGAGAACAAAAACAGAATCTCCATGAATGGCTTTTTTTGAAGTTTTGTGGTTTTTGTATATTTTGGCGTTTATATTGAGGATGTTGCTAATTGCATAGAGTGAAAGTTTATTGAGAAAATTTTGTATATCAAAGAAACATGGATTTGAATCTTTAATTTTTTTTGTGTTTATAAGATGAATGGTGTAGAGGAAAATATAGGTTTTTGTGGTTTTGGTTTGAATTTTAGTAATTCTGAGAGTTTGTTTATATAGGAAGTTTTTGGCGCGATTTTTATTGCAGTAAAAGCTAGTAATAAAGTTACGTCGTTTTAGTACTGTTTGTTCAGCTTTATCGGTTAAAAACAAAGTTTGGCGTTTTATATCTATGGCGTTATATTATGATAAAGTGTATGTGTGTTGAGGCGGATTTTAATAGCGTGAGTTTGGCGTTTTATGTTAAGTCAAAAGACCCTTTTACCCTTAATGAAGCGCGCCAGATTAATAAAAGTGATTTTATTTACGAAAATGCCACCACGTTATCTAGCCCATAGATTGTTTTGATCTGACGATTCATAAGCGTTCTCTCCGTTCTCACACTTTTGAGCGTTTTCTCTAAATCTCGACCCTATATATATATATATATATATATATATATATATATAGAATGGGATCAGGAGAAAACGCTCAAAAGTGTGAGAACGGTGAGAACGCATCCTGGCCCAACACGTGTCCCGTGGTATAGAGAAGGGCGGAGGGGCTTTTTTGTCTTTTCATTCTTCTTTTATTTTCCCTACGCGGTATGATATTTTATGGCGTCTAAGTTTTTTTTTTTTTGGCGTTAATTGTATTTTTTAAACTTTTTGGCGTTGAATTAATTGTTTTTGTGTCACATATATAACTTTTTGGCGTTATAGCGTTTTCTGGTTAATTTTTTGGCGTTTTTGGCCTTTTATATAAAAATTCACTACGAGTCATTAAAATTTGCATAAGATTACAAAAGACCAATTTTTTTTGGCGTTTAGTGAATTTTTTGGCGTTTAATACCCCCTTTTGCAAGGTGCTTTGCCAACAGCTGTTCTCCCAGTTTTCATACTACCGGCGTTTTGGTGTTTGTAGTTTTTGGCGTTTTATATAATAATGTATTTTATTTATATAACAAAACAACATATAACTTGATATCACAACAATATAAAATGAAAACAAAAATAATACAAAATGGTAATCTAATTTTTCTTCCGAATCTTCAATGTCATCAGCCTCTTCTTTTCTTGAATTTGTTTTTTGGCGTTTTGAACCTTTTTGAAATCTTTAGCTAGATGCCAACTTTCCTTCATAAACCCCGTTTTTTTTAGTAGTAGCTGCTTATTGGCAACCTGTTTTTTGGTGTGATATTCTTGTTTTGTGGCATGTCATTAAAGATCAACTCTTGTTTGATGCTATTTGTAATAATGGAGTCTAAAATAGCATTTTATCCTTGTGTTGATCTCTTTATTCCATTCAAATAATCATCAAGAACATAGCTTACATGATGGCATATCAATGTCATCAGTCTCTTTTTCTTGAATATTTGTCCATCTCACTCAGCAAAATATTATTGAGTTAACCCCCTCAGAAAAAGGATGCATTTCAGTGAAAGCTTTGCCATCTGTGGCGTTTTAAAGGGAGTGGTTTTTAGAGGATATGGCGTTTTTTTGTGTTTTTCTGGGTGTGTTTAATTTCATTGTGTATAGACTATTCTCTTATAGGAGTTTTTTGGTGCGTGGTTTAGGCGGGACTTTTTATTGTAATAAATGATAGTAATAAAGTAACTGTCTTTTCAGTTTCTGTTTTTTGTATTTTCTGAGTTGATTAACTTTTATCAATTTTATAGGTTATTGACATCCCATCTTCTAAGTTTGGCGTTTTTTTTAAATGGCCTTATACAGAACAACATGTCAAAATACAATAACGGAGGAAATAAAATTTTAAGCAAGAAAGATATTTTTTGTTATTTTTGGCGTTTTGTTAGGGTTAACCATTTTTTAGTATTTTTTTGGCGTTTTGCTAATAAAAGATAGAAATATATCATTTAATTATCTTAAAAAAATTACATTGAAGAAAAAAAAAAAGACGAAAAAAAATTAAAATCCTTCGTCTGAAGGTACTTTATCTGAATAGTATCCATCAGTTGTGTCATCTTCTTCCTCCTCGGAGTCTTCATCTTGATCTTCATCCACCTGAACATGTCTTGCATTAACTCCAATTTTGAGTCTATTTCTGGGTTGGTACAGGTGCCATTATGCAATTCTTCCATGAAACCCAGTCGCTGCTTTGTCATGATGTTCTCTAGCCAGTAGACTTGTTGCTCTCCGTTGTCGTATGTAATCGTCACCATGTCTGTTTCATCATCAAAACGCCATGATGTCATGATAGGGTCTGGCTTCACATTTCCTTTGATTGGTCCAAATTTGCTGGTTGATGCTTTCATAAGCATATGCGTTTCATGGCATTCGTTGTCTAGAGCGATGCCAATGGATAGGATTTACCTCTGTATCTCTTCTTCCATCTTCAGAATAGCCCTGATCGTCTTAACATACACTCTCCTTCTGTTGTCAAAATGGATGACGTATCGCCTGATTCCCAGAGTGTATCTCCACGAAACGATTGTTGCCATTTTTGGCGTTTTGTTTAATTTGGCGTTTTTTGGTTAAAGATGTTTTTTTGCAGAAAATGGATAGATTGAAGTGATTATTGAAGCTTTGTTTTTACGTTTGTTTATATAATGATGTTTTTGGCGCGTAATTTAGGAAGGAATTTCTTCTAATAAATGTTAATAACTGTAATTCAATTATTTGTGTTGTTTCATCTTCCTGTAATATTCAACGCGTTTTATTTTTAAATTTTGGCGTTTTGTTTTTAATGACGTTTTATTTTTTGTTTGGCGTTTTATCATATTTGGCGTTTTGAATATGAGCGGTAAAAAGACCATTTTACCCTTAATGAAGCGCGTCCCACATAATTATATTTGTGTTATTTACAAAAACGCCACCGCGCAATCTAGTCCATGGATTGTTTTAATCGGACGATCCATAAGCGTTCTCACCGTTCTCACACTTTTCACCGTTTTCTCTAAATCCTAACCCTATATATATATATATATATATATATATATATATATAGAGAGAGAGAGAGAGAGAGAGAGAGAGACGTCTCTATATATACGATATGTGTCGGAATTGTATTGGTTCCAACAATATACATATGTATGTGGAAAGAGAGAGAGGGAGGGGAGAGACGTCTAATTTGAATATAGAACAACTAATTAAAGGGACTTGAATGGTAGTTAAATCACTTAATGTCATCTTTTTTGGAAAATTGATCAATAAAAAGTCCAGGGATGATTGCTGCAACACATTCTCTTGTTTCATCAGTATATAACACGTACGACCCATGTGTGTTATCATGTATAGAAATGAACCAAATGGATATGATCAATTCCGAGAAAACATGTGTGACGAGTGCAGATTTCAACGGCGAAGATAACATACCGGATGAAAATTTACCTGGAGGTCTCAAGAAAAAGCTATTGCCAAAACACATCGCCATGATAGTTGATGGCAATCGTAGGTGGGCAGTGCAAAAAGGTTTGTCTGGTATGTTTGGTCACAATGCTGGCAGAATGATACTAATGCCTCTTCTCCGGCTATGTTCGAAACTTGAGATCAAAGTCGTATCATTTTTTGTATTTTCTACTGAAAATTGGCGTCGGCCAACTGTAAGTACGCGGCTTGATCTCCTTTCAGTTTTGATATATAATCCGTATTCGACGTGAACTGTAGAAAAGAACTATATTTTCCATTTTTTTAAAAATGAAAATATTGAAAGTTTGTGACTATTTTGTCTATCAAATCTTAGGATGTTATTGAGAAGAACATTAAATTTATAACTTACATATCAGTAAATTAATCATATAATAAATTTGATTAAAATGTAGAAAAGAATTATCTTCAATCTAGAACTTGAATAACATTTTTTATATATATTGTGCAGGAGGAAATTAATTTTCTCATGAAGGTGGTGGAAGATTTATTAAGGATAGATGGGGAAGAACTTTATAGGTATGCTCTAAATTAAAATCTTCAAAATTATAAGAATAAAAAGTTTAAGATGTCACTACGCAAACCAATTTGTCGATTTTTGTCGTTTTTTTATCACAAAACTAAGACTCTTTCTTGTTTGTCGGAATTTCGTAGGAAAAGTGTCGGCGTTTTCGTTCGTAGGAAATACGTAGGAAATTTTGGTAGAAATAATAACAATTTTCTAGTAGTGTGTTAAATCATGAAGAAAAACATAAGTTCTTTTAAAATCAATATTGGTAAAAGTGGATATTTATTATATATAAAAATGACACTAGAATTAGAAAATGGAACATCATAGTGAACTTTTGTATCAATCCTTCTCTTTATGGTATTTACTTTTTGTTTAAATAAAACTTCATTACAAAACCACCTCCAATTCAAACAGGCAAAAGACCAAACAAAACAACACCCCCGCCCCAAACGGGCAAGGGGTCAAATTACAGCATATACATGGGATATTTACACCACTCTTTCCAACTAATATATTTACATGATGACCTATTTTTAATCCACCCGAATCCTCTCAACTTAATCTCTACCAAAATATCTTGAGAACTTCTCATGATCTGATTGAACACTTTATGGTATTTACTATTTACTTCACATAGTCATGGTTGTCGAGTAAGCGTGATGGGGGACAAATCAAAGCTTTCAGAGACGCTACAAAAACTATCAACAGAAATCGAGGAGAAATCGCGAGCGAATTCAGGAACACATATCGTTTTCGCAATCAACTACAGTGGTAAACATGACATAATTAAAGCTTGCAAGAACCTTGCTACCCAAGTCAAAGATGGTGTTATTCTACCAAACCAAATCAATGAAAACATTTTCGCACAACAACTCTATACCAACTATATTAATTTTCCTTGCCCGGATCTGGTCATACGTACAAGCGGCGAAATTAGGATCAGTAATTTTATGTTGTGGCAGATGGCATACAGCAAGCTTTATTTCACGAAGAAATATTTTCCTGATTTTGGAGAAAATGATCTTATTGAGGCTTTAAGTGCATTTCAAAGGACACAATGATGTTTGTGTTAGCTCAATAAATAAATTAAGTGGCTGTATTTTCGAATTGAACAATGTTAGTTATGAATAAGGTTGCAATTTCTGATTTAGCCTTGTAAGTCTTATGTGTATCTTTTCTCATTAGTTGTTGGAATTATGATAATCACATTCAAGAAAAGCTCTTCTAGCTTATTTTTATAGCATATGCAATTGTCAAATATTGCATATGCATTCTTGCATGCACTACATGTGTTAATGATGATGTTTCTATAACATATGTATTATTGCATACATGTGTTGGTGATGATTTTCTTACATCTAAATAACAATTAACCGTTAACCGTATATTTATTTGCAAGGCTTTGAACCCTTATAACATATTTTTTATGGAGGACAAATATCAAACCACTAGACCACTAGATGAAAGAGATGAAGTTTTTAGTTAAAGAAAGTAAGATTGTGTGACATCTATTCAACTTTATTAATCAAATGGATTAGTTTTGGTTTTGTTTAATTAAAGTAATTATGAGTGGTTATGTTTAATTAAAGTAATTATGAGACAATTTATCGAAATTGACAATGTGTTTCATTTAAACTAAAGAGTAAAATGCCAAAATGGTCGTTTGGTCACTTTTCTCGCTTTAGTCCAAAACTTAAATCTTGTGAATCTGGGTCCATATGGTTTTAATTTTGTTGCTATTTTCATCCAAAAGCAAAATCTGGTCAGATTTTTTCAGTTAACATCTTGTTTTTTTGTTTTTTTTTTTCCTCTCTTTTAATGAAGTGCAAAATGGTCAGATTTTTTTTAATTTGTTATAATAAAACGTTAAAAGACCATTTTACCCTTCATTAAAAGAGAGAAAAAAGACAAAAAAAAATTGGATGTTAACTGAAAAATCTGATCTGATTTTGGATGAAAATGACAACAAAATTGAAATCACAGAGACCCAGATTCAAAAGGTTTGAGTTTTGGACCAACGTGGCAAAAGTGACCAAACCTCATGAACCATTTTGACAGTTTAGTGTAAACTAAATTTGTGTAGTTTAGTTTCTAGTAGAAGTGGCATATAAGTGTAGTAAAAATGTTTTTTTCCCAAGTGGTTTAGCATTGTAGTCTTAGGCCACTTGGTATACTCTAACATCCAGATGTGTTAATCCTAGTTGGCATCCGTTAACACTTGTTATACCGCTCCTGAAGGGTGTTAAGAGACATTAAAAACTTCACATGTTAAGAAGTTAACTAGGAGAGAGAGGGAGGAAATCAAGCATTGCAAAATTTACACACACACAACATGCAATATATATGTATTTTAATTAATTTAAGCGGCGTTAACGGGGGGTTAAACCATTTCCTTGTTATGAGGTGAAGTGAAAGAGGGTCAAGTAGGTGATGTGACGCCTACGTGTAGTTAAGGGGTATGAAAGTATACCCCATAGCCTTATGGTAGGTTTAGTCGGCCGTTAAGAAAATGTCAAATGGTGATGGCATAATTTAATTCTTGAATATTAAGAAGCTACATAGGTAGTTAATTACCTAGAAAAGTATACGATTCAGCAATACAAATTAAAGTTAATCTCCGGAATTATCTAGCTACGTTTTGTTGACGGGAATGTAATATATTTTTTTTTTAATTTTATTGAAACTTAATTTTGGAGCTTAGATTGTGGGATGTGGGGCGTGGGTTGGGGCGGCGGTTTGGGTTTAACGCCGGCTGATCCACCCCGGGCAAGCGTTGGGCATGGCGTTGCCCCTTTGACGTGGGGATTGAGCCTGGCGTGGGGCGGGGGGACTGGGTAACATGACTGGTTTTGGTTAGTTTGTTCGATCTAGCCGTTGGGGTAGCCGTTGCTAGAGGTGTACAAATCGGTTTTTTTCAAAAACCGGTTTCGGTTATTAACCGAACCGGTTTTTTTCACCCAAAATGAAAAACGGTTTTTTTTATAACCGGTTTCGGTTACTAACCGTTTTTTCAAGTCCAAAACAATAACCGATGTAACCGGTTTTTCCCAAAAAAAAACGGTTTTTTTTTCCGGTTTTAACCGGTTTTTTTAAAACCGGTTTCGGTTATTAACTTGTTTTTCAGATCAAGATTAGTAACTGGTCACAAACCGGCAGTTCGGTTATAAAACCGGTCCGGTTATAAAAAAAACCGGTTTCGGTTTTTTTCCCGCTTTCGGTTCTAAAACCGGTTTTTTGTACACATCTAGCCGTTGCCAAACAAAAAAAATCCACATGGCTGGCCACGCCAAGCTAAGTCACACCACACCACACCACACCACACCCTAGTTTTTGAGTATTACCTTGTGGATCTCACTCTCGCCATGTGTCGAGCAATGCCCCCCACCCAAACCCTCCACACCCCATAGTCTTACGTGGTGTTTCATTCATCTTCCGTATCAATTTCAGTCCATATTACTATTTTAATTTATATTAGTGGGATTCCTTTGCGTTACGTGACGAGAATTTGGTCAGTGTCACTTTGTATTCATTATATTTTTAGTGCTCGTTATAGCATCCCAAAGAAAAAAAAACAAAAAAAAAAGTGATATGTCAAATAAGATATCAACACATGTTTTATATCAATGGAAGACTATAAAAATGAATATCAATACAAGCCCTGATACAAATATTTAATAAAGAGTTAAAATCAAATTAAATGAAAACTAAAGGGTTAAAAATGTATTATAAAATAATATTAGTGTTCATAAGTAGGGGTGCAAACGAGCCGAGCTACTCGCGAGCTACTCGAGCTCGGCTCAAAAAAAAGCTCTAACGAGCCGAGCTTAAACGAGCTCGAGCTCGAGCCCGAGCCTAAAAAACAAGCTCGTTTAGTAACCGAGCCCGAGCTTTGCTTATCGAGCTCGAGCTGGCTCGCGAGCCTAAACGAGCTTTGTGTTTATATATGTTTTATTAATATATTAAACATTTATTTATATAATAATAATTACCATTTATATAAATATAAAAAAATAACTTAATATGTATAATAATAATTATAATTAATATAAATTAATTAATAAATACTAAACGAGTCGAGCCCGAGCCGAGCTCGAGCTTGAAAAATTACCTTCGAGCCGAGCTCGAGCTCGAGCTTTCATATGTTAAACGAGCCCGAGCTCGAGCCTGGTCGAACTCGGGCTCGGCTCGGCTCGTTTGCACCCCTATTTATAAGACATGAGAATTAATATGTAGTAATCAAATCAATTATTTCCTTTATAAATAAATAGTTATAATTTACCAAATAGTATTGTATATCTTTTTATTTTGGAATGACGACTTTCACTAAAACGAACTAGCAAGAATCTAGTAATTATATCTATAATATATAATTACTAGTGGTGAGCCCGTATGTTACGGCAAGGTCTACAATTTACACCGATAAAGATGTAGTCAGTGTTGTAAATATTACATGTATACGTAAAGATTTAGGGGTATTGGATTTTAGGGTATAATCCCAAGTTTCACTAATTGACCGGTAATAATCCCAACTTCAAAAATTGCCTGTAACAATCCCAACTTGTATGATTTTGGCCCCCAATGATCCTTTGCTAACTGGGTTATAACCCAGTTAGTTTTTTGCTGACTGGGCTGCTGACGTGGCACCATCACCACCACCTCCTCCTCCACTGCCACCACCATCTCCTCCAGCCACCACCATCATCTCCGACCACCACCCACTACTACAAAAACAGGCATCAGCTACGGAGTTTTGCTACCGAAAAAAGTGGTGGCAGATTTTGCTACGACTTAGCTACGGATTAGCTACGAACACATTTTGCTACGAATTAGCTACCAGTTAGCTACGAACTTCCGTTGCAAATGAATTTCGTAGCAAAACTCGTAGCAAATCCGTAGCAAAAGTGACAAAATTAATATAAATCAAATAACGTAGCAAAACCGGTAGCAAAATCCGTAGCAAATCCGTGGGCAATTTTGCTACGGAAAAACGGTGGCAAATTTTGCTACGAGTTTGCTACGGATTAGCTACGAGCATATTTTGCTACGAATTAGCTACGAATTAGCTACGAAATTCCGTCGCAAATGCATTTCGTAGCAAAACTCATAGCAAATCCGTAGCAAAATTGATGAAATTAATATAAATCAAATAACGTAGCAAAACCGGTAGCAAAATCCGTAGCAAAACCATGAAAATTTTGCTACCGAAAAAAATGGTGGCAATTTTTGCTACGAGTTTTTGCTACGGATTAGCTACGAGCATATTTTGCTACGACGAATTAGCTACGAAATTCCGTCGCAAATGAATTTCGTAGCAAAACTCATAGCAAATCCGTAGCAAAATTGATGAAATTAATATAAATCATATAACGTAGCAAAACCGGTAGCAAAATCCGTAGCAAAACCATGAAAATTTTGCTACGGAAAAAAATGGTGGCAAATTTTGCTACGGAAAAAAATGGTGGCAAATTTTGCTACGAGTTTGCTACATACTTTGCTACGAATTAGCTACGAAATTCCGTCGCAAATGAATTTCGTAGCAAAACTCATAGCAAATCCGTTGCAAAATTGATGAAATAATTAATAATATATACTATAGAAAAATCATAAAAAATAATTAATAATATATACTATACAAAAATCAAAATCAAAAATATTAATTACTTAAAAATAGTTAAAAAAAAGTCAATTTTACACGGACTGATGTAAACGTAAATACATTTAATATGACTATCTCATACAAATAATACGTACCAAATTAAGCATAGGTATGTGCAAATGGTGTTGGGTACCGGAACCGAATATATTTAGTACCGGTTTTTGACGTTTTTGGTACCGGTACGATACCAGGTATCGACTTAACCCACTGCCCCCAGACAACTCCTTTCACATACCCCCAGACTTCCTTTTTGTATCGACTTAACCCACTGCCGTCGCCTGAGGTACCCAAAATAACCTATACTCAAACCCTTCTTAGTTCAACAAAACCCAACATTCAAATGGCATACTTCCCAGTAGCGCATGCTGAATCCTCAAATGCAGCAGGAATTCATCACGGGGCTCGAAATTAATCAACAAAGGGTTAGTACCCCCGAGGTCTTCTATCTATATAGTATTTTCGAGCGAGTTCCTTGTAATATTGCCCACGAGCTTGCTGGGTATTTTTCTAGTCAACAAACAAATCCCCTGAAAAGTCTCATGGGAGGGTCTCAATGGTAGTTGAAATGACTTATGCCTTAGAATAAATCCAAAATCAAATGTAATTGTGATTTATTTGTTATGTTGTATTTTATTTATGTTTAAGAACTTTCTTTTGGATTTGAATGCAATCTACTTTAATGAACCTTAATCATATTTCAACTTAATAACCCTTACACCACTCGATCCCTATTCTTTCCCGCGGAATTATTGTGCCGACGAATTTTTTTGGTTTTCTTCCAACTCTTTTGTTTTCTTCTCGCCCGACCTTCTTCGCCGAACAACGACAAACATCAGCAGCGGCGACGAAGATCTGAATCCTAAACTTTGAAACCCCAGAAATTTTTCGCGAAATGAGTAATTGTTGAAAGATTTTTATCGTTAATTTAACCCGTTATAAATATGATTATTTACTTATTTTATTTGTTTAATTAATTAAATTAATTCACACTTATATGTTAATACTTGTTCCATTGTTCGATTCTTTATGTGCATTCTTGACATACTTCCCTATGTGTTAGTACTTGTCTTATTCCTTACGTACCATTCTTGATATGCTTTCTTATGTGTTTATACCCGTTTGTGTATTCCACCGCCGCCATACGTATAAGAATACATTACAGCTAACCCATCCCAACCTTTAACACCAAACGTCTCACAAGGTCTCTCACCCATAGTTTTTGAGGAGGATCCAGCAATGCAAGAAATTTATGAGGACATGATGCTCCAAGAACAGTTAGAACCGGATTCACATTTGCCACAGTCCTTCCTGTCACTTTTGAACGAAGTGGAACAACTGCCACCAACTGATATTGCAGGCCCAAGTACGGTGCCTCAAATGGATCTACATCCAGATCAAATGGTAGTTGAAATGGCTAGGTTAAACAATCAGAACCAAGATTTGTTACGGCAAATACAAGAGCTGACTGAAAGGAATCAATGGTTGGAAAGCATGCTAGCTGCTCGTATGCAACTGGATCCACTACCTCCACTACCTGATAGTTTTGAGCCTGAAGTTGATCCATTGCATGACTTATTTCAAATATAATTTGTTTACAGCATACTAGACCGTCAAACAAACAATGTTATCAATGTTTTGATTTAGTTAATGTTGTGATATATTGATGCTTATTTGATTTAAACAATACTTCAATCTTATTTGTTTTCTCACTTAACTAGAAGTGTTATGCGGACCATATGTCGAAACGCGTAATTTTGGGTGCACACTTAATTACGAGGTTCGACGCATGAGAATCATAGTAAGCCTTGTTAAGTGAGGTGACATATAAAAACATTATGTGGTTGTGTGATTATGCATTTGCTTATTTGTACACACATTTGTTTGCATAATATTTACATTACAAATCCCAGCATAATCTAGTGTCATGCAAAACAATTTATATACAACGATTCTCGTAAATTCCTCAAAATTATCAACACCAAACAATGCTCTAGAAACTAACACTTTGGTCATCTATTCTTTCTTTTGAATCAGTTTTCCTCTTAGATTTCGAGGACGAAATCTCCTAAAGTAGGGGAGACTGTAACATCCGTCAAAATGGTTCCCAAAATCCGACCCGTTTTGAAAGATCTGAATCCTAAACTTTGAAACCCCAGAAATTTTTCGCGAAATGAGTAATTGTTGAAAGATTTTTATCGTTAATTTAACCCGTTATAAATATGATTATTTACTTATTTTATTTGTTTAATTAATTAAATTAATTCACACTAAAATTCTTGTTTGTTTTATAAAAATAATAATAACCTACTTAACCTTGTTAAGTTTTCAAAGAGAGGTGTAAGGCTATATTAACCATGTTAACCTCTCTAAGTTAACAAGTCTTTAATAGTTAAGGGTGTAAATGGTAATTTTATTAAAACCTCAAAAAATGACAAAATCCAAAACGGTTGAAAACCTTTTGAAAGATTGTTGCCGCCACTCACCACTCCACCACTTATTTCGTTGTTATTAGCAGCACAACATTTATTCATATAGGCGCGAAACGATCGAAAACCTTTTGAAAGATTGTTGCCGCCACTCACTGTTGACGTCGAAGGAGAATCATTTCCTTTTTCAACCGCCGCTGATTGTTCGGTAATTGATTGATTGACCGTATTTCCATTCCATTTATCAATCAAGAACTTAATCCAACATCTTGACCTCATGCATTCACATAACCACCTATTCATATCCCCACATATCGACACCCTCTCCACCACAAATAATCTCCTTTCCTTCACCATTTGAAACAACTTCTTGTACTTCACAAGCCATCGGCTGTCATCTGCATAACCGAAGAACCATCTCGTCGGAGTTCCCATCGGAAACCTGCAAGTCTTCGCATCGGAGAGTCGAGTACGTCGCCGGAAACGCGACACCCTCACGGGACTCGTATCTTCACGTCGGAGCTCGAAGACGACACCGCAATCCTCACCGGAAGCCGAGCAAGACGAAGACGCGTCAACCGTTGTTTCGGTATACCATCCTTTTTTCTTCAACCTATTTCATTTTTAATATCCGTTCCTTGTTCTTGTTTACGTAAACGGAAACCCAACTGTGGTAGAAAAGGAAAAAAAATATCTATACACATAACAGTTCACGTTTGTATTTTTTTTAAGAAGATAAACGTTGTCGGTTTTTAATTTCAAAAGTTTATCAAACAATTGTAACTTCGGAAACAATAACGAGCTTATTATTAGGAAGTTAAAACATGATTTATTTATCAAACTGTTTGAATTTTTCATGAAATAAAATCATAAAGTCTTCGAAACTTTGGATATAGAACAGGGGGTGGACTGGGTTTTGTTAGTAATAAGGTAGAAGACCAAATAATTTAATATTAATATAAAATAAAAAAAACCCACATCACAATTCTCTAACACATCGAAATCCACCTCGGTTCGAACCTGCAACTACCGGAACATCTCGCCGGAATTACGCGTTGCGCCGATTCGATCAATATCGGTTCGTTATTCTTGTTCCAACTTGTTTCTTTATAATTATACATCGTTTCCATGTTAATTTTAACCTTTGACCTTCTGTTTGACTTGATGTTTGGAGAAGATGAATGAACAGTATTTGTGTGTGTTGTTAACTATTATTACTTATACAAAAAAAATATATAATTTTAACCAGACACTTTCAGACCTTTCTTGTTTATTTATTTTTAACATTTTCCCATTTCAATAATTTTTATAACTTTATTAACTATTATTACTTATACAAAAAAATATATATAAAATCTGTTATTTCATTTATAAAACTACCTATTTTAATATTAAAACAGTTTAATAGCATACTTAATTCACATTAAATCCTATTTTTAGAATTAAAATCTGGAAATTTTAGATAAATTATTCTAAATATAATATGTAATGAACTTCATATAATGTGTCATGTTATAAGGCGTGATAATGGATTTTAACGGGTCATGTTTGCTTTGGACGTTATAGGTGCAACGTTTGAAGGAAAAAATTGCGGAGTTGGAACAAGATAAGATAGAGAAGCATGCTGTGATGGAGAAAATCGAAGAAAGTGCGAGGTTGTACGCCGAAATGAACGAGAGAATTCAATTGCTTTCACAAAACCCGCCACCAACTTAGATATGTTGAACTTTATTGTATTTCTTTTGGATCTTTATCATGTTACTTTGGTTATGTTTGAAACTTTGAGTTATTTTTCTATTTGGTTTTGAGTTTTTATCTTTGGTATAGTTTTTTTGTTTATTGAGATTTGATTATAATGTTTAGTGGCAAAAAGTAGTATACAATATAAAAAACGAAAATGCTTGGAAAATTTAAGACCAGATGTGTAGCTAAATCTGCTTCAAAAACCTTGCAAAACCCATAGCTATACTCATAGCAAAATTGAAATGAAATTCGTAGCTAAATTTGGTAACAAAATGAGTAGCAAAAGATAGCAAATTTCCGTAGCCAATCCCTAGCATATATGTAGCAAATTTCATAGCCAAATTGCAACAAATCCGTGGCAAAAATAGTAGCAAAGTCGTAGCAAATTGTCATCGACAAAGCGTAGCTAGCATCCATAGCGAAAAAATCTCCGTAGCTAATAATCCATAGCCAAAAAATGGTAGCAAAGTCCCGTAACTAAAAAACCGTAGCTAAAATCCATAGCAAAAAGACTCTGTAGCTAATAATCTGTAGCAAAAAAATGGTAGCAAAGTTTCGTAGCAAAAAAATCATAGCAAAAAACCATAGCAAACTTTTTCGTAGCGAATCTATAGCTAAAATAGCGACGTCACTTTTTGTAGCTAAACCCGTCGCAAATATAATTTTCCGTAGCAAAGTTCGTAGCAAATAAATTCGCGACGAGACTTGTAGCTACGGACCAAATCCGTGGCAAATCCGTAGCAAAATGGGTGTTAGCTACGGATTTGCTACGGATTTGACCGTAGCAAATACCAGTTTTTGTAGTAGTGACCATCACCTCCGACCACCTCCACCTCCACCCACAGTCTTCCAGCACCGGAAAAACACTATCACCTCCGATTCACCATATCCACCGAACACCCCACCCTTCCAACCTCCGGCCACCACCATTAAACTGCCATCCACAACTCCAACCGCCTCACCGGAAAAACGTGATACCTAGATATGGTGGAAATTTTGAAGTTTTGAGCGGCGGAGAAGGTCACTAGAGGTTGGAGATGACAAGCGGTGGTCTCCTTTGGTGGTTTCAGGGGTAAAGAAGGTCGTCGGAATAAGTTGCAGGTCACTGGAGTTGCGTAGATGGTGGAATTTTAAACTTTTGAGAAGCGGAGAAGATTACAGGAGGTCGGAGATGATTGGTGGTGGTCTCGTTTGGTGGTTTCAGGGGTAAAACGGGTCGTCGGAATAAGTTGCAGGTCACCGGAGTTAGGTAGATGATGGAGGTGGTCGGAGGTGATAGTGGTTTCCGGTGGCAGATGATGGAGGTGGTCGGAGGTGATAGTGGTTTCCGGTGGCAGATGATGGAGGTGGTCGGAGATGATGGTGGTGACTGGAGGAGATGGTGGTGGCAGTGGAGGAGGAGGAGGTAGAGGTGGTGATGGTGCCACGTCAGCAACCCAGTCAGCAAAAAACTAATTGGGTTATAACCCAGTTAGCAAAGGATTATTTGGGGCCAAAATCATACAAGTTGGGATTGTTACAGGCAATTTTTGAAGTTGGAATTATTACCGGCCAATTAGTAAAACTTGGGATTATTAAAATCCAATACCCCAAAGATTTATAAGATATAATATGAAATGCATACACATTGATGATTCCATTGTCTATAAGATACAGTTCGAGTTTTGAATAGAATACAGGGCCGTTTCAAACGAAAACTGATTGTTTAATAAAATAGATGAATCGGTGACTTTGATTTCTTCGATTAGGGGTAATAACCGAACCGAACCACCCTTGGCTATGAGACGTTTCTCTTCAGATCTCTCAGACACCTTTCTAGTATGATTTAATATGAATCCCGAGTTGGGTTGAGTAACTGGATCACAAAGTCTATGTCAACACTTAACTTTCTAATATTTAAATTTCACTTATATTTCGAGTTTATTGACAAGATAGTTTACCAAAATTTCATTAAAATAAATTTATTTAATAGTATTTATTTTTGTATAGAGTGAAATAAGATTTTTTTTACTATTTTAAATGTGCTTTGGTTGATCTACATCATTAAAATAAATTAAAACAAGCATATGACATGTCAAACGGTTAAAATTCTAATATTTAACATATGATATTATTGCTATTTTTTCATAAAATTTATATTTGCTTTATATTGTTTATATGTTATATACTAGGTTATAACCCTGTGTATTACACGGGTTGAATGAATGAATTTTATATACTAAATAATAAAACAATATTGTTATAAATATATTATAATATTATGGTTATCAACTCTTAAAATAGATTGGCTTCTTCTCCAAGTTTTCTTATTCTATATATACTACATTGTATCTCTTGTATTAGACACACCTATCAATGAAATATCAGCTTCTTTCTCCCTACATCTATTTCTCTTATTGTTTGCTATTAGGCTAGTTTTACAACACGTTATCAGCACGAATTGCTTTTGAAGTTGGATCACGTTGCTTATCGGTTACTTTTGGAGTTGGAACTGATACAAGTAAGTTTTATTTTAATTTTTTTTTAAACTAGTAATAAAGGACAGAATATGAAGGAGATAAAAGTTCAACCATGCCGACGATTAGAGGTAATATCCATTTTTCCATTGATCTGTTCATATTTTTAAATATCGAAAATAATTACAAAATTAAGTCAGCTTGTTTGTTTTGAGTAGTCTCAAACATAAAATGCTATATTAATTTGATGTAGTTCATTGTTTCAATAAAAGAAGATTTTGGTAGTAAAAAAAATAATTTATTTATAGTAAAGGATTTTATTTGTATTAAGTATATTTAAAATGTTGATTTTTGGAAAAGATATTTTCGAACATCTTTTGTGTTTTATTTTAATTCCAAATATCATAATTAATTTTTACTATAATAACTAATTATATGAGATTAAGTTGCTACATTAATAACAAATAATTAGTTGCATGGTATTATGATTTAGGATTTGATTACTAGTTTATATGTATACTGCAAGATGCCTAGATATATACATATTTAAGAGATTGCAACTTTCAATTTGTTCTTAAATCATGTAAATTTTATTGTTGAGAGATTTTTATTTAAAAATGAATTACTAGTGATTTACAAACTTGCATTATGAATTGCATATCTATTTACATAGAACTCTAATTTATGATTCAAGATGAATAATTTCAAGGTGTCTTTCATCATAATATTGTTATTTTATTAATGTCGTTAAAACTATGAATATTTAAACTATGAATATTTGGTTTCTAGGAATTTGATGAGATAAAGGTTTTGCAACTGGGAAGATGACAAACAACCAAAGATGATTTTTTATTATTAGCCTCGGTGAAAACTAGGGAAATCAGGATGGTAACTTTTCTGTCACAAAGATATAATGTCACTTTTACCATTAAGATATATGTTTTGAATTATTTAAATGACCATGGGGGGTTTCTATATAATTATACATGTTGGTATTAATTAGTCTATTTAACATAGAGATAATATGTCTAATGATTTATATATTCCCATCTTATTTCTAATTTATAGATATTGGTATTTGTTTTCTTGATATCTTCATACTAATTGGGTCAATTATTTTATGATAATTACCTTTTATATATATGAATAAATTTATTGTATGAAATATTTTTTTGGCAAAAGATATATTCGTAAGTTAAGTTAATTGAGATCCTTAGAATGAAACAACAAAATTGATTATCATAGAAAAATAAGGTTATTTACAAGTAATAAAGGCATACATGTTAAGTATTAAAATATCATGAAAATTTGATGGAGATATTCGTTTATATTAACTTAAGTGATAAATATTTGTTGTATTATATTTAGATATATCATGATACGTTGATATATGAATTACATATTTATTAGCTCCTAGCGATGTACAGTTCCTATTTCATAAAGTGTTATTATTAACTCGTATAATATGATGACATATATAACATCATATATTGTATTATTTGACTTTATGTATATCTAATATTCTATGTATTACTATTTGTTATATATATATAGTATTGAATAGAATAATTAAACCAAAGTTGTAGTTTATTATCATTCCCATGACAAAATATATTATTATGAAAATGGCTTATTCACAAGTAACAAAAGATTGGTATGTTTTTCAAAAGTCGTGGGAAACTGATACACATATTTGTTTATTTTTCAATTTAAAATGACAAATATTATAAGATATATAATTTTGATTGGGTATATCTTGACATGTTAATAAATAAATTGCATATTTCTTTGCTTGTAAGTTATGAGACATTTTATTTATACTTTGAGATGCTTTAATTCATTTATATACCACAATGTCTTTTATTTGTAACTTATGTTTATGATTTATATTGCTTTTGATATGTTTTATAAATATTTATATGGATGGATAAAGCACATAAAAGACTGAATTTGGTTGTTTTATTATCAGATTTGATACACGAAGTGTCATACTCCTTAAATCTCATTATCTATTCACATAAGGTCATAAGATTTTAGACCGATAAACATTGTATGAATCAGATACGCATTTCTCTCAATTGATATCATGTGGGAAGAGATTGTTTATGAGGAAAACTTGATAAATTCTTTTTACTTGTCACACGTGAGATATGCTCATGAAGTAGCAATATCATAAAAAGAGTATGAAAGGTTTGAAGTGATTTTATACTTGTGTGATTGAGCAAAGAATGAAAATCTAACGGTTTTCAGATTCTATCACATTTCCTGAAGTGAATGTGATTATATATTGAGCATTGTAAAGGTAGTGATCATGGATATAATTGAGAAAGTTGTAATGATAAGATCGACCATTTAGAATTGTAATGATGGTCACGTTTATAATGAGATGGACCACCAAAAGTGATAAACTATGGAGTTAATAATGAGCTATAATAATAATTAACATGATGGTTTGAACTCAAAGGAAGTTCACACATTCTCTTGTATTTTACGTTTTGTATTACATGCGAGCAAGTAATACATATATGATCATAAATCAGAAGTTTATGGATCATGATTATTTAGTTAATTGGCATGACCGGTTAGACCACACCGAGTTGATGATAATGTGAAATTAGTAAAGAACTAGAAGATTCTTCTTGATAATTATACATTTGATGTTTGTTCTCAAAGGAAGTTATATATTTTCCAAATAAAGTAGGGTGTGTTTCCCTAAATATTTTGGAAATGGTTAGAGGATATGAATATCCCAACACAATACCATTTAGTGTTTTAAATCGATGCATCGTCTAAATGGTTATCAAATCCACAACTTGAAGTTTGTGTAAGTGTGACTTGGGTAATGAGATAGCAAAGATATCATTCCAGATTGGTATATTTATTTGGTAATAATGAATTTGATTCCCAATTTTTTAACGATCATTGGAATAAGTGTTATTGTTGAGATGATCGCTAAACGTCTACTATTGATTACAAAGACAATGACCATGAGAGGAGCAAAAGTTCATTTAGGTACATGTAATTTTACATATAGTACCACTAATTCACATCAAGCCAATAAGTTATAGTTCTCCCCATATATTTGGTTTTTGGTCAGCAACCAAATATGTCTCATCAAAGATTTTGGTTGTGCGACATATATTGAAACTCATCCACCACACCGCACAAAGATGGGACTTCTAAAAAGTTTGAGAATATGTTGGGTATAAATAATCGTCTATGATTGAATACTTAAAGCCATTAGTGAGAAATTTGTTTATGGCTCATTGGTTTTTCACTTTAGTGAATGAATGTTCCCAACATTAGGGGGAGATAACAAGCAGTTGGAAAGTGAAAAGTGAAATGAATTATCATGTTATCTTGATCCTCAGACTATATATGAACTAGAAGTTTAAAGTATAATTCATTTACCAATATTAAAGAATAAATTACCAGACGAGTTCACTGACCTAAATAGAGTGACTAAGTAAGTCACATAATCAACTGCTTATGCTCCATTTATGTTTGTGTCCCAGAAGGACAACCACATATTTTCTAATGAGTCTATTGCACTCCTGAAGCGTGGTAGACTAGTCGATTCCAGTAATACAATTCCTCGAAAGTTGGAGCAACTAATTAAGATGGTCAATTCGAGGTGATATTAAAAAGGTCTCCTAAAGAGACAGTAGACGTGATGGTTCAAGAAGAACCTCAGGTACCTGGAAATAAAGAGATCTCGATAAGTTGTATCATGTCTAAGATCTGTACGGAATCGAAATAAAAATCGACGTCGTTATACTTTTGTATATAATGTAGCGCTTAAAATGATTAAACGATGAGGATCAAGATTGAGATCTGCCTATGAACGTAAACATAGAAATGATTGGCCAAAATGAAAAGATGCAAATAAGGCAGAGTTGAATTATCTGTTGAAATGGAAAGTTTTTGGATCACTAGTCCATGCAACTGAAGTTGTAAGATGTGTTGGATACAAATGGGTCTTTTATGCAAGTTATGAATTGAAAATAACATGAAGTTATTTTAAGAAAAAATGGTGGCACAAGATTTTTGCAAATAATTGATTAATGAGGAGACTCATTCTCTAGTGGTGGATACAATGACTTTCCAATATCTTATTAGTCTGGTAAGATAAAGAGAGAATTGATATGCGTCTTATGAATGTTATGTATCACTTGATACTGAAAGTTTACATGAAAGTCCTGAAGGATTAAATTATATAAGTCATGTAAAGTAAGTTTTCGAGAACAATGTGATCATTGTATGCATATTCGGATTTGAATAGGTTATAATTTTTTACATGTTGGATATAATTGGAACTCCTGATGAGTTTCTAAAGCTATTGAGTGTCTTAAAAAGTTAATTGAAACATCTTAACGATGTAATACTTGTGCACCAAGAAACATACATAGAAAACGTGTACCCGATGATTGGGATATCTCAATAAATAGTATACACGCATGGTACAATATGGATTTTGGAGATAAAAGCAAGTGTTTATGACATTTGTGCATATGATACAGATTTATATGTGTTATATGGGTAAGTTTATGTAACACAACTCATGAAGAGTGAATGCACATGCATATTTGGATAAGATGGGAAGAATTCTCTCATGGATTGATAATGCTAGAAGCATTGATATAAAAACCTTAAGGACATACTATATGAAGTTGACAAAATATGTATGGACTAAAATAGTCGGGTCGAGTTTTGTACAACTCGAGATATTCGCATAAATAGGGATATAAGTTTGATTAAATTAGCCATGTTTTACCAATATTCTGCTTTTAAAAGCTCACTATAATCGCAGTTTACAGTGATGATGTGTAGGCATCATCGAGAGAAACTGTCGAGCTTTTAGATGGAGAATTTTTGAATGACCTTGGCACAGTCTAATTATTACTCGAACTGCAGTTCGAGTATATATGTAATTATATTTTATCAATCCCTCAAGTACATCTAGAAGATGATGTTGGGATATTTTAATATGGGCATAGTTGAACCTTAAAGGATGTTAAAGGTTCTTAAGACACTTGTTATAAGAAATGCTTATTATCATCTCCTACCAAAGTAGAGATTTTCATTCTAGAAGTACCATCGTGAAATGCATATGTGCATTAATATGTTTTGCTAGCTATGTATGGTTATAATATCTTTCACTTGAGCTAATTGTCATGATATAGCCTTTGTCAAATGAAGAGATATTGAAATGAGTTCAAAGAAATATTTCAGGTATAAACGATATTTGATTATATTTTACTAACCCATCAAAACAAGCTTGGTTAGTCTTATAGATGCAGGAATGTAACAAAACACAGCCATGGACATATGATATTTTTGGAGACACCTAAAGTCTCGTTAGAAGATTGTACAACATTGCTCAACATAAATGATTGCACATTAAAGGATGGAGCGACAAATAATCTGCTACAAAAGCTTTGATCAACTTTCAAGGAGGATGGACACACGTCACTTAAAGGATACATGTTAAAATGAGGGGGAGACTTATTCAAGTTGCACTCTTTTTCCCTCACTAAGTTTTGTCCCATTTGGGTTTTCTTAATAAGGTTTTTAATGAGGCAACATACATGATTCAGAAGTATCATGAGAAGAAAATATGCGCTGCACTCTTTTTCCCTTAGCTGAGGTTTTGTCCCACTGGGTTTTCCTAGCAAGGTTTTTAACGAGGCGGCATTTCAAAGCGTATTAAGTTGATAACCAGGGGGGAGTGTTATAAATATATTATAATATTATGGTTATCAACTCTTAAAATAGATTGGCTTCTTCTCCAAGTTTTCTTATTCTATATATACTACATTTTATCTTTTGTATTAGACACACCTATCAATGAAATATCAGCTTCTTTCTCCCTACATCTCTTTCTCTTATTGTTTGCTAGTAGGCTAGTTTTACAACAAATATATCTTTAGAAACCTTATTTATTACACGTTATGAATAAATGTAATTTTATATATTAAATAATAAAACAATATATCTTTAAAATCCTTTGTTATTGTCGTTAGTAAAATCACTTGATAAATTGTTTTAAAACTTGTAATTTTCAAGATAAAAATAAACAGATAGGGTGAGTTAAACATACTCCCTTTGTTACTTGTTAAAAATTATTTTTTTTTCTTGTTATTGTTAAAAATTATTGTTTTTTAATTTTTTTTATATTCTTAACGTTCGTTTGTAAATATGTAATTAAAAATAATTAATATTTATATATACATGAACATTAATCCAACAAACTTATCACTTCATTCAAAACAATCACCATAGAATTAAGAATTATTAAGTGAATGTTCGATTATAATTAAAAATAATTAGTATTTATATATACACGAACATTAATCCAACTAACTTATCAATTCATTCAAAACAATCACCATATAGTTAAGAATTATTAAGTGAATATTCAATTTATGATAGTTGTTATTTACTTTTTAGTGTTCAGTTAACTAATTTTGAGTGAATGTTTGATTTATTTTTAAAAAATATTGATTACGTAAATAATATATAGAACATAGAAGTTCAATGGATATACAATTTGGTGATTAAAAAATTAAAAAAAAGAATCATACGCTAATCGTAAATGTAATTAATTGATGGAAGTGTATGGTTTGATATAAGATAGATTCAAATTTTAAGAAAAGAATTGAATGCATGAATAATATTAAACGCATATATATTTAAATTTTAACTTTGCATTTAAAATAGTATTTTACTTAAATATAAGAGTGATTATACATGGTCTAATATGATGACAAGTGTCCTCAAAATGGTTTCTTTTATTATATAGTACTAGCGGTAAGACCCGTGTGCAAACATGGGTCGTTTCTTAGAAAACCATGCATAACACATATTGACAGAGAGTAAAAAAAAAAATTAGTGCAGACTTACAAAATTGATATAAATTAATGATCAACTAGATTTTAACCTTGCGCGCGTTGCGGCGCGCTAAACCGAGCAGTCCGAGATTCTGAAATAAGCACATCGTAAGGTATGTTGTGACTACCTCATTAAATTAAAACAAAGATGTCTACAATATGAAATGTTTGTCCACAGACTATGAAATGAGCAGATTGTAAGGACGTTGTGACTACCTCATTAAACTAAAATAAAGATGTCCATAATATGAAATGTTTGTCCCCAGATTATGAAATGAGCACAATGTTTTTTTAGCCATGTCACCCTCCTTAGAATCTATCTACCTCATTCAAGTAAAACAAAGTTACAAAAGAATCAGATCTTTGTAGTGGTTTACATTCCACCTTTCATGTAGCAGAAACATAGTCTGAGGATCATCTATATATATATATATAACTAAACAGCATACACTAACGAAACTCACCACTACATTTTCATTTGCCGTGACTTGATGAATAAAAATCAACAAGAATTATTATGTACACCACATGCTTAAAGCATGACAGATGTTATCCAGCATCTAATCTCAATATCTCCTTGGCCGTTCTCAACCTAAGATATGATACATGTTCCTACACCAAAGATTTAGTCCGTGTTCAGTTTAACCTCACAAATAAGATGGATGAGTCATGCATAATGCATATAAAATAACTGACCGCTTGAGACAGGCCACTGGAAAGCAACAACGCACCTAAATCCACCGAAACCAAAGTTGAAGCCTAAAAAAATATTATATCAGCGGAGAGAACAAAAGCTAAAGAAAAAGTTTCATCAAGTAAAAGGACAGCTGGTAAGTCAGTGGCAGCAAAAACTCTTTAATCCACCATCTTCAACAAACTGTAAAAGCTGACAATATGAGAATCGATTCCAGTGTAAACAAAACATAAAGGTGTTGTACGAAATAATAAGTATGGAAAGACAGAAATCCAAGATATCCAAGCTGCAAATATGAGAATCGATTCCAGTGCAACCATGAAGGTTTGTCGTACATTTCAGGAAACTTGCGGAAACCAGCATACAGTTCGCTCCTAAGCTAAGGCCAACAGGAACAACTATAGTCGAATTCGATGATAAAGCGCTATCATTTGTAGATTTTATTGCACTGCTACTGGAAGTCGTGCGCTCTGTGCCTTCTGTATCCTGCACAATATTAGGTTAGTGACCTACATTCGTGAAATGAAAAACTCCTAAAATGGGTATAAAAGATACCTTCTGGCCCTCGGATTTAGACTGGCCTCCTTCTAGTTGACCTGGATCTACAAGATAGCAAACTTATACAAACAAAATCATAGTAAGAACACCGATTAAACATAACATGCATATACATAATATGTGTAGAAAAATGAGTTTCACTCCATGTGCTATCATTGACCCCTCTAGCTTGCAAACTAACTCTAGTTGTAGCTACAGTTAGTCAATTATATTTTATATATAACAAAGCATTGTTAAGTGTTAGTTAACAGTTGTTATAACCTAATAATTTGAAAAAGTTAAGTCATGCCAAAACACCTACATACACATACACTATTTACACAACTGAAAATATATATTGGTTATGTAACGGGTCGAAGCATTTAGGTTTATAGAAAATGTATAATTTGTATAATTTTAGTACTTAATTAAACCAGCTAGTTATGTGTATAAAATTACGATAACAGAATGACATGAGATGACGTTAATGATGTCAGATATACACTCCTTTTACCTGGTGGGTGTGTAGTTGTGGTCGACTATTTAGAACTTCCGCGACCGATCTAATAAATGGGTGGAACATGTAAGTGAGGAAACACTTACCGGGGTTTCACCATCAGGTACCAATAGAGATGAGCATGGTAGCGAACCGATACCGATCCCGATATTTAAGAAAAGTTGGTACCGAATACCGTACCGAAAATACCGGTACGTTACCGGTTGTTCGGTATGATACCGGTTGTTCGGTATGATACCGGTTGGTACCGAATTCTTAAATTGATATATTGGCACCAAAATCATCAACCAGCTCTATCTCCCATTTTGGATACCAAGATTTGCAAAAAAGTTAAGGCATATACATTATAGAATATTGGAAATTTGAAGAACATGGTTAGGGAAATTAAAGCATTCGACTGTCATCTATTTGTCATTCTCTTTTAATTCATATTTGATACCAAATTCATATTTGATACCAAAAAGTTAAGGCATATTTGGTTAGGATCAACTAACAACTATGTTGTTGCTCAAATGTAAATTATTAAGTGTGATGGCTTTCATGTTGAATATTAAGTACGCCGGTTAAAAAATATCCTTTGTGTCGTAAAACCATCAAGTCGTAAGGTTAAGGTGACCCCAAACCTCAGCCATGGTCCCTGGTTCTTACATCAACAGACCGAACTGGCCATTTGGCATATTAAGACAGATCCTTGTTCAAGCACAAACATACCCAATGCAAGTATTCAGGGGTAACCCTTTACCCAAAAAAAACCCTCTGTTTATGATATGGGCCAACATTTGTTATGTTTTAATGTTCTATTATTATTATCCTTAATATTTTATTATTAATACAAATATATCAATTTCAGTTTAACATGCTAAGAAGTTTCAGTTTCACATACAAATATGTTAGGATCGTCATGTTTTGTTTCTAAGGATTTGGAATTTGATTTGGATTTATAATGAGCAGACTTTAGTTCTAAATTACAGTTCACCACCCTACTTGAATTATGGGTGGGAAATAGGAATAAGTGGTAAATCGGTACTAATTCGGTATTACCGAAAAATACCGGTACCAATCCCGAAAATCCCGAGCCCGAAAAAATGGTAAAACGTAATACCGATACCGAATACAACCGGTATGGTATCGGTACGGGACGGTACCGGTACGGTATCGGTATGGTATTGGTATTTGGTACCACATGCTCATCCCTAGTTACCAATGCGCTACCTTTATCTTTCTATCTTCTAATCATCGCAAAAAAACGCAAATAATACTTAAAAGAATAACTCTAAACCCCAAATCCAACAATCGACTACACACAAAATTGAACACCTCCGACAAGGTAAAAGCCATTAACAATATCTACATGAAAAATGAAAGCATACCACATAGAAATTATGCACAGATTAACCAATCACCTGAGTAAAAACATACCAACCTAAGGCGAAAGCAAAAAATTCAGCAATTAAACAAAACGTAAAAGAAACATACAGAATTTGAGCAAAAAGCAACCAGACTATAGCAACTGATATGTTGCAGGCGGCTAGGATGTCGGAAACCGGTCGCCGGAGACTCGCTAGGTCAGAACTAAACCACTAAAAACCCTTGAGCCGCCACCATCTACACATGCCGGGAACCTGCCGCCGGAGACACATCTCTCTCTCTCTCTCTTCTGAATCTCCCTTTCTCTCTTACTGGCACCTCTCTATCTTTGTTTCTCAGAAAGCACATAACAGCGACTTGAAAAGCATCCAATTTTCTTTTTTGAAAAACACCCAAAGCTAAGGGTACAAACAACCTATGCTTAAACTTGTTGCTTATTTATAGATTTTAATAGGTTTATTCAACAGCAATTCCATTATGTTGATAGCAAACCACTGTTGTCTATTAACTGTTAAAAACTCATGTTGCTTTCCAACAGACTTTAATAAGAACTGTCGTCCATTATCTCCAACAGAGCTTGCCAGATGGATAGATAGTAACTATCAGATGTTAGTCAACCCATGTCGTGCAAACACGGGTCGTTTCTTTGTCACGATATGCACAACTTTTTTTAACTTCAGCAATTGAGTAGACTTGTGAAAATCTAACGAAAGTTCATCAGGACTGTTATAACTAACCACTACTCCTTATAAAATATTATTTAGCTAGGTTATTACCCGAGATTGCTTCCCGGGCTCGGGAAACTTATTATATTAATTACTATGTGTTATTAATACGACCACATTACATCAAGCATCTCATTCGATTCAACAACAATGTCTTCAAATCACCGGATTAGATCATGAACCCATATTAGAGGTCAAACAAAAGCACAACAGGACCACATGAATAACATCATTTCCACTTTTACTTCAATGCACTTAAATGATAGGGTGATTTGGGATTTTGTAAAAATGTTTGTTTTTGTACTACTTTACAAAATTACATAGAATTCAAGAAAACGAAACAACGAATTAAACAGATGTTGAATTATTCAAAGTTCTGTTGAATACTAAATGAGATGTTGACCAGAATTCAAACAGATGTTGACCAAAAGTCAATCAGATGTTGACCAATAGTTAAACAGATGTTGACCTTAAACAGATGTTTGGTTTAAGGCCAAACATCTGTTTAAGGTAAAACATCTGTTTAAGTCCAAATATCTGATATAGAAGGCTAAACATCTGTTTAAGGTAAAACATCTGTTTAAGGTGAAACATCTGTTTATGGCCAAACATCTGTTTAAGGTCAAACAACTGTTTAAGTCCGAACCTCTGATATAAAAGGCCAAACATCTGTTTAAGTCTGAACAGATGTTTAACTTAATCAGATCTACTGTCTTCTCACAATGTTTTCCTCTTCAAAACACTGTTGAACCTAACATGGGTTTCCATTAACTATTGACCAAAAGGCAAATATGGGTTCAAACCACTGTTTGTTATTGTACTTCTTTACAAAATTACATAAAATTCAAGAAAACGAAACAATGACTTAAAGAACTATAATTTAACACATAATCTAATCGGGCAAAGCAATCTATTATCTGACAATTCCCTGGTTTTTACAACATGAAACACAACATCATCATGCCAAATACAGTCATATATATCCATCCATTATTCTGAATTCATAAACCCATAAATGCAGAAGAATGTCACATTTGCGATTAATAAACCAAGTTTCTACTAATTGCAGTTACTATTAGCAAAAAGAAGCATGATATCATGTATATATAAAACATAAAGTGCTAATAACAGTGTTTTAATATGTTAGCTTTACATAGCAACAAAACATCAAGTTAATTATTTAAAACAAAAAACATACAACATCACCATCAAAAAATTCATAGTTATAATATCTGATATCAGAACATACTTAAATGTCGTTGTTAAACTGAGGTAACTTGATTTAATACGATCTTCTATTGCGAAGACACGTATGTGAAGTGCAACATATCACCAAACCTCAAGTTATTCTCAGACATAAACTTTCGCCAACCGTCCAACGCATAACGTGACTTCAATTCATTTAACTCCGACTTAACATCATAAACCTCTACAACTCCAACCATGTTTTGAACTTTCAAATGATGAAGATCAACAGAAAGACCTGCACGTCTGGCAACTTCAACAGGAAGACGCTACATGTATTATGTAGAAAAAAATAATAGTCAGACAAATAAACATAAATCATTAGTTTGTTATAAAAAATGGTATACCAGCCTATAGTCTCCTTTGTGATCAAAATGAATGAACTCAGGGTCGAGAAGATGTCCAGAATGTTTTTTTGCATTCTTCGTAATCTTATTTCTATAGTTAAGCTTTTTCTGAACGTTGACGGCTCTCTTCCCCTTGATGAAAAAGTAAACATATACATGTGAATTAAAGGAATGTTGAATATATGCAAAAAAAAAGCAGTTTATATAAGATATACTAATTAAGTGGCGAGTATAGATACCTTAACTTTGTGAGCAGATGAAGAACATCCAATATGATCACTTGTGTCGACAGGTAAGGCAGCATTTCCCTTAGTCCTATTTTTGACCGTCTCCTTTCTCTCAGAAGTAACTTTACCTTTCTTCTTAACCTGTTGTCATAAAGTAACTTTAATAACCATAGTAATATAACAATCTTTAAGATGGTAAACTTACATCTTGTGTTTTATTCAATCGTGAAGACATGCGTCTCTTCGACGTGCATTCGGCATTGGTTGGTAGCTTCTTCTAAATAATACATTATTGGATAAATGTAACATCAGTAAACAACATTACTAATAGTTGTAAAAACATTAAATTCTTATATGTGTTAAATTAAAAATAAATAATTTTAATAATTTAGTAAGTACCTGAGTAACGGTTCTTCCTTCACCTACAGACACAACTTCTTCATCCTCATAGATATCGTGGTCAACATTAATGAAATAATTAATATAATGCTAAAATAATTAAAACTTTTACTGCTAATGCTAAATACATACGTACCTTGAATACATTCTCAACATAATCAGCCTTCGATATCTCAAGTACACTATCATCGTTAGATTCAGGTTTCTTCAAAAAGCAAATCTCAGTCTCATCTCTATAAACTACTACCTCAAAAACAACATCATCAATTCTACTAAACACAAGCAAATCATCCTCAAGTATCCCAACATCGTTGCACATTTCCGGCCATATTCTAGCAAATTCAAAGTTTGTATCAACCTTAGACACCTCAACATTCCAATAGGAACCCTTATAACAGATTTGAAATTTGCCACTTGGTGGGCTGTTTACGTAAAATTGTTTAATGAAGCAGTCTTCGATTACCTGCATAAAATTAAAAATAATGAATACTATACGTGAAGTATGTAACTTATGAGAATAAGTGTTGACACGTTTAAGATGCAAAAGGACTCAAGTTAAGATCAATAGTCATACCGTAAAACCAAATCTTGCATAACGATTAAACGTGAAATAAGATTCACCACACATGCCATCAACAAAACATGAAAGTTCAAGCCCAAAATCACCTAACGGTCTGCAAACCAACAAAGTATCCCTCGGCAAATTGAGATCTTTAACAACACTGTCCCAACCGTCAGTTATTATTGACGTTGAATTTTCTGTTCTGACCCTGACAACCCATTTTTTACCAGACTCATGATAGATTCGCAACTTATTTTTTTGCCAACAACCTCCCCAGTTTTGATTAGCAAAGGCTATAGGTACATCCTGTATATAATTTTTAAGTAGTGTAAGAAAATATAAACCATAACAACTGTTAAATATATATATCTCAATAAAAATAAATTATGTATATAAAAACATGTCATACCAGTTTCAAAGATTTTGGGTTATCAAGAAACTTGACAAATGTAGTGTACATGATAAAACCTGAATCAGTAAAGATGTTAAAAGATTGAAATTAAAAAGTTGGCTTCGAAGATTAACATTAACTTTTTGTATTAAGAGAGTATCTACTGAAATTAATCATAGAAATAGAGTATGAGTTCAAAATTTTCTGCAAATAATAATTATTTTAATATGTTCTCAACAAATGATTCAAACGCCTAACTAAACCCTTCTTGAATGTATAGCAATAAACGTTTAAAATCGTATTTGTAACAAGATAGGATTTAAATTAAAATCGGTTAAACAATATAAAGTTCATTACAATATGAATGTACATACCAGTTGCCGAAGAAAAAACAATAAAACCTCCAGTAATTAAAGTGTACAAGACGGAGAATAAGAAAGTTGAAACCCTAGAAAATGACTGGGAAGAAGAGATTTTTGAAAGAAGTCAGATGATAGATGTTTGATGTGTAATGATGCTAAAGAAATAATGACGGTTGTGTTTTCGTTTTCCCATATTTTCAACAGATGAAAAAATTTACACATACACCCCTTATTGAATTTGTTATTTACATTTACATTGAAAACCATGCATAACACATATTGATAGAACATATAGATACATGTATAGATATTGTACGAAAATGTGTTATCTATTATAGCTAAAAGACAACTATAAGTAAATATAAAAGATATTTAACAAACTTAATAAAAGATGTCTAACAAAATGTGTTTGGAAACCTCTGTTGGTCGTTCGGAACAGTGTGAGTCAAACAATCGTTAGATAAACAGAAGTTATGAGAACAGATGATAACTTTCAGCAGTTGTTTTATTTTTAGCTAACATCTGTCCACGTCAGAACCTCTGTTGTCATAATGGATGACAGTCAGCAGTATAGTAAATCAACAGTCATTAGGATAAACAGAAATTATGACAACAGGCGGTACCATTTAGCAGTGGATGTATTTTTAGGCAAGCATAAGTTTCAAAAACAGTTGTTTTCAATCGGTGTAACTCAACAGTCGTAAGTCTAACATCTGCTATTAGCCCAACCACTGTTAGTATCAAATTCTCTGTTAAACATTTTAAGATTGAAAACATACCTTTTATAACAGCAGATGCTCTCTTTTGTCAGACTTTAGCTACAACACACCTTTTATAACAACAAAATATACCGTAAATTCTTCCAAAAAACTGTTATTGACATACAAAATTATATAATAATACTTATAGCAGACCTTATATAATAATACTTATTCATCATTAGCCCAACCACTGTTATTATCAACTCCTCTATTAAGCATTTTAAGATTGAATATCATCTGTTGTTCGTTAACATATGTTGACCAATAGCAGACATTTGCCTCTTCAGACATTTATTCAACAGCAGATGTTCTCTTTTATCAGACTTTAGCTACACATCACCTTTTACAACACCAAAATATACAGTAAATTCTTCCAAAAAACTGTTATTGATAAACAAAATTATATAATAATACTTAGGAATGACTGAAATAATTATAATGAAGATGCGACAACAAAGATTAATACTATTAAAATTTATTCATTTAGTCAACAGTGGTAAATCAAACAGTCGTTAGCATACACAGTTGTTACATCATCAGCAGATGTTCTATTTTACCAAACTTTAACTACAACAGACCTTTGAAAACTCCAAATATTGACCTCTGTTGACTTACCAAACAGATGTTCAGACACAATTAAACATCAACATAATCTAAATCAAACTCAAAAACTAAATAAGTAAAACTAAAACGCAACATAGATTCATAAGATTAAAATTTATTCATTTATTCATGACATTAAAAGTCCAATAATTACATCATATACTGAACAACATTAAAGTTCAAATCTAACAATAACATCAAGAATTAAGAAACTTTAGCTTCAACTCCATCGATTGCTGAACCTCTCGATGTATGTCCTTCAGCATCGCCATGAACTCCACGTCTCTATCACCGCACTCTATATTACTGACAACACAAAGCTCACGAGCGGAAGTTGAAGGCATCCGCATAAGATCTTTGGAAACCTGCTCTCTAGTGAACAGGTCAACTTGCAATCCATCAAAACATCTCTTCAGCTCTTGAAGAGTAGCCCTATCTTCATACACTTGTTCCTCGATTTGCCTGACAAAACGCTGCTTTAAATCATCTGATTTTGCATTTGTGAATGACGCCATTTGAATAAACTATATTACTCGACTTTCCTGAAAGTATGATATCTTCGAAGGAAGATTTTCTGAAAAACAGGTGAAGTGACTAGGAGTTTATATACTGAAATTTGTAATTGTGAAAACGTGTACATTTAATATAAACATATTAATGCATATTTCAAAACAGCAGTCTTTTAATGCAAAAACCTTTTCAAACCCCAACTTTTATGGGAAAACTGTAAATTAAATATCAAGAAACCCAAGGGACAAAATTTCGAAGTTTAAAGAACAAAAGCAAATTATCACAATTACAATTAACCTCTTCATTTACCATGTAGATGCGTTTTTAAACTCTATAAAAGACCGATGATTACTTTTGATTCAAAACGTCAACAAATTGTCCTACAAATCACTTTCTGTCAAAAATTGTTCCAAATCAGAAAACCAACAAAAAATCTACATGGCAAACTTCAGCTTCTACCACTGGTCAGACACCAGCGATGTTAAAACACAATTCTCGATGTGGTCACTCAAAGAACAAAGAACAGACGAAGAACTAAACAGGAAAGTCGACATAATCAATGACACTAATTACAACAAAACCTGGAACAGCATAGCATTGCTCGATGAAGTCCTCCACTCTCCTCCATCAGAGTTCCAGAAGAATGCAGAAGAGTTTCTGACACAACTTCTAAAACAGGATCAGAAAATCTACAACATGCTAACTGACCTGAAATTCAAAAGAGAGCATGAAATCACATGGAGAAAGGCTAGAGTCTACGAAATCCTAGCAAGTGTTAACTCTAGCGTGTAATACTTTATAAATATTTCATTAAATTTCTATTTTTCTATGAAGTAGTACATTTTAATAATATAAACATGCATCTTAACATATTCTAAAATGTCAGTGTAAATAAAAACTCTCAACATCATCAACAGTTAATCAAAATAAGAAACAAACCTAAAATGCAAAGGTCTCTTCTCAACTGTTGTAGCACATCTGACTTTTCACGATAGAAGATACATATCGTCCATTCAAGTTGCAACTCTCCCATCAAAGAAGGTAGCACATGCAACTTTTCGCGATGTTGCAACAATTATACTGCAACATCGATATTGAAAGGTTGATGTGTGATGGGAAGCTTCATTGAAACGACGATGTTGGAACAATGATACTGGAACGATAACATGTAAACAGAATCATCAAACATTCGAACAAAGAAGTGTAATCGAAGAATAGCGGCTGAATCACGAGAAAGATGCATTTGAGAGAGAGAGAGAGAGACACACTCGCAGATATGAGCGAGAGAGATTTGAATGTGGAGCCAGATAATTATGTCTTATTTATAGGATTAGAATATATGGTTTGAATTTTGAATTTTGAATATGGAGCCAGAATTTTGAATTGGGAACAGATGTTTGATTATAAAATGTTGAGGGCAGATGTTGAGGGAACTGGGTTTGAATTTATAACATAGGTTTGAATTTTGGAGATAGGTAGTGGTTTGATGGCAGGCCTTTGGAATATGAACGTGGGCCACCTTTGAATTTTAAAGTCTTTTAATATTAGACATTATGATGTAATAATGACATAAGAAAAGCCTTGTTGGACAGCCTCTCCAGCTGACACATTAGCGTTTCTTATGTCATTGAAGTTTCTTCTTTTATAGAAAGTATAGATAGATTCTTAAAATAATACAACAATATCTTTTTAAAGTCTGAATATCATTTATCGACTATAATCAAGATATGTCACTGCGAGAGATACATGGCATTCCATATTTTTTTTTGAACGGAAAATTTGAATCACTGAAGGAGCACTAGAGTATCATCGTGTCATCAGCGGAACCAGCTGATCATATTCATCTCCACTAGGCAATACTGCCTATACACCAATTCAGGAGGAAATCCAATAAATCTGAGAAAAAACCATTTGTGATAATCGAACCTATAACCTAACGGTTCCTAAGTCATATCTCACCATAAAATGTCACTAGGTTATAATGCCAATGGAGTACATTCCATTCCAATAATAGTGGAATATTGCTTTCTGTTAGGGCTGGTAATTTTACACGAATACACGACACGAACCTACACGAAGTTAACAGGTATCGTGTATTGCCTTAACAGGTATCGTGTACCAAACAGGTAGACACGAGATTACCTGTTAATTTTCATGTATAAACAGGTTAAATACTTGTTTACCTGTTAATACCCGTTAGTACACGATAAGAAATTAAATTAAATAAAACTCATCAGCCATGTGCGTGTGGGTTCCTTAATTCCTTTCTATTTTCATTCCTCATTCAATTAAAAAAAATAAAACCCTAAACTCCCTCTGTAACTCTCAGATAGCATGTCGTGTTTGTGTTTTTGTTCGTGTTAACATGTATTAACAGGTAATTTTCGTGTATAACAGTCAAATAGTCGTGTTAACAGGTATTAACAGGTAATTTTCATGTATATCGTGTTGTGTTCGTGTTCGTGTTTGAAAAAAGGATACGAGAAGTTATCATGTCGTGTTCGTGTATCGGATTTCGTGTATCGTGTCTTATCGTGAACGGGTATACACGATATGCCAGCCCTACTTTCTGTAGGGAACTTAAGTGCGCATGATTCAGTTTGCAATTTGTTAAAAAATGAGTAAACTGCTATTTTGGTCCCTATGGTTTGGTCAGTTTTGCGATTTTAGTCCAAATTTCAAAGTTTTTGTATCTGGATCCCTGTTGTTTCATTTTTATTGCCATTTTGGTCCAAAAGTGAAATCATGTCAGATTCCCCTAATTAAACCCTCAACTTTTGTCCTTTTCCACAGGGATAATTTTGTCATTTACGTTTTATTATAACTGATTATCAATTAAAATTAATAAAACTAAATTATAAAAAATGATACTCGGTCTCTCTCTCCTCTCTCTCTCTAAAATCATCTCTCTCCTAAACTTTATCACCACACACACACAGAACTTAATCAAACATCCACCACCACCATCATTGCCACCCTTCACCGGATAACATCCACCACCACCTCTAATAGCCATCGCCCACCAGAAACACTCCAACACCTCTAACCGCCATCGCCCACCACCGGATTGGAACCCTAGAAAACTTCCAGCCACCATCGCTCACAACCACTACAACCCCATCACCTAACCCTGTTCCACCTCGTTTCCAGGTCTGTTGAAAGCCGCCACTAACAATCACCGGAGACCACCACCGTCACACCTACCGGCCGAACTACAGTTATCATCGAAAAGCTTCTTGAACAAACTGACAAAATCATCAAAAATAAAGTCAAACTACAAGGATTTATGATGCAAGTTAAATAAATTATTATACCGATGATTAACATGATGAATAAGTACAACAGAACTATTTTCCATTTCTTTTACTGCTGCTTATTGTGATCTTCTTCTTGTTCAGACAGTAATGGAGTTTTCAAGGTGAGTTTGGTCATCATCTTTGACAAAGTGTGGTACACATGAGGATTGGTGCAGACTTATTTATTTCTGATTTCTAGCCAAACTTATTTCTAAAATCACATGGTTAATGATTTTGGGACAATTTGGATTCACACAGTGGGGGTAATCATAGTTTTTGAGTTGATTTAGAGATGATGCCTGATTGTAGAGGGTAGAGGGTGGTGGTGATGGTGGTTGAAGATGATGAAGGGTGGTGGTGGTGGTCGTAGTGGTTGGAGGTGGCGGCAAGTGAGAGAGAAGGGGGGGGACGATGAAGGGAATTTAGAGAGAGAGAATTCAGACTTTTGTTTTGTTTTTATATTGGGTCAGGTTTTAATAATTTAGTTTTATTAATTTTAATTGATATTCAGTTATAATAAAACGTAAATGACAAAATTACCCCTGTGGAAAAGGACAAAAGTTGAGGGTTTAATTAGGGGAATCTGGCATGATTTCACTTTTGGACCAAAATGGCAACAAAAATGAAACCACAGGGACCCAGATACAAAAACTTTGAGATTTGGACTAAAGTGGCAAAACTGACCAAACCACAGGGACCAAAATGGCAGTTTACTCTTAAAAAATTAATTAATGATGCTTTCATGTAAACATATAGTTTGTCTTCTTCTTTAGCAAGCCAGTTTAATATGTTAGGGGAAGGTTCATTTGAGAAGAAAATTTTATTGGGAAGAAAAAGAATAAAAGGGTATAATTGTAAAACATTAAATAGTTTTTTTTTCTCATCTCATTTATTATTATGTTTGACTAATTAATTAGTCATTAAGACTATAATCCTCCACACTAAATATTTTTGCCTACACACATCAAAAGTTATCCTACACATTTCGAAATTTATCTTAGACATATTGAAATTTATCCTACACAACTCGTAATTTATCCTACACGCCTCGTATTTATCCTACACTTTAAATGAATTTTTATTTTTATTTTTTGTGAAAAATATATATCTTAAAAATAAGTTACAAATTTAATATAGTTAGTTATTAAAGATGAAACTACCAATTAATGATGTATGTAAGTTTACTAATATACCCTTATAGTTACATTAAGTACAAATATTAAATGAAGTCTAATGAAGCATTCCTATTGGTTGAAATTTCTTCTTTTTTCTTCTTACAAATAATTTCTTCTCATTTGAACCCTCCACTAATATGTTAATATACTTTACTCTCATATGTTTTAGGGAAAGACATAGTTAGTGAAAACTATTGTGCATTGTATGATATATGTGGAACCAAGATAATAAAAAGATGATATCAAATTATCAGCACGCAAACAAATGAAAGTAGCATATTTGGAAACAAATCAGACAAAATTTCACTACCACTAATATATATTTATTTTACCTGCTTTATAGCCGAGTGACAGTGAATCATTATAAGTCAACTCAGATCCCATTCTAAGGTTTTTTAAAGTGGAATTCAAGAAAGAATCAACTTAATTAAGCAAATGACTTATTTTGCTTATTTGCTTTCTGAAAATGACTTATTTGCTTATTTGCTAAGCAAATAAGCAAATAAGTCATTTTGAAAAGCTCTGTTTGGCTAAGCTTTTCAAAACTACTTATTTGCTTATTTGCTTTTCAGAAAAGCAAATAAGCAAATAAGTAGTTTTGAAAAGCTTAGCCAAACAGCCCCTAAGATTTGATCTCGTTCTATATATTGTATGTTGACTTTTTTGTTGGCCATAAATGATTATGTTTATTTAATAGAAACTCAAAAGAGGAAGAAAATGATAAGGGGATGAGTGTTTAGAGTAAATTACATTCAATGTAAATGATTAAGAGAGGAAAAATCGTAAGATCATCATTTAGTTGTGGTACCATAGGCATAATATGTTATACGTGGCATCTTAAAACTTTGTGTAAATTACATCTTTGTCCATCCAGTTTGCTACATAATGTATTATAGATTATATGTGTTGAAGTTAATATACTACCTTTCCATGAAAATCTCCATTTTCCATTTGGTGATCAATGAGTACTTTTGTAGCAACATTAGGAGGCTCGCGGTCTCTTTTTACCTAATGATCACCATTCACCATGAACTAGTAAGGAAGCCCGTGCATCACGGCGAGTATGAAATGCAACCACATTACTCTTGGGATTAGTATTTTGATTATTCAGTTGATATTAAGTTGACGGATTGATCCTGACCATCTTTAATCTTGGATTCAAAACTTTAAAGTTTTAGCTAGGTTTGGTTGGCTAGCCATTAAACCCAAAATAGTGAATTTAGCTTGGGCCTCCCTTTTGTAAGACAAAAGACATTCGAAGTTTTGTTTAACTTGGTGATGTGGGATTATATCAAGAATGCAATCCATTTATATAACTCATCCTTTTTTTCATTTTCTATTCTCCACCGATGTGGGATAAGCACATATGTTATGTGTTTTGTGTTACTATACGGGCCAAAGGGCCGATTAAGCAACACAAATAATAACTAAAAGCCTGGTGGGTATTCATCTTTTATAACCACATCCCCTTGCAAATTTTCTTAACCAGGTCATGTGGGAGAGTAAAATACAGGTTTATGAACTTTTTTGGAGTTCAACCTCGTTCAACCCGGCCTACTCGGTTAACCGATCTTGTAGTTTTCTCCACCAAATTATGCCTTGGCTAACCATTAAACCCACAATAGTGATTTTAGCTTGGGCCTCCTTTTTATAAGACAAAAGACACTCGAAGTTTTGTTTAACTTGGTGATGTGGGATAGATCCCGACCATCACATTAGCACTTTGAGCATGCATTTAGTATACTAGGGTAAGCATGCAATCCATTTATACAACTGGTACTTTTTTTTTCATTTTCCATTCTCCAACAAAGCCAAAATTGATACCATCTCCAAGCTCTTGCTGCCTACTTCTTTGAAATCTTTTAGGAGTTTCCTGGGGCATACGGGTTTCTATCGTCGTTTCATTCGTGACTTTTCTAAGATTGTTTATCCGATGACCCAACTTTTAGAGAAGGAGAAGCCTTTTGAGTTTACTGATGAGTGTGTGAAGACTTTTGAGTTGATAAGTTAGTGAGTGCTACTATTCTCGTTGCTCCCGGTTAGAACCTTCCATTCGAAATATGTGTGATGCGAGCGACTTCACAGTTGGGGCAGTCTTAGGTCAGCGTAAGGAAAAACACTTCCATCCTATCTATTACGTGAGCAAAACCTTATATGATGCTCAATAGAACTACACCATGACCGAGAAGGAGTTGTTGGCAGTCGTATTTGCATGTAATAAATTTCGTTCCTATCTCGTGCTTTCTAAAACCATCATTTTAACAAACCATGCAACTCTTAAGTATTTGTTTTCTGATGTGCTTAGAAAGTTATAAATAAAATTATATACAAACACAAACCAGGTTTTAAGGTAAAAACACAAATACTATCTATACATGTTCTAGGCAAGCGTACCTATCAATATATAGTATTGCTAAGGTAAGTACCCAAGTATCAATCTGTGAACACAAAATCTATTAGTATCAAACCTACTACTTAATATGCAATCTAATGAAATACTGAAATCAACACTTAAGATTTGAATTACTAAGAATTACTACCAAGATTTAATAAAATAAAACCAACCTATCTCGAATCAACGAAGACTTTTTAACTTTATGATAGACGGACCTGTTAAACCACTCCAAGACCTAACTTTCCTATGGCGTAAGAAGTGCTAAAATAGACCACTACCGCATACGTTTAATCTTATCAAACTAGGCTTAAGACTATAGAAGAGTCGGCTGAAGGGTAAATGTACTAAAGCGTTGGCTTTGGGCCTCCAATCTTCAAGGGCCCCAATTTTTCCAATGGAAAATTATTAACTTCAAAGTGAGTTATGTTTGGGCCTTTTAAGTAGCTTAAATTCTAAGCTAATTGATAGTGAATTAGGACATAATGCACAAATCAAACGGCGCTTGGAGAATTGAGAAAGAATCTAGACTCCAAACACTGCTTGGAAAATCAAAAATCGAAACACTGCTTGGATAATCATGAATCGAAAGGCACCAGAAATCATTTTTGAACCAGCACCAATGCACCATACAAGGTTTCTGAAAGTAAATGGAGATGCAGAGGTCAAATTAAGTAAACTGAAAGCAAATTGCTTCTGAAAGTTCTCAAAGGTTAGTTGATTGTGTTTAAATCGTTTCTTATTAAGCATTTGCTTATTTAGAATATTGAAACAAAACAAAATGTTCATACTGTTATAGAATAAATCCAAGAATTTAAAGTAAACTAGAGAAGAGAACTATTCAATGAGGCCTCTATATTTGTATTTGTAGGTTTATATGTCGGTGGCTTGTTTTATGAAACCCTCATATTTCAATGTTATGATATTTTGTTTTTATGTTGGTTGCTTGTTTTATGACTTTGATTGCATCCATTCTTTATGTTCCACTAGCAACTTATTGTTCTAGGGTTAATAATTGTTTTTTTGTAAGGCATACATTATGCATTGGCAATGGCATGCTTTCAACTACACACAAGTATATTATGTAAAAAGTGCGACAAAGGTCACAATTACTCTAGATTGGATGTCCAGGTAAAAACCACTAACCCTTAGCCTAGTCTTATTTTATGGTTGTACTTTGTTGTTGCTTGTTTCCTACTTTGTTTCTAACATATGTTTGTTTCTTTACTTCTTTATTCAGTACGAAGTTTTTTAGATTTAGGTTCTGTTTGGTATGGGGTAATGGAATGGACGAGAGAATGGAATGGATGAGGTAATCGAATAGACGAGGTAATGCAATGGATCATTACCATTCCATGTCTTGTTTGGTTACAATGTTGGAATGAAATGAATTATTATTGTGTATTGTTTGGTAGGCAAGAAAAACGAAGGAATAAAATCAGCGGTGAGTGGTGATGGTCGGTGGTAGTGATTGTGGGTGGTTATAGGTGGGTGGCGGTGGTGGGTGGTGGTGGAGGTGGCGATGGGTGGTGGTAGCGGCGACGAGTGGCGGTGGATGCGGCGAAGGTGGGTGGCGGTGACAGGGGTGGCGGCGGCGGTCGTCGGTGGTGGTTGGTGGCGGCCGTGGTGCTTGGTGGTGGTGGTTGTGGAGGTGACGATGGTGGTGGGTGGCGGCGGCGGTGGGTGGCAACGGTGGTGAGTGGTGGCGGTGATGGGTTCCGGGTGGAGGCGGCGATGGTTCGGTGGTGGGTGGGTGGTGGCGGTGGTGGTGGGTTGTGGTATTGATGAATGGTGCAAGAGGGGATGGAATGAAAAAAAAACATGGGGTGGATGGAATGATTTTGAGGGAATGGAATGCCATGTGGAATGGGTGATTCCATTCCATTGACCAACCAAACACCCTTTTCTTCATTCCCTCGTAATAATCCATTCCATTCTCCTCTCATTCCTGTATACCAAACATTACCATAAGGTCTTAATCTTTTAGGGGCTTACAGTAAGCTTTAGTAAAAAAACTTTAAGGTTTTGAGGAAAAGTCGGATAAAGGAAGACTTAAACTAATGAAATTTGGTAAAGGCCCATGGTTTTCATCTCGCTTTAGGCCTCCAAAACAATTAAGTCGGCCCTGGACTATAGACACACCTTTAGACCTATTTCAATAAAGCTAGTGACCATACGGATTCTTATGACTTAAAGTTTCTAGCCTAGTGCTCAAGGGGGTCAACGAACCGAGCGAATTACGACTACCAAGGTAAGACATTTAGAAAACCCTAATTAGTTTCTAGACCCTTATAGTCAGATTCTTCCCGTAAACAGAACATATGTTTAACCAATTATGACGATTAGCTATCTATTACCGACTAAAGTGTCAAGACCAAGGCTATATACCCCAGAGATAGTAAATACCGAATCTAACATGCATAACCTCATAAAAAGATCAATATCACCACACAACTAACACCATAACCAATTTCAACATACACGCATATGCATCATAAGAACTAATCTTACTACATTACTAAAATCATACATAAATAAATTAACGTATCATCTTATCTAGACAGTTATAAAAAATTTAGTTTAACATGACAAACAAATTCAAAACAGAAATCAAATTTATCATCATGACAGAAGTTTCAAAGATTGGAAAACTGTAAAGAATAACCCGTGGAATCAATAGTTGCTTCTTTTTATAACCCTTTTTTTACCAGTTCATGATCTCTAGTCTTGCTTTAGGGTTTCCATCACATTCCTTATATATCACATAGCCAAACCCTAGCTTCGATCGACTTACGGGTCGTGACATGGACTAGCCCATGATTCGTAACCTGGATTGGGTCCCACTCTGGCCTAATTCCCAATGTAGATCTTGTATTCTGTATAAATGGTGGCGGTTACGGTTCGTGTCCATCTATAACAACCCTCCTAAAACATCCTAAAACAACCCTAGCACCCCTAAACGTCCTAAAATATATCCCGTAGGTGAAAAACATATCCAAATAACCTTAATATTAATAAAAAAACAAATAAATATAGGGTTCTCGCGGGCCGCGACCCGGACCCTCAGGTCTGTCACGGGGAGCGACGGCCTTTACTTGCCGGGCACTTCATTGCGCCACGTGTCACATCTCGTGTCGATTCTACCTGCTGATTCGCCATGCCTATAGCCTAGCCTACGGCTCTCGCGGGCCGTGAAGGAGGAAGGGGGTGGGCGTCGCGGGGCGTGAGCCGCCTCTCGTCAGCCCTATAAAAGGAGGCCGATGCCTCATTCAATCGTCGCTCAATTTCTTTTCTTTCTCTGACATTATAGTGCGAAAATTAAGGGAATAATACCCCCTAAAAAGCGAAGCTCTGCCTCATTGTAAGTATTATAACCCCCGATCAAATATTTGTTACCCTGCCCGATTGATTTTGGGCTCCGTAACGCATGTCAAGGCTCTGCCTGACTCAGTCGTTGGAGTTCTGTCTCGTGTTGTACAGCTAATGTGATTTGGGTTATCTTACTAACACGTGTGCATTGTTTAATTTTAAATAGATAATAACCAGAAGAATCACCAGGAAGCTATAGTAGTATCACCTAAGTCAGCAATGTGAGTACATCTTATTTTTGTCACTTTTTTGTGAGTACATTCTCTTTTTGTAAACCTTTTTTTGTGAAAACATCAAATGATTTAAATTATACTTAACAGTGATTGAGTCTATGTATTCTACAATTACTGCCGGTATGTTAGGGTTTTGTATACATTATTTGAAATCCGTTACTATTGGACAAAGAGTTAGCCAATGAGTAATATGACCCACAAATCAGGATTGACAGTACTGAATGAGTAATTGGGTAGATATAAACATTGTAATTGCTCTTAATACTGTAAAGTTATAAAACTGCTTTGATTAAACTGGGATGCACTCGCCAGTATTTCTTGCTGATAAAACCTTTCTAAAACGCGTTTCAGGTAACTTAATGTGAAGCTAATAGAAGCCAGCTGGAGAGCACTAAAGGTTTAGAAAAGTGGCTATAAAAGTTACCAAATTAAAAAGGAGTTTATGTTTTCAATAATTAGGGTTTATCCCTACAAATGTATTGTCAAATGAAACTTGGGTTTTATCCCATTTATTATTATAAAAGTTTGGTGTTTAACTCTGATAAATAATATTTCCTAACTACGGTCATGATGTATAAATTCCACTGCCATATTAATAAACACCGATACCACCCGCTCTGAGTCTCGCGGCACCCGCTCCCGGAGCAGGGGTCAGGGGCTGCGACAGAAGGTGGTGTCAGAGCTACAACCACTGGTTTAAGCCAACGAGGTGTTCTGCTGATACCTAAAGTTTAAATAAATTGTGTTAGGAAATAACTTTATGATTATGTATAAATATGTATATTATTGTTTTGTGTTATTTGACAATTTGTTAGTTTACAGTATGAGTGAGCAAGGTGCATCCGACGCTTATCGTCAATTAGCTAGTTCCCCAAATGATGAAGGAACCTCATCTCAGCCAAACCCCTCAGGATACTCAGCTGATACTGAGGAAGGAAGGAATATTTATCTTTAAGGCAAAGTCTGAGGAACCGTTCCCTCCTAAAAAGAGAGGATGGTTTAGTAGGGGAGCGCATGAGAGGAGGAAGAGGATGAAGAAATTACAACAACGGAGAGCGTTAGCCAGAGCGAATAGGGAAGTGAATGCTCAAACTCAAGAAGCAGTTAATAGACCATTGTGGAAAGAGGAACTTGATAGGCAGTTAGCAGATTTCCATATGTTAGCCACTACAGAAGTAGACCTAATCTGAACCAAATAGCTGAACCACCACTGTTTCCCTTATTTCCAGAACAACAAATGTTAGAACCCAATCAAGATGACCAATTCCCAATCCCAGATGTCGACCCCTATGAAATCCCTAGAATCCCAAACCCCATAGCACAGTATACTGACCTGAACCCTTTGGATCCATTTTGGAACGACCCCAGATATATTCAAAGTGTAATAAGAAACCCATACCCTTATGGACACCCCATACCTCGATACCCTGATCCAGTACCAGCACTCATGCCACCTATGAGCCAAGAAAATTTGGAAGAACTTTGCTCATATGGTGATGAGTTAGTAGAAGAAGGAGATAGAATCCGACAGATAGGAGAGAAGCTAGTGTGGAAGTACGTCGAGCGTGAGATACAGGATTGGATACACGACACCTAGAATAATATATAGATATGTGTGTAATTTTGTATTTTGATAATATATATATATATATATATATATATATAACCAACTAGAATAAATAAACTAAAGTACCTATCGATGCATAATTACTAGTATGTTTAATTTTTAGTTGTAAGTTGTAATCGATGCATATATATATATATATACATATAGAGGAAGGTTAACGTACATTACAGCTTAACGTACATCACGTACGACAGGTAATTACGCACGTTCATTTTAAAATCACGCACGTTATAACTCAAAAATCCAAAATCACGCATGTTGAAACACAAAAATCATGCATATTGAAAACATTAATCACGCATGTTATAGAACAAATCACGCACGTTGTCGTACGTGAAGCACGTTAAGCCGTAATGTACGATATACTTTTTCTATATATATATATATATAAAAGAGTAAAGTCACAATGTTCGACGTTTTTATCAATCTGCTTGTGTGATTATTTGTATAAATTTTACTCTGTGATATTGATACCTGATAAATGTTTACAATTCAGATGCCGAACGAAGTAAATCAGGAAAACCAGAATAATGATAATAACGGGAACCAAGTGAATAATAGTGCCATCGAACATATAGTCACACAAGGAATTATAGATGCTATGCCCTATATTATCAAAACTGTTAAAGAAGTAAAAAATAATAAATCTGTAACTGGAAGTAAACCTCAACCCACTGAACCAAGTCACAGTGTGAACGAAAATAACAGACCACTAATCCAAGCTCCAATTCCAAAAAGAAGAAGAACCATCTCGTATGGTTGTTCTTGTAAGGAATTTTTGGCTTGCAAACCAATAGAATTCTCAGGCAATGAAAGAGCCATTGCAGCCTTACGTTGGATAGAAAAGACAGAAGCAGTCATAAAAATATGTAAATGTGCAGATGAAGATAATATTATATTTGCTTCTTATCTTTTTAAGAATGCAGCCTTAGAGTGGTGGAATACCATTATCCAGTCTATAGGAAGTGACAGAGTTTATAATATGGAATGGACCAACTTTAAGGAGATAGTTGAAAGAAAATTTTGTCCTCCTCATGAAAAAGAACAGATTGCCAATAAGTTCTTAAATCTTAAAATGATTGGAATAGACTGCAAAGGTTACACTACCATATTCTTCGAATATGCTAGGATAGTACCAACCTTAGCCTCACCTGAGCCAGTGTTAATCTCCCGATACGTTTGGGGATTAATTAGTGAGATCAGACATGTAATCAAAGCAACTAGGCCGCAAACCATAGAAGAAGCAGTAGAACTAGCCAACACCCTGACTGACGAATTGGTACGTACATAAGAGGAAAACCAGAGAAAGAACCTAGCTCAAAGGATTACCCAAGAATTTCGCTACAGTAATTCCAACCGTGGGAAAGGTACAGGTTCTCCCTTTGTACCCTACTGCAAGTATTGCAAAAAGAAGCACTCTGGAAGGTGATCAATATATTGCAACTTTTGCAAAATGTCTGGACATAAAGAAGAAGACTGTAGGAGGAAACCTAGCAATAGGTTATGCTACAATTGTGGAGAAACTGGTCACATCAAACCGAACTGTCCGAAACTAGCTCTAGCAACAACCAGCAAAGCCAAGACAACTGAAGGACCCAAGAAGAATGCCAGAGCATTCATTCTGACAGCTGAGGAAACCAAGATGATTCCGGATGTGATAGCCGGTACATTTTTAGTTAATGATATTTTTGCCAAAGTATTATTTGACTCTGGTGCAAACCAAAGTTTTATCAATACTTCTTTCTACCAACTTCTCAACCAACCATTGACTAAACTTCAACAAGACTGTCTAGTGGAGACAGCAAATGGAGATTTTATTAAGATAAGTGAAATCTTGCAGGGAGCAAGAATATAAATTTTGAACCATAATTTTTCTGCTAACCATTACGCAATGAATCTAGCTGGATTCGATGTTTTATTAGGAATGGATTGGTTAGTAGCCAATCATGCCAGTATTTTATGTGATCAAAAGTCAGTACAAATAAGTACACCAAAGGGTGAAAAGATCACAATTAAAGGAGACAAACCAACCAGGTCAACAAAATTCATCTCTGTGATGAAAGCTGCAAGTTGTGCAAGGAAAGGAGGAATAGTGTATATGATTTCCATAATCATTAACACTAAAGGAAAAGAATTAAAAGATATTCCTGTAATATTTAAATTCTCAGACGTTTTTCCAGAAGAGTTACCTGGATTACCGTCAGATAGAGAGGTTGAATTTAGGATTACCTTATACTAAGAACGGCACCGATTGCAAGGCACCTTATAGGGAGCACCGGTGTTATTTTTCAAGAAGAAGGACGGATCAATGCGTATGTGCATTGATTATAGGGAATTGAACAAGGTTACGATTAAAAATCGGTACCCATTACCGAGAATCAATGATCTGTTCAATCAACTTCAAGGAGCTCGATTCTTTTCTAAAATCGACTTACGCTCTGGATATCATCAATTGAAAGTACAGGAAGAGCACATTCCTAAAACTGCTTTCAGAACAATGTACGGTCATTATGAATTTACCGTCATGCCATTTGGTTTAACCAATGCCCCAGCTGCATTTATGGACATGATGAACAGGATATGTAAGTCATACCTTGATAAATTCATAATTGTCTTTATAGATGATGTTCTAATTTAATCTAAGAGTAAAGAGGATCGTGCAGAGCATTTGCATATACTTCTGACATTATTGAGAAAACAAAAGTTGTATACTAAATTCCCAAAATGTGAATTCTGGTTACAAGAAGTGCAATTCCTTGGACATCTGGTTAATCATGAAGGAATTCATGTGGATCCCACAAAGATCGAGGCGATTGCCACATGGAAAGTCCCTGAATCACCAACGGAAGTAAGGAGTTTTCTTGGACTGGCAGGATATTATAGACGGTTTATCCAAGATTTCTCTAGGATGGCCATTCCATTAACCAAACTGACCTGCAAAGCAGTTAAGTTTGAATGGGGACCAATATTTTGGAAGAAGCCTTTAGAATTCTTAAGCAAAGGTTAACCAACGCACTCATACTCGCATTACCAGAAGGAACTAAAGACTTTATAGTCTATTGTGATGCGTCTAAGTTAGGATATGGATGTGTGTTGATGCAATGTCAAAAGGTTATAGCTTATGCCTCTAGACAACTTAAGAAACATGAAGAAAATTATACAACCCATGATCTAGAGTTAGGAGCCATAGTTTTTTCCCTTAAGATTTGGAGACACTTTCTTTATGGTAATAGGTTTGTTATCTTCATAGATCATAAGAGTTTAAGGTACATTTTTGGGCAAAATGAATTAAATATGAGACAGAGACTATAACAACCCTCCCGAATATTTTCTGACACCCTAATATATTCTAAAATATCCCTATATGTCTCAAAATATACCCCGTATGTGAAAATCGATCCCAAAATACGATATAGCATTAAAAATAAAATAAAAACAAGATTTTTAAGTCCCTCGCGGGCCGCGTAGCCTATGGCCACGTCTTACGCAGGGCACGACAGCAATGAGTCAGGGCGAAACCCTAGCGTGCCACGTGTCAACATCGTGTCAAAGCTACGTGTCAATGCAGCAAGGCTACGGCCTAGTCTACAGATCCTTGCGGGCCGCGTAGCCCCTTGCTACGTCTTACAAGGGTCGCGTAAAACTCAAAATCAGGCCCTATATAAAGAGGGCATCGGGCCTTCAGTCAAATCGTTCATCTCTCGACTTTCTCTTTCAAATTCTGAATAGTAGACATAATTATCGGGTATAATACCCCCCCTAATTAACGAAGTTCTGCCCCGTTGTAAGTATTATAACCCCGGTTACGTATTAGATACGCTGCCCGATTGATCCAGGGTTCCGTAACGGCTGTCGAGGTTCTACCCGACGTAGTCGTTGGAATGCCGTCTCGGGGAGGGTATTACTAATGTAAATATTAAGGGTTATTATACTAACACGTGTGGATTTGTGTAAATTATAGATAACTACCAGGAAACCCTTACAGAAAACCTAAGACAGCAATGTGAGTAATCTCCTTTTTGTAAACTGTTTTTACAAAACCTTAAATGTTTTACAATGTGATTAAGCAGTGATTGAGTCTTTGTAGTTCTTCAATTATTGCCGGTATGTTGGGGTTTTGTATACAAAATGTGGAACACGTTACCATTGGACAACGAGTTAGCCAATGTGTAATATGACCCACCAGTCAGGATTGACAATACTGAATGAGTAATTGTGTAGAAATAAACAATGTGATAGCTCTCAATATTGTTAATGGATAAAACACTTCTTGATTACACTGGGATTCACTCACCAGTATTTCCCACTGACAAAATGTTTTTAAACGCGTTTCAGGTAACAAAATGTGAAAGCCAACTAGAAGCCAGCTGGACAACACTGAAGGCTTGGAAAAAGTGGCTATAAAAGTTACCTAAATAAAAGAAGATGTTTTATTCAATAAATTATGGATTTTCCCTATGAAAATGTTTGTAATAAAAACTTGGGTTTTATCCCAATATGTTTAATATTATAAAAGTGTGGTATTTACTCTGATAAACATTTCCTAACTACGGTACTGATGAAATTTCCGCTGCCAAATTGATAAACAAAATGATACCACCAAATCTGGTCTCGCGGCCGCCCGTTCCCGGGACAGATAGGGGGCAGGGGTTGCGACAGAAGGTGGTATCAGAGCTAAGCCACTGATTCAGCCACATAAATGTTCTGCTGACACCAATATATTATTCAAATTGTTAGGAATTTAATTATGTAAATACATGCATAATTGTATTTTATTGTTGTGTGTTATTTGACTATTTGTTAGTTTACAGTATAAATGATCAAGGACCCTCAGACGCATATCGTCAGTTGTCTGATTCACCTAGGAGTGAAGGTACCTCTTCACAGCCTGCCCTCTCTGGGTATGTAGCTGACCAGGAAGAATGGATGTTTGTCTTTAAGGCTCAGTCTGAAGAGCCATTCCCACAGAAAAAGAGAGGATGGTTCATTAAGGGAACACACGAGCGTAGGAAAAGAATGCAAAAGTTGCAACAGCAGAGAGTCCTAGCAGCCTCTAAGCGAGAGTCAAATGCCCATACATAGGATATGCTTAATATGAGCTTAGCCAATTTTCATATCCTAGCAACAACAGTTGCCGACCCAAACCTGGAACAACTAGTAGCCCCCTTACCTTTGTTCCCCACTCAGCCGATGGAGATAGAAGACAACCCCGAAAACCAAGTGCAAATGCATGATTTCAACCCTGAGGAAATACCTAGGATACCAGCCCCTAATCCCTTAGACCCAGATTATGATCCATGGTTCGATGATCATAGGGATTATGTGTCACGCTATCACCTAAACGACGAACCCATGCCAAACTTAGCAGCCTATCCAGGTCTGGACCCTCTAGATCCCTACTACGATAATGATGAATATATTAGGGAGATCTTAAAGAATCCGTACCCTTAGGAGGATCCCATGCCCCAGTACCCAAACCCAGTACATGCACCCCCAATGAGTGCAGAAAATGTGCACGAGCTCCGAACTTTCGGAGATGAGATTTTAGAAAGTAGTGAGAGGATGAGGCAGGTAGGAGAGCGACTCGTCTGGAAGTACGACGAGCGCAATATGGATTACTGGATGAATCCAGATCAGTGAAGGTGATAATGGAGTTAGTAATAATAATAATAATATAATAATAATATAATAATATATAATATGTTTGTATGAATATATATATATATGTGTGTGTGTGTGTGTGTGTGTGTTCGTGTGTAATAATAATAATATATGTTGTAGTATAGACCACTTCGTGGTTAGTGATGCATAATAGTATTGTAATTTTAATTCCAGTCTTAGTGTGTAATTGACGCATACTATAATAGAAAAGAGTAAGTCGCAATGCTCGACGCTTTTGACCAATATGTGTGTTGTGTGGTTGTTGCCTAAATTATTAATTATTTGGTGATATTAATAATTGGAAAATGTTTAAAATTCAGATGGACGACCAAGTAAACCAGGAAAACCAGAATAATGATCACCAGAGTAACATTAACCCGGATAATGAAAACCCGAACAACAACAATAATGGAAACCAAGTGGATAACAGTGCCATGCAACATATAGTGGCACAAGGGATAATAGATGCGATGCCATATATTATCAAAACGGTTAAGGAAGCAGAAAATAAAAGTAAACATGATAGCAAACGACCTTCTGAACCTGAAAACAGCGTGAACAATGGACCCGTACTTCAAGTGCCCATTCCTAAAAGAAGGAGAACCGTGTCTTATGGTTGTTCTTATAAAGAATTTTGGTCTTGTAAACCAATGGAATTCTCGGGCAATGAAGGGGCCGTTGCATCTCTACGCTGGATAGAAAAGACTGAGGCAGTCTTAAGAATAAGCAAATGTGCTTAAGAGGATAAGATAATGTTTGCTTCCAATCTGTTTAAGAGTTCAGCACTAGAATGGTGGAACACTATCCTCCAGTCAAGGGGAAGTGATAGAACTTACAATATGGAATGGGAGGAATTTAAAAACATGGTAGAAAGGAAATTATGCCCTCCTAATGAAAAAGAACAGATAGCAAATAAATTCCTAAATCTTAGGATGACCGGAGTAGATAGTAAGGGTTATACTACATTATTCTTTGAATATGCCCGAATAGTACCAACTCTTGCATCACCAGAACCAGTATTAATCTCCCGTTACATCTGGGGATTAATTGGAGAGATTAGGCATGTAGTCAAGGCAACTAGACCTCAAACCATAGAATAAGCTGTAGAACTAGCAAACACCTTGACAGATGAGTTAGTCCGTACACGAGACGAGGATCAAAGGAGGAACCTAACCCATAAGCTTACTCAAGAATTCCGTTCTGGAAATTCTAACCGTACGAGAAATGTAGGTTCTACCTCTGCACCCTACTGTAAGTATTACAAAAAGGAAGCATTTAGGAAGATGCTCCATATACTGTAACTTATGCAAAATATCAGGACACAAGGAAGAAGACTGCAGGAATAAGCCTAACAACAGGATATGCTACAACTGCAGAGAACAAGGTCACATCAAGCCTAACTATCCTAATCTAGCTCCAGCCACAAACACCAAAAATACTAAAAATGCTAGAGCATTTGTTCTGACGGCAGAAGAAGCAAAGATGATCCCGGATGTGATCGTCGGTACGTTTTTAGTTAATGATATTTTTGCTAAAGTATTATTTGACTCTAGTGTGAACCAAAGTTCTATTAATACTTCGTTTTGCAAACTTCTTAATCAAGCATTAACTAAACTCCCACAAGAATGTCTAGTAGAAACAGCAAATGGGGAAACCATTAAGATTTCTGAAATCTTGTAGGGAGCAAGAATAGAAATTTTAAATCAGAAATTTATTGCAAATCTTTACCCAATGAATCTGGCAGGATTTGACGTTGTGTTAGGGATGGATTGGTTAATAGCCAATAAAGCCAGTATTTTATGTGATCAAAAGTCAATCCAAGTAAATTCACCAAAGGGTGAAAAGATCACAATTAAAGGAAATAAAACCTCTCGATCCACAAAGTTCATCTCTGTGATGAAAACAACAAGTTATATAAGAAAAGGATCATTAGTGTATTTGATTTCTATAATCACTAACACTAAAGGAAAAGAACTAAAGGATATTCCAGTAGTATCCCAGTTTTCAGATGTATTTCCAGAAGAGCTACCAGGGCAACCTCCAGATAGAGAAGTTGAATTCAGAATCCATTTGATACCAGGAACTGCACCAATTGCCAAAGCACCTTACCGTTTGGCACCCGCAGAAATGCAGGAACTGAAGAAACAGTTGGATGAATTAATGGAAAAAGTATTCATACAGCCAAGCTCATCACCATGGGGAGCACCGATTTTATTCGTTAAGAAGAAGGACGGATCAATGCGTATGTGCATTGACTACCGTGAATTGAACAAAGTCACGATTAAAAATCGGTATCCATTACCAAGAATCGATGATCTTTTCGATCAGTTGCAAGGAGCACGATTTTTCTCTAAAATCGATTTAAGGTCAGGATATCATCAATTAAAGGTACAGGAGGAGGACATTCCTAAAACCACTTTCAGAACAAGGTATGATCATTATGAATTTACTGTCATGCCATTTGGTTTAACCAATGCCCCAGCTGCATTCATGGACATGATGAACCGAATATGTAAGCCATATTTGGATAAATTCATAATTGTCTTTATAGATGATATTCTTATTTATTCCAAGAGCAAAGAGGAACATGCAGCTCATTTGCACGCACTTCTAAGTTTATTAAAAAAAGAAAAGCTTTATGCTAAGTTTTCAAAGTGTGAGTTTTGGTTAGAACATGTACAATTTCTTGGACATTTAGTTAATCATGAAGGAATTCATGTAGATCCCACCAAGATCGAGGCAATTACCAAGTGGAAAACCCCTGAGTCACTAACCGAAGTTAGAAGTTTCTTAGGATTGGCCGGTTATTATAGAAGATTTATTCAAGATTTTTCTAGAATAGCCATTCCCTTAACTAAGTTAACCTTTAAATTCGTTAAGTTCGAATGGGGACCAAAACAAGAAGAAGCCTTTAGAATTCTTAAGCAAAGATTAACCAATGCACCCATACTAGCGTTACCAGAAGGAACTGAAGATTTTATAATCTATTGTGATGCTTCCAAGTTAGGTTATGGATGTGTATTAATGCAACGTCAAAAGGTTATAGCTTACGCCTCTAGACAACTTAAGAATCATGAAGAGAATTATTCAACCCATGATCTAGAGTTAGGAGCTATAATTTTTACCCTTAAAATTTGGAGACATTACCTATACGGTAGTAAGTTAACCATATTCACCGACCATAAGAGTTTAAGGTATGTTTTTGGGCAAAAGGAGTTGAATATGAGACAAAGACGCTGGATGGAGATACTTAGTGATTTTGATTGTAATATCCAGTATCATGCAGGAAAGGCAAATGTAGTAGCTGATGCTTTAAGTCGAAAGTATCATGAAAAGCCAAAAGGAGTACGTTCTCTTAAGTTAAATCTGCAAGTAGATTTAAATGATCAGATTAGAAAGGCACAAGAATCAGTAATCAAAGATGATACTGAGAAACTGAAAGGAATGATTAAGGAATTAGAACAAGGAACAGATGGAATTTGGAAATTCCATAAGAAAAGAATGTGGATACCTAAATTAGGAAACCTACGTCACCGTATATTAGAAGAAGCCCATAAGTCTAAGTATACGATGCATCCTGAAAGTGATAAGATGTATCAGGACTTAAGAAATAATTTCTGGTGGATAGGAATGAAAAAGGATATAGCAGCATATGTTGCAAAGTGTTTAACCAGTTCACAAGTCAAAGCTGAACATCAGAAACCCTCAGGTTTATTGCAACAGTTAGAAATGCCTGTATGGAAATGGGAATTAATAACAATGGATTTCGTTACTAAATTACCCAAAACAAGAAAAGGTAATGATGCTAACCAAGTCAACTCATTTCCTACCAATGAAAGAAACTTTCAGTATGGAACAGCGAGCTAAATTATATGTAAATGAAATAGTTTCATTACATGGAATTTCTCTATCAATTGTTTCTGACAGAGATAGTTGTTTTACCTCTCATTTTTTGACAAGTTTCCAAAAAGCCATGGGAACCAAGTTGAATCTAAGCACCGCTTATCATCCTCAAACGGACGGACAAAGCAAAAGGACAATTCAGACATTATAAGACATGGTTAGAGCTTGTGTAATTAATTTCGAAGGTAATTGGGACGATCATTTACCATTGATAGAATTTTCTTATAATAACAGTTATCACACAAGTATCAATGTTGCACCATTCGAAGCGCTTTATAGACGAAAGTGCCGAACACCAGTCTGTTGGGCAGAAATTGGAGAAAAGCAACTATCTGGACATGAGATAGTACAAGAAACAACAGATAAAATCATTTAAGTCAAGGAACGACTGAAAGCAGCACGTGATCGACAAAAGAGTTATGCTGATAACCGACGTAAGCCCTTGGAATTTCAGGTAGGAGATAAGGTGTTATTGAAAGTCTCTCCTTGAAAAGGAGTGGTAAGATTCATCAAAAGAGGAAAGCTAAGCCCCAGGTATGTTGGACCTTTTGAGATTATTAGAAGAATAGGACCTGTAGCCTATCACCTACAACTTCCAGAGGAAATGGCAGGAATACATGATGTATTTCATGTATCTAATCTCAAGAAGTGTTTAGCTGACGAATCACTTGTAGTACCTCTTAAGGATATAGAGGTAAATGAACAGTTAAAGTTTGTAAAGATGCCTCTACAGATTAAAGACAAGAAAGTTAAGAACCTCAAGCACAAAAGATTAGTTTTGGTCAAAGTAAAATGGGACTCCAAAAGAGGACCAGACACATGGGAGCTTGAATCAGAAATGCAAAGGAAATATCCACACTTGTTCCAGTAGATCTCGAGGACGAGCTCTAAAACAAGGTGGGGAGGATATAACAACCCTCCCGAATATTTTCTGACACCCTAATATATTCTAAAATATCCCTATATGTCTCAAAATATACCCCGTATGTGAAAACCGAGCCCAAAATACGATATAGCATTAAAAATATAATTAAAACAAGATTTTTAAGTCGCTCGCGGGCCGCGTAGCCTATGGACACGTCTTACGCGGGGCGCGACAACAATGAGTCAGGGCGAAACCCTAGCGTGCCACGTGTCAACATCGTGTCAAAGCTACGTGTCAACGCAGCAAGGCTACAGCCTAGTCTACAGATCCTCGCGGGCCGCGTAGCCCCTTGCTATGTCTTACGCGGGCCGCGTAAAACTCAAAATCAGGCCCTATATAAAGAGGGCATCGGGCCTTCAGTCAAATCGTTCATCTCTCGACTTTCTCTCTCAAATTCTGAATAGTAGGCATAATTATCGGGTATAATAACCCCCTAATTAACGAAGTTCTGCCCCATTGTAAGTATTATAACCCCGGTTACGTATTAGATACGTTGCCCGATTGATCCAGGGTTCCGTAACGGCTGTCGAGGTTCTGCCCGACGTAGTCGTTGGAATGTCGTCTCGGGGAGGGTATTACTAATGTAAATATTAAGGGTTATTATACTAACACGTGTGTATTTGTGTAAATTATAGATAACTACCAGGAAACCCTTACAGAAAACCTAAGACAGCAATGTGAGTAATCTCCTTTTTGTAAACTGTTTTTACAAAACCTTAAATGTTTTACAATGTGATTAAGCAGTGATTGCGTCTTTATAGTTCTTCAATTACTGTCGGTATGTTGGTGTTTTGTATACAAAATGTGGAACATGTTACCATTGGACAACGAGTTAGCCAATGTGTAATATGACCCACCAGTCAGGATTGACAATACTGAATGAGTAATTGTGTAGAAATAAACAATGTGATAGCTCTTAATACTGTTAATGGATAAAACACTTCTTGATTACACTGGGATTCACTCACCAGTATTTCCCACTGACAAAATGTTTTTAAACGCGTTTTAGGTAACAAAATATGAAAGCCAACTAGAAGCCAGCTGGACAGCACTGAAGGCTTAGAAAAAGTGGATATAAAAGTTACCTAAATAAAAGAAGATGTTTTATTCAATAAATTAGGGATTTTCCCTATGAAAATGTTTGTAATAAAAACTTGGGTTTTATCCCAATATGCTTAATATTATAAAAGTGTGGTATTTACTCTGATAAACATTTCCTAACTACGGTCCTGATGAAATTTCCGCTGCCAAATTGATAAACAAAATGATACCACCAAAACTGGTCTCGCGGCCGCCCGTTCCCGGGACAGATAGGGGGCGGGGGTTGCGACAGAGACGCTGGATGGAAATTCTTAGTGATTATGATTGTGATATCCAGTATCATGCAGAAAAGGCTAATGTAGTAGTTGATGCTTTAAGTCGAAAGTATCATGAACAGCCAAAACGAGTACGCTCTCTTAGATTAAATCTACAGATAGATTTAAACAAGCAAATTGGAGACACGAAAATAGCAATCAAGGACGATGCTGAAGGTTTAAAAGGAATGATTAAGGAATTAGAACAAGGATCAGATGGAATTTGGAGATTTCATAAAAAAAGGATCTGGATACCTAAACAAGGAAACCTACGCCACAAAATTTTAGAAGAAGCCAATAAATCTAAATATACGATACATCCCGGAAGTGATAAGATGTATCAAGATCTAAGAAAGAATTTCTGGTGGATAGGAATGAAAAAGGATATAGCAAACTATGTTGCTCAATGTCTAACCAGTTCACAGGTTAAGGCTGAACATCAGAAACCCTCAGGGTTATTACAGTAATTAAAAATACCAATATGGAAATGGGAATTGATAACAATGGACTTTGTTACCAAATTACCCAAGACACGAAAAGGTAATGATACAATCTGGGTGATTGTAGACATATTGACCAAATCTGCTCATTTCTTACCAATGAAGGAAACTTTCAATATGGGACATTAGCTAAGTTATATGTAAATGAAATAGTTTCATTACATGGAATTCCTTTATCTTTTGTATCTGATAGAGATAGCCATTTTACGTCTTATTTTTGGACAAGTTTCCAAAAAGCAATGGGAACCAGGTTAAATCTAAGCACAACTTATCATCCACAAACGGACAGACAAAGCGAAAGGATAATTCAAACAATGGAAGACATGCTTAGAGCTTGTGTAATTGATTTTGGAGGTAATTGGGACGATCATTTACCACTAATAGAATTTTTCCTACAATAACAGCTATCATACTAGCATTAATGTTGCACCGTTTGAAGCACTTTATGGACAAAAGTGTCGAACTCCAGTCTGTTGGGCAGAGATTGGAGAAAAGCAACTACCTGGACCAGAGATAGTGCAAGAAACAACGGACAAGATTATTCAAGTCAAGGAAAGACTAAAAGCAGCACGAGATCGTCAAAAGAGTTATGCAGATAACCGACGAAAACCATTAGAATTTCAAGTTGGAGATAAGGTATTGTTAAAAGTTTCTCTGTGGAAAGGAGAAGTCAGATTCGTTAAAAGAGGAAAGCTAAGCCCTAGGTATGTTGGACCTTTTGAGATTATTAGAAGAATAGGACTAGTAGCTTATCAGCTACAACTGCTAGAGGAAATGGCAGGGATACATGATGTATTTCATGTATGTTGATGTGTGCAAAATGCAACATATAAATTACATCAAATGAGGCATAAAACTAACCCTTTTTTAGTACTAATGTTGGAAAAAGTGTGCTTTTGTCTTCCTTTTGTATTTTCATGGTTAAAAGAGCTTAAATGAACAAAAGAAGCAAAAATGCAGCCAAATCCAGCATAAATACAAGAAAAGGAATAAAAGTGGCATGCCCGACCCCTCGACAGCATCCTCCAAAGCAAAAAACAAGAGAACAGATGGCTGAACACGCCCCGTGAACACGCCCCGTGCTCACTGAGCACGGGGGCGTGCCCAAGTGTCTGCAGAAAAGACAAAGTTGTAGAAGCTTCTATCACCCACCACAGGGGCGTGTCCAGCGGACACGGGGCCGTGGTCAACTCTAAGATTCGCAGAATCTAGGAAAATCTTGATAGTACAGATACGCTTCTGCACACGGGGTCGTGCCCAGCGGACACGGGGGCGTGGTCAACTAATGCAGACAAACTGCATTTAATGAAGAAAGAGAAGATGGGTGGACACGGGGCCGTGCCCAATGGACACGGGGCCGTGTCCGGGCTTCTGTGCAGGCTATAAATATGGGTGCTTGGCTCATTTGCAAACCATCCCTTGGCAAACCACCTCTCTCACACTTCACCCACACTCCACCACCACCACACACCATCATCCACCACCATCATCCATCATAGAGTGTGTGTAGTAGTCTCGGGATCCAAGATTGATCGTAAGAGTTCTTGACAATCAAAGGCCATGTTTGCCTAAGTCTCTTACATCACTTGGTCAAGACAAGTGTTTAGTGTAATACTTTTTATTTTTAATCTTTTCGCACTTTTTATTTGGTTCTGTATTAATGACTTTAATAACTAGTTTCTTATGTTGAAGGTGAGTCTTCCTTATCGTTTGTCCGTGGTGTCTTGGCATTATTTTACTGTCTATATAAAATAAAAGATTTTCACCATTCATATCTCCACGGTCTATATGGAGATATGTTGGCTCCCTGGTCGGGGGTTAAGGGAACGGTTTGGTAAGAGTCTTGCCTTGTTCAGTGTATAGATCCTGCAAGGACCTGGGTCAACTTTAGTAGGACCTCCTTCAATACCCACTGGTATTGGATGGCGGGGGTCCGAACTCCTTGATCCCCTCATATGTAAACTACTATTAATACTTTAACCCGGCTACTTAGGACTGTATCCCTGCTGACTCAGACTACTTAGCCGAGGGTAACGTCACCTCCAGAAGAGGGGCCTACCACAATATGCATTAATAACTTAATTAATTATATTTCAATAATCCAACCCTTTAGGATTGTATCCTTCCTGACTCAAACTACTGGGTTGAGGGTAACGTCACCTTCAGAAGAGGGGCCTACTACAATAACTAAGATAATCTCTTAAAAAGTGCAAAAGTGCGGAAATAATTAAAGGTTAGACTAAATACGAGTCGGATCCAAGTGATTCATCTTGTCTATCTGTTTTTATTTCATTTTATTTTTCAGCATTTAGTTAGTTTTATTTTTCTTGTTTAAAAACCTTTTTCTAAACTTTTGATTTGATTAGACGTTGAGGATAAACCGGTATTAAAAGCTCTTGTGTCCTTGGACGACCTCGGTATCTTACCAACACTATACTACGCTCACGATGGGTGTACTTGCCCATATATGTGTTTAGTGTTAGTAAATATCGTGTTTTATAAATTTAAAACTTGGCTAAAAAGTGTTAAAGGGCTTAAAATATACATTAAAAACTATACGACACTTCACACGCATCAAGTTTTTGGCGCCGTTGCCGGGGACACAAGGATTTTATGAAAGCTTAAAATCCACGGCCTAATCAGTTTTTCAAAACCTTTTTAAAACGCGCACATTTTTTTCTGCATTTTAGTTAGATTTTGCATTTGCAGTAGCCTGAACACGGGGCAGTGCTCACTGAACACGCACGTGCTTAACGAAACCAGTAACTTTAATTCAAACGCCCAGATCCAGAATCTAAACACGGGGCCGTGCTCACTGAACACGGGGTCGTGTCCAGCCTCTGTTTCCGTTTTTATTTTTGATTTCTGGTCTCGAGACTTTGTTGTGGTCTGCTGAGTGATTCTTATGGATCAATACTCAGGAGGTTACAACTATACCTATGAGGAGGATGATTATAGGGAAGTCTATTGCACCATTTATGGTGACCCGCACTCGGTTCAATATTGTGACTTATTTCAACCATCCACTTCATACACCTACTATGAGGAGCCTAGGTACGAGCCATCGACTTCATACACATCCTATGAAGACCCAAGGTATGAACCTCCTCCCTCATACTCATATTTTGAGGAACCAAGGTATGAGCCTTCATACTCATACTTTGAGGAACCACAATATGAGCCACCACCTTCATATACTTATTATGAGGAACCATGGCGTGAACAACCCACCTCGTATGAGTATTATGAAGAACAAAATTACGACCCTTATCCATCATATACTTACAATGAAGGACAATGGTGTGAACCATCTACTTCCTATGAGTATTATGAGGAACAAAGGATCGAACAACCGGATTCGAGCTTTGAGGATCCCGATCCTTACTCTATCACCGACATAGCCGATAGGATAATAGAAAAAATTAAAACTATCGAACGTTGCATATTAGAATCTCGCGCAAGGGAAGAGGAGTCCCGCGCAAGAGAAGAATTAAATAAAAAAGTGATAGTTGAAAATGTAAAAATGGAAGAACAAGTAAGTGAAAAACCGATACATGAGTTAAACAATGAAAAGGGTGAGTCCGTTAACGTTAAAATTCAAGAAGAGTCTAATTTTGAAGAAATTAATCTCTTGTCACATTCTTTCGAAAATCATTTTTTAGTTCCCACTCATGCTAAGTTTTTAAAAGAGTTAAACACTAACACTAAAATTGACGAAACGGTAAGCATTAAGTTAACTAATGATCAAACTTCGCTAATAAAAGAAGATCCATTTGAAATTAACATTACACCGGTTCCATGTTTTTTTCAAAATTCAATTATTAGTAATATCAAAATTGATAAGGATCTTTGTGTTAACATAATGCCAAACTACATTTTCGAAAAATTAAGTATTGGTGATTTTTCTCCACTTCAAATACCCATTTTTCTATCCAATCGGAAAGTAATAAAATCAATCGGTGTAGTTGAGGATGTCCTGGTTCAAGCAAATTAAATGGTAATCCCAACCGACTTTGTCATCCTTGATGACGCTCCTCTAGTGTTGGGACGACCCTTTGTAAAAACCCACGAAGCTTTGAAAAACTGGAAGCGCAAAAATCTATCTATTCAATTAGGGGCATTTAAAAAGAATGGCGATCTTGAGCGTTCAATGAAATATCCATTCGGCAATAATGACCCCCTAATTGAAGATGAAGATGAACCACCCGATACAAGAGAAGAAACTGGCCACTTTGTTGAAGAAGAGGTCGCCATACAACAAACTTTTGTAGTTCTTGATCGAAATGAGCAACCAAATAAGGAGTCTCCTAAATACCCACCTCTTGAGCTCAAAGAACTCCCAAAAGGTTTGGAATATGTTTTTCTCGACAAAGATGGTAAATCACCTGTAATTATTTCATCTAAATTAACTAGGGTAGAAAAAGAAAAATTAATTACACTTTTGAAAAAACACAAAAATGTGATCGCTTGGAAGCTTGTAGATATTAAAGGCATAAGTCCTTCCATATGCACGCACAAAATTTTAATGAATGATGACTATAAATCGGTAATATAACCACAACGTAGAGTAAATCCAAATGTCTAAGAAGTGGTTAAAAACGAAGTCATCAAATTGCTTGACGCCAGACTTATTTACCCTATCTCCGATAGTCCGTGGGTAAGTCCCGTCCAAGTAGTTCCAAAGAAAGGAGGTATGACGGTAATAACTAATGAAAAGAATGAATTAATTCCAACGAGAACCGTCACAGGATGGAGGGTATGTATAGATTATAGGCGATTAAATGAAGCAACAAGGAAATATCACTTTCCTTTACCCTTCATTGATCAAATGTTAGAAAGATTATCCGGTCATAAATTTTACTGTTTCTTGGATGGTTTTTCAGGTTACTTTCAAATCCCGGTAGCACCCGAAGACCAAGAAAAGACAACTTTCACATGTCCCTATGGAACTTTTGCTTATCGACGCATGCCCTTTGGTCTATGTAACGCCCCCGCAACCTTTCAACGTTGCATGGTGGCCATCTTCCATGATATGATAGAAAAGACAATGGAAGTCTTCATGGACGACTTTTCTATCTTTGGAGATTCATACGACCAATGCCTCGATAACCTTGAGCTAATGCTATCCCGATGTGAGGAAACTAACCTCGCCCTTAACTGGGAAAAATGCCATTTCATGGTAACGGAGGGAATAGTACTCGGTCATAAGATCTCGAGTGAAGGAATGGAGGTAGATCGAACCAAAATAGACACTATTTCTCGATTACCACCCCCATCCTCCGTTAGAGCAATCAGAAGTTTCCTTGGACATGCCGGATTCTATAGGCGATTTATCAAAGACTTTTCTAAAATTTCAAGACCTCGAACAAAATTACTTGAAAAAGATGCCCCTTTCATCTTTGACAAGGATTGCAATCAAGCATTTCTAGCACTCAAGGAAATGCTAGTCAATGCACCTATCATGATAGCGCCTGATTGGAAATTACCTTTCGAAATTATGTGTGATGCAAGTGACTTTGCAGTTGGAGCCATCTTGGGACAAAGAAAAGAAAAGCATTTTCACCCAATTTATTATGCTAGTAAAACACTTAACGATGCACAAGAAATTACACAACACCAGAAAAAGAATTACTAGTTGTGGTATTCACTTTTGATAAATTTCGTTCTTATCTTGTTCTTTCTAAAACAATAGTCTATACAGATCATGCAGCCATTCGATATCTCTTCAAGAAGCAGGATGCTAAACCACGTTTGATTCGGTGGATTCTACTCCTCCAAGAATTTGATATTGAAATCAAAGACAAAAGAGGAGCAGAAAACACCGCAGCAGATCATCTTTTGCGCCTAGAAGACCCAGCTTTGGAGGCAACCAGGGATGAGCAAATAAATGAAAATTTTCCAATGGAGTCCCTGGAAATGGTGGAATACCGAGAAGAACCATGGTACGCCGACTATGCTAACTACCTAGCTAGCGGTATAGTCGCAAAAGGGTGGCCACATCATCAAAGAAAAAAATTCTTTGCTGATGTAAAGCATTACTTTTGGGAAGACCTTTATCTTTTCAAAATGTGTGCCGACCAACTCATCAGACGATGCGTACATGGTAGCGAAGCAAGAAGAATTCTCCGCCATTGTCATGAAGGTCCATTCGGAGGACATCGTGGTGCCGAAAGTACCGCCCGAAAGGTATTTGATTCAGGATTTTACTGGCCAACCATTTACAAAAACGCCCAAAGTCTTGTCAAAACATGTGACGCTTGCCAAAGAATAGGTAATATTTCTTCCAAAAACGAAATGCCACAAAATGGCATTCTTGTTTGTGAAATTTTTGATGTGTGGGGACTCAACTTTATGGGAGCTTTCCCACCGTCAAAAGGAAACAAATATATACTTGTGGCAGTCGATTACTTGTCTAAATGGGCCGAGGCTGAGGCACTTCCAACCAACGATGGAAGAGTCGTGGTAAGATTTCTGAAAAGATTATTCTCTCGTTTTGGAACACCAAAAGTTTTAATAAGTGATAGAGGTACCCATTTTTGTAATCATCAACTTGAAAAAATCTTAACAAGTTATGGGGTCTATCACCGGGCTTCAACGGCATATCACCCTCAAACAAACGGACAAGCCGAAGTGACTAATAGAGGTTTAAAACGAATACTTGAAAAGACCGTAGGGTTAAATAAAAAAGAATGGGCCGTTAAATTAGATGATGCTTTATAGGCTTTTCGAACTGCTTATAAAACAACAATAGGTACAACCCCATATAAGCTCGTCTATGGAAAAAGCTGTCATTTGCCAGTAGAAATATCTCACAAGGCCTACTGGGCAATTAAAAATGTAAATTTAGATTTAGAATTTGCCGGTAAAAATCGATTTTGTCAGTTAAATGAATTAGACGAACTAAGGAATTATGCATACTCTAACTCCGAAATTTATAAGGAAAGAATGAAGAACTTGCATGATAAACACATTAAATCTAATGAATTTCGAGTAGGGGATCAAGTTCTATTATTTAATTCACGACTTCGGTTATTTCCTGGTAAATTAAAGTCTAGATGGTCAGGACCTTTTTCCATCACCCATATTTTCCCACACGGTGCAGTAGAAATTAAATCTCGAAATGGAAATCCATTCAAAGTCAATGGCCAACGGCTGAAGCTCTATCAAGGATTCATTGAGGATGAGGAGGAAGAAATCTCGCTTCAAACGGTCGAAGAATGAAAGCATCAACATCATATCTGGTAAGTTACGAGCAAGGTGGGTGACATCTAAATCGGTAAGTCTTCTAACCAAGTTTTTAGGAAACAGGGCACTCACACGAGCACTTAAAAAAAAATTTAACTTGCCCGCCCACAGGGCCGTGTCCACCGGACACGGGGCCATGTCCGCGCAACTGTCGGGATAAAACCCCTTTTTCATAACAGTTTCTTCATTCCACACGCCTCGTTTCCCCGAAAACTCTCTGGTTCAGGCGATTTTTTTGCAAGATTCTGACGTCCCCTCTACTTCTAACAACATCAATGTATGATTCTATCATTATTAGTAGTTAGATTAAGCATTTGCATGTAGTTAAAACACCAAAAATTTGGGAAAAATCTAGGGTTCTTGAACTTCATCCGGATCGAACCTCAAATTTTTGCTTAGATCTGTTAGCATTAGTATAGATACATGTTATAGGAAGTAAATCAACTCGTATTGTTCGTAGATTTGCCCGATTTCTCATAAAAACCCCAAACCCTTATTTTTTAACCGAAAAATATAAAATTGAAGGGGTAAACAGTTTGTTTTGGGAAAAACGGCATTTGGGGTTTCATTTTCGGGGAAAACCGCCCCTACTGGACCAAAAATTTTCAAGTTTTCAGGACCGGGTCGAAAAATGGGATTTTTGGGAAACAGATGCCTGGACACGGGGTCGTGCTCACTGAGCACGGGGGCGTGTCCAGCCAATTTCAGACCAACTCGGGGCGTGTCCGCTGAACACGAGGCCGTGTTCAGCCGACTGTTTTCAGTTTTTCTCAGAAAATTTCACTATTTCATGCTAATTGTTTGGTGTTTCCTTTCAAATGTCCAAGAAATTCATGCGGTTCAATGCAAATGAGTTGGATGCTAAGGCAATATACGACGTGCTTCGAACCAGGCCGGAGGAATACCAACGAACAGTATGCATGGATCTTCTAGGAGCAGTGAACCAGCTTGACCGATTTAACAACCTAGTCACCGGCCCACTAAGAACCGCTCTGTGCACTCGACTTCGTTCAGTCCATGAATATAACCTGGAATTCTACAACACATTTGCTTTCAAAACAAGAGCCGATCCATTCGATAATGATGGGGTAGAATTCCGGTGTGGGGGGACTAAGTACTCAATCTCAATAGCACGGTTTGGGTCGATAGTTGGGTTGTATGCGGAGGAAGATGCGGGGGATGAAGAAAACACCGGCGGTCTACGCGAGATCAAGGAAAGTGACCGCCAAGCTGCTTGGGCTCAAATAGGAGAAGGCATCTACAATCCCAGCAGCACTAAGAGCACTAAGTTGAGGGACCCTCTTTACCGCTACATTCACAGGGTCCTCACTTACTCTCATAGTCAGAGGCACGATAGCAGCGGTGTTGTAGGTTTAAGGGATCTACTAGTCCTTCATTGCATCCACACCCGTACCAACCTTGATGTTCCGTACCTCCTGCTCCGAACATGCATTGGAACCAGCTTACTACTCCCCCGACTCCTATCTTCTTTGAGGGGTGGATATACCGTCTCTTCAAGCATTTCGTGAACATACCCAGATCTTTCGAAAAGGGCCCATGGTCAGGAAGAGTGGACATGGTCATCTGCCGATCCATGAACCTGATTTATGAAGCAGAAGACGAGACGGTCAGCTTCCAAAGAGTCCAGGGGCATGCATGGAACCCGCAAGAGGCACTCGTCTTACATGCACCACACTTCCAACCTCCTCCTCAATACCATTACCAGCCCCAGGGTGATCCGGGTCAATCCTCCTCACAAGGAGGCGGTTTTCCTAACTTTCAAACTTTACATGATTTATTGCAGGAAAACCTCATGTGCACCAGGAACACCTACAATATGGCCAGCAACACGTACACCCGGGTCGGAGCAATAGAGAGAAACATATCCGACATACAGGATGACATTGGGAACATCCGGGAGTACATGGTGGGGCATGGAGGAGGTGATGATGATGAAGACGAGGACATGGACTAGGCGGGAGGGGTGGAGGTAGGATCAGCTGGTTGGAGGTCCACAGGTTAACCCCTTATTCTCATGAACAATTTCCGGCCTGCGTGCCGTTTGTTGAACAGTTTGCTTTCTTTAACTCTTTTTACTTTCTGCATTTATTTTTCTTTTTAACTTTGTGACATGGATGCTTGAACAATGGTAATTTAGGATGCTTGTTATGGTTTGGTGTGGTATTTATTAGTTAAACAGGTACATACGAGGCTTAGAGCACTAAACATTAGTGCTACTAAAGCCGGGACAGGAAAACCGAAGCCAGAAACCTGTTTTTCACCTTTCCAGTTTGTCCACACGGGGTCGTGTTCAGCCAACACGCCCTCGTGCCCATTGCCCCAGACCTGCTGTTTGTCTAAAATATGCAGACTTTTGCCAGACACGGGGTCGTGCTCAGCTGACACGCCCCTGTGTCCACCTTCTGTAAGTTCTTGTTACTGGCACTCTAACTACGGGGTCGTGTTCATCCAACACGGGGCCGTGTCCAGACACACAGTAACATAAAATTTTGTTTTTTTCACTTCTTTTTATACATTCAATCAACCTAAAAAATTATTTTTGGGACACATTGAGGACAATGTGTAATTTAAGTGTGGGGGGGATGCTAAAACCTTGAATTTTGCAAGCCCTAATTACAAGTCTTACACAAAACTCTATTGGAACCGCTAAACACCCCAAAAAAATTTTCAAAAAATTTCATTTTTTTTACTTGTCTTGGTTTAATTTGGGAATTACAAGTTCTAAAAAGGTGATATTTTTACAAATTTACAACCGATAGCGTCGTGATAAAAAGAACCAACATAAGAAAATTATGAAACGGCATGACAAATCTACTTAAAATTTGATTATATATACTTGATCACATAAAAACCCATTCCCACAAAAAGTGAGTTTTGAGCCTTTATTGAGCATACAAATACACATCTTTAAACTAAATGCTCATTTTTCGTTTCTTGTGTGAATATCCGCTTGGTTCTTACGACTCTAGAACTTGCCACGACGATACATTCCCAATCCTTACCAACTTAAACCCAAGTAAGTAAATGATGGAGACATTAGGACTAACCCTTTTTTTTATTTCTACACCATTATTTTTCTTTTTTTTTACCACCTACCCAAAATCCCCCTAGTTAGCCCCTTTGAGCCTAAACCTTTTCATTTCTTAACCCAAAACAAACACCATTTTACCCACCAAAACCCTTTTTCATTTTAAACCCTTTATTTTAGTAACAAAGCTCGGTTTCTCTTATGACTTTCTTATCGGAAAAAAGGGGGGTTTTGATGATGAAGCCAAACGAAATGAACAAACAAGTTTATCAAAAAGAACTTTGTTTGAAGAATTGCTTCATCAAAATAAAAAGTCATAAAAATAAAAAGTCTTACGAAAACCGAAGCTTTTTACGCCTTTCGCCCTTTTCTACTAACCACTAACCAAAGCACCTACCTTTAACCCAAGTCTAACCGTTCCCCAAAAGTCCTCTTGATATTTACAAAGGTTTATAGTTAAAAAGGAGGAGGATTGATTGCTTGGCAAGCATATGGTAGAAGTAAGTTCCATGCCGCTCTCGAGTGTTTCATAAAAATACATCTTCGGCCGAGTGTTGAGTGATCCCCCGTGAGGTATGTGAACTTGTATATAAATGGAATTTTAAGAGGCATGTTATGCCCTAATAAATAATTTCTCTTATGAAAAGTTTTAAATAAATCATGACGAATAGAATTGTAAATAAAATAAAAATAAAACCTAATAAAGAATCTTGGAAATCCCGAAACTCTATGACAAGCCCAAAAACCTTCTCTTCTACCCATTCCATTTGGGAGTGTAAGCCACATTAAAAAGAGTTTTGCTTGAGGACAAGCAAAGATTCAAATGTGGGGGTATTTGATGTGTGCAAAATGCAACATATAAATTACATCAAATGAGGCATAAAACTAACCCTTTTTTAGTACTAATGTTGGAAAAAGTGTGCTTTTGTCTTCCTTTTGTATTTTCAGGGTTAAAAGAGCTTAAATGAACAAAAGAAGCAAAAATGCAGCCAAATCCAGCATAAATACAAGAAAAGGAATAAAAGTGGCATGCCCGACTCCTCGACAGCATCCTCCAAAGCAAAAACAAGAGAACAGATGGCTGAACACGCCCCGTGCTCACTGAGCACGGGGGCGTGCCCAAGTGTCTGCAGAAAAGACAAAGTTGTAGAAGCTTCTATCACCCACCACGGGGGCGTGTCCAGCGGACACGGGGCCGTGGTCAACTCTAAGATTCATAGAATCTAGGAAAATCTTGATAGTATAGATACGCTTCTGCACACGGGGTCGTGCCCAGCGGACACGGGGGCGTGGTCAACTAATGTAGACAAACTGCATTTAATGAAGAAAGAGAAGATGGGTGGACACGGGGCCGTGTCCGGGCTTCTGTGCAGGCTATAAATAGGGGTCGTGCAGCTCATTTGCAAACCATCCCTTGGCAAACCACCTCTCTCACACTTCACCCACACTCCACCACCACCACACACCATCATCCACCACCATCATCCATCATAGAGTGTGTGTAGTAGTCTCGGGATCCAAGATTGATCGTAAGAGTTCTTGACAATCAAAGGCCATGTTTGCCTAAGTCTCTTACATCACTTGGTCAAGACAAGTGTTTAGTGTAATACTTTTTATTTTTAATCTTTTCGCACTTTTTATTTGGATCTGTATTAATGACTTTAATAACTAGTTTCTTATGTTGAAGGTGAGTCTTCCTTATCGTTTGTCCGTGGTGTCTTGGCATTATTTTACTGTCTATATAAAATAAAAGATTTTCACCATTCATATCTCCACGGTCTATATGGAGATATGTTGGCTCCCTGGTCGGGGGTTAAGGGAACGGTTTGGTAAGAGTCTTGCCTTGTTCAGTGTATAGATCCTGCAAGGACCTGGGTCAACTTTAGTAGGACCTCCTTCAATACCCACTGGTATTGGATGGCGGGGGTCCGAACTCCTTGATCCCCTCATATGTAAACTACTATTAATACTTTAACCCGGCTACTTAGGACTGTATCCCTGCTGACTCAGACTACTTAGCCGAGGGTAACGTCACCTCCAGAAGAGGGGCCTACCACAATATGCATTAATAACTTAATTAATTATATTTCAATAATCCAACCCTTTAGGATTGTATCCTTCCTGACTCAAACTACTGGGTTGAGGGTAACGTCACCTTCAGAAGAGGGGCCTACTACAATAACTAAGATAATCTCTTAAAAGGTGCAAAAGTGCGGAAATAATCAAAGTTTACACTAAATACAAGTCGGATCCAAGTGATTCATCTTGTCTATCTGTTTTTATTTCATTTTATTTTTCAGCATTCAGTTAGTTTTATTTTTCTTGTTTAAAAACCTTTTTCTAAACTTTTGATTTGATTAGACGTTGAGGATAAACCGGTATTAAATGCTTTTGTGTCCTTGGACGACCTCGGTATCTTACCAACATTATACTACGCTCACGATGGGTGCACTTGCCCATATGTGTGTTTAGTGTTAGTGAATATCGTGTTTGATAAATTTAAAACTTGGCTAAAAAGTGTTAAAGGGCTTAAAATATACATTAAAAACTATACGACACTTCACACGCATCATATGTAATCTCAAAAAGTGCTTAGCAGACGAATCTTTGGTGATACCTCTTCAGACATAGAGGTAAATGAAAAACTTAAGTTTATAGAGAAACCCATTCAGATTGAGGATAGAAAGATCAAGAATCTCAAACGCAAAAGACTGGTTCTGGTCAAATTGAAAAGGGATTCAAAGAGAGGACCAGAATACACTTGGGAGCTCGAATCAATTACGCTAAGGAAATATCCACACCTGTTCCAGTAGATCTCGAGGACGAGATTTAAATCAAGGTGGGGAGGATATAACAACCCTCCTAAAACATCCTAAAACACCCCTGACACCCCTAAACATCCTAAAATATACCCCGTAGGTGAAAAAACAGACCCAAATGACCTTAATATTAATAAAAAACAATTATATAGGGTTCTCGCGGGCCACGACCTGGACCCTCAGGTCTGTCGCGGGGCGCGACGGCCTTTACTTGTCGGGCACTGCATTGCGCCACGTGTCCCATCTAGTGTCAAGTCTACCTGCTGATTCGCCAAGCCTATAGCCTAGCCTACGGCTCTCGCGGGCCGCAGAGGATGAAGGGGGTGGGCGTCGCGGGGCGGGAGCCGCCTCTCGTCAGCCCTATAAAAGGAGCCTGATGCCTCATTGAATCGTCGCTCAATTTCTTTTCTTTCTCTGACATTATAGTGCGAAATTTACGGGAATAATACCCCCTAAAAAGCGAAGCTCAGCCTCGTTGTAAGTATTATAACCCTCAATCACGTATTTGTTACCCTACCCGATTGATCTCGGGCTCCGTAACGCATGTCAAGGCTCTGCTGACTTAGTCGTTGGAGTTATGTCTCGTGTTGTACGGCTAATGTGATTTGGGTTATCTTACTAACACGTGTGCATTGTTTATTTTTAAATAGATAATAACCAGAAGAATCACCAGGAAGCTATAGTAGTATCACCTAAGTCAGCAATGTGAGTACATCTTATTTTTGTCACCTTTTTGTGAGTACATTCTCTTTTTGTAAACCTTTTTTGTGAAAACATCAAATGATTTAAATTATACTTAACAGTGATTGAGTCTATGTATTCTACAACTACTGCCGGTATGTTGGGGTTTTGTATACATTATTTGAAATCCGTTACTATTGGACAAAGAGTTAGCCAATGAGTAATATGACCCTCAGGTCAGGATTGACAGTACTGAATGAGTAATTGGGTATATATAAACATTGTAATCGCTCTCAATACTGTAAAGTTATAAAACTGCTTTGATTAAACTGGGATGCGCTCGCCAGTATTTCTTGCTGATAAAACCTTTTTAAAACGTGTTTCAGATAACTTAATGTGAAGCTAATAGAAGCCAGCTGGAGAGCACTGAAGGCTTGGAAAAGTGGCTATAAAAGTACCAAATTAAAAAGGAGTTTATGTTTTCAATAATTAGGGTTTATCCCTACAAATGTATTGTCAAATGAAACTTGGGTTTTATCCCATTTATTATTATAAAAGTTTGGTGTTTAACTCTGATAAATAATATGTCCTAACTACGGTCCTGATGTATAAATTCCATTGCCATATTAATAAACACCAATACCACCCGCTCTTATTCTCGCGACACCCGCTCCCGGGGCAGGGGTCGGGGGCTGCGACACCATCAGGTAGGGTACGGGTTGTAACCTATCTGGTCTTTGCATCCGTTCTCTATTTTTTACATGTTGCACCGGTTTACACCCTTTCACGTCCAAATTACCCTATTTTCACTATTTACCTGCAAACCTCGACAAAACGTTAATTACTATCTATTCTTATCAGATTTTCCATAATAGCCAATTAAAACGGGTCTTTTAACAGTATAATACTACGTATCTTATGGCTACATTATTTTCTAAGAATGATGCGAAGACTAGACTAATTAAGTGGATTTTGTTGCTTCAAGAGTTTGATATGGAGATTAGAGATAAGTGTTGGTGCTTTCATCTGTCGTCCTCGTCTTACATCGAGTCTTGGATTTGTTGCGGTTCTGTTCGTGCATGAAGTCATCGTCAAGAATGATGACATCACATATGTGACATCAATGATGACATCATATGTGTGACATCATCACATAAGTTAGATTTCACAAAACAGAATATGACAGATTGTAGGTTTCTATTCAAAGTCAAATATGTAGGTTTCTATTGAAAGTGGAACTTGTAGGTTTCTCTTGAAAGGTTTCTATTGAAACTGACATGTGTGTTTTCAATAGAAACCAGGAACACTATAAATAGGCATGAGAGCTATTCATTTGTAAGGATTCCAGATTTGATACCGAGGTGCTGCCGGTATTCCTTGTGATTGTATTTGCTATTAAATCAATACACAAGACGTTTAAAGTGATATTCAAGCTGTTTTTACATCCGTTTCTTAGTTTCCGCCTCTGAAACGGACTAGAGCTCTTCTCAACGACTCATTCAGGTCGCAACTCGATCCTACAAGTGGTATCAGAGCTCAGGAGGAAGAGATCTTGCCAAAACAGCCTGTTTTCGTCACTTTTTCTGATTTCTACACCATTCTTTTCAAAATTAAAAATTTTTCACGGATAAAATTGGTTCAAATTCACACATATTATGCGTAATCATGTTTTAACGAATTCTGGAAAGTTTCATCATTAAAATCGATCTAAAACTTGATTTTTTCGGAGGTTTATATTGAAATTCGTTCGACATTTGCTGACATCATCTAGCTTTCTTTTGAAAAAGTCAGGTTTCTATTGAAACTGGTCTGGGTTTCGTTTGAAATCAGAGGTTTCTATTGAAACTGGTCTGGGTTTCGTTTGAAATCAGAGGTTTCTATTGAAACTGGTCATGTTTCGTTTGAAAACATTAGGTTTCATTTGAAAACATCAGGTTTCTATTGAAGGTTAATCAGGTTTCTATTGAAGGTTAATCAGGTTTCTATTGAAGATTAATCAGGTTTCTATTGAAGATTAATCAGGTTTCTATTGAAGGTTAATCAGGTTTCTATTGAAGGTATTTTTCAGGTGATAAAGGTGTGTTACGAGGAGAACCAGTTCATTTGAAAGTCATCATGAATACCGAGTTCTACAACGCATTCGCTACATCTTCATCTACTCCGGCTTCCATTGCTCAGAATATGAATTTGGAAAATGAGACGGGAACCACCCAAAAGCCCCCGAAATTGATGAGTATCGAAGAATATTATGGATGGAAAGATAGATTCGAGAACTGGGTTCAGGCAAACCATCTGAGATCATGGGAGTGTATTTTCAAGAAATATGTTTTGCCACAGACTGATTTGAAAGTTGACAAGAAAATATCTGAATTTAGTAATGAAGAACGTGATATGTATAGAGCCGAAAAAATGATGATCAGTCTGTTGGAACAAGCTATCAAAGAAGACATTTTCATTCTGCTACAGCATGACAAAACTGCAAAGTCAATCTGGGATGCACTTAAAGTCAAATTTGAGGGTAGCGAGAAAATGATTAAAAGCAAGAAGGCACTGTTAAAGAAAGAGTTTGATTTGTTCAGCAGTCTACCAGGTGAAGACACAAAGAAGCTGATTGAAAGATACTGTCACCTTGTGCGATCTATGTCAATGCTTAGTATAAAAAAGGAGTCTGAAGAGTGGGTAGACAAATTAGCTGATGCGTTACCGCAAAAAGAGTGGGGAACTTATTTGATGATCCTGAAAAACACAGGGGTTTATGATGGGTTATCAATTGGTGAGTTTATCGAAAAGATTGAGGGTCAAGATTTGGAACAGCAGAAGATCGCGAGGATGAACAGTCCAAGTGGTCAACAGGATGTAAAGATGTACTACAAAGGTAGTATTCCGGTTCCAGAAGCTGAGAGAAGTCCGAAAATCCAGACTGCGTATAGTGCTGGGGATTCTACAGAAAAGATTGATCAAAGTTCAAACAAAAGCAGCAGTAGTTTCTCATTATATCCAAGTGTCAATCCAAAGAGTTCATCAGAAAGCTTTCAGTCTCAAAGCACAAAGACAGGAAATGGTTATGTGATTCAGTGCAACATTGCTCTAAATCTTCCAGAAGGTCAAAGTTTTTCAGAAGATACTGCTAAAGACCACATGGCTCTACTTGGTTCTGTGTTGATATCCTATGAGGGTCTAGTGGCTGGTCGGATCGGAAATCCCATGCTCACCAAAGAGGATTACGATCAGATAGACGCCGAAGAGATGGAACTGATGGATATCAAATGGTGTCTTGCGAGTGTTCTTAGACGTGCTGAAAAGTTCAAAACGATTACCGGGAGAAATGACTTTCTTGATGCTCATGTATCTACTTTAGGTTTTGATAAATCTAAAGTTACTTGTTTTCGTTGCAGGGAGAAAGGCCATTTCAAACGGGAATGCAAGAACAGAGAAGCTAGAGGCGCTCAGAATCCGTTTGGAAAAGATGATTACTACCGGAAAGCTATTTATCAGCAAGTTGGTCAATCACAAGACTCACAGACAGCTCATGGTAGAAGAATCGAGGATTCAAAAAGAGCGTGTGTGGTGGATTTTGACTGGAACAATTATATCTCTCCTGATAGCAAAGCATGCATAGTCGATCAAGATGATGAGAGGCTACCTGAAGGCTTCAGCTGGAATATGTTTGCAGATGAGAATGGGAATTTTAAAGCCTTCATCGCCAAGATTGTCAGAGAACCAGACATGTTTGCTACGTGGATGAAGTGTATTGGTGAAACTGTAAAGTCTGTTGCATCAGATGAAAGCCTACAGAGTGCAGATGAAAGTTCACAAAGATGAGATGAAAATTCAGAAAGTGCTGATGAAAGTTCACAGAGTTTAAATGAGAATGTACAAAATGTTGTTAGTTCAGAAAAGGAAGTTGTTTTTTATCAAACACCATCTGATTCTGGATTGTCAGATACTAGTTCTGAAAAGTCTGCACAGTTTGATCAGTCACCTTCAGATGATAGTAGCAGTGATGATGAGGAAGAGAAACATATTAATATTGCTAAATCTCATCTTTCTCCTGAAAGTTTTCATTTCTATTTTGCAGATCGCATGGAGAAACTGAAGGAGAAACGAGTTGTTAAAGAACAACAACAAAAGAAATCTGAAGATGTTGTTCAGAAAGGGAATGTTGAAAGTGTTACTGAGGAAATGGTTGAAACTGAGCAAGTGAAAGTAGAAGAGAAGGTGATTGAAGAAGAAAAAGTGATCGAAGTTGAAAAGATCATAGAAGTTGAAAAGATTGTTGAAGTTGTCAAGCCTTGCATGAAGTGTTTGGAAGCATGCAAAGAATGTGCTGCAAAAGACGACATCATTGCTGAATATGAGAAGAAGAAAGAGCAGTTACTGTTCAACCTCAATTATGTGAAAGAATCTTATGATGTCTTGAACAAAACAGTAACTGGTCTTCAAAAGACAAATTCAGAAAGAGAACAAGCACTAACTATGATGAATGTTGTGATGATGACAAAGCAGAAAGCCATCAACTTTTACATCGAAGAAAGTGCTAAATGGCAGCAAGAGTTGGAGACAGAAAAGATTGAGAATGAGAGAATTAGACGTTTATTACAAAGTTATTCTAGTTCTGATTATCTCATTGATTGTATTTACCCAACTGTTGTAGGTATGGAAGCTTTTCAAGATGAGAAGCCGAAGAAAAAGAAAGATAGTGGTAAGAAACCGACTGTTAGCTATAACAAGTGTCCACCTCCAATTTGGGAAGGGTACTCTCCTAGAAAACCAAACGAGGAGCAACTTGAAAAAGCAGTCAATATAAAGCTAAAAACCGACACAACTGACGTTTTACCACATAACATTGATGTCACGTTTACCTCGTCCGATACTGATCATGAGTCTGAGTTAATCAAAAAGGTGGTCGATCAGGTGTTGGATACTGAGGAGGAGTCTGAGTCAAAGTCCGAGTCTGGGTGTTCAAGTTCGTCAGTCAAAAGTTCGAGTTCGTCGGTCAACAGTTCCAAGTCGTCGGTTAAACGGTCTTATAGTAAAGAATTTTTGTTATCAAAAGCTAATTTGGATGATGAAACATTTGAAGTTGCATACACTTTAAATGATTCGGACAAATTATACTATGACAAAGAGTTTCCAATAAGAAGTGTTCGTTTTGACATGATCAAAAAGGTTTTCAAAATGACAGAAATTAATATTTCTGAAATAAAGGATTTAAATCTTACTGAAAAACCTAAAAAGTACACTTCAAGAGTTCAACAACGTCTAAACAAGAAAAAGGGTTACAATTCTGGTTCTGGTTTTCAAAAGAAATCAAACCAAAATCATAGCTACAAAAAGAAAGGTCTTGGTTTTATTCCACCTGAAAACTATAAAAATGAAAAATATGTTCGAGATTTTAAATCGAAAATGACATATGTTGCAGGAACTAGCCATGAAGAAGAAGCTAAGAAACCATTCTGGAGACAGTCAAATCAGGAGTTTCTTGCTGAAAAGAAGAAGAATGGAATTGAAATGTCTCATCCAAAGGAAACTCGAACCTGTTACAAGTGCAATGAAGCTGGTCACATTGCATGGAATTGCCAGAAAAATGTCAATACAAAACAGGGAGTTTCTAAGAAATTGAAAGAAAAGGTTATTGATGTTGAATCACCAATCGAAAAATTTAAAATTTTTGAAAATTCAACTTATGAGGTTGGTGAGTGTTCTAAAAAGAATTTTTATAAAAAGAAAGAGAATGACAACCAAATGTGGGTTGTTAAGAAAGTTGATGTGAATGTCGGCGATGAATCTGGTTCCACAAAGCCAGAAGAGCCACAGGTTGACGTGAAAATTTCAGTGAATGATGATGAGTTTCCATCACTGAAATTTGAAGAAATTAAAAAGAAAATTGGTAAAGTTGAGATTTCAGATCAGTTTTATTCTGAGAAAAATGAGTTTGATGTTGAGAAAACATTCAATGAGAGTGTTAAGAAAAATTTTGGAAAAATGTTGAATGGGAAAGTTAAGGGGGTTAAAGATTTTTATGCAACTAAAAAGGCAACTTACAACCCTACTGCGCAAGAATTGAAAGCCATCAAGTCTGAGAAGACTTGGATGGAAGTCTGTTTTCCTTGAAGTCTTAGGACTATGCCGGAGATCCCAAGTTTGTAATCGCGGATCAGGAATCGGCATCTTTCTTGATAATTGTTTTTGTGATTGAATTTTAAAAATGTTTAAATTGTTACAGGATAAGTGTGAATTGCCGGAGCTTCCAGGTTGGTAAGTGCGAAGCAGGAATCGGCATCTTGTTTGGTAAAATGGTTTGTGTAGATGATTTATTCCTACATGTGATTATATGTTTTGGATATTTTTACAAGTGGTGAGAGGTTGATTCTGACAAAGTGATTACTCAAGGTCATTAGTTTGAACTTGATGTAATCCTCATACAAGTCATTGATTGGACAATATGATGAACCAAACCCCTAACTTTACAAGTGGTAAAACCAATAAAACTTATTTTCCGGAAAAATCATTTTGGTTAAAACAAACTTAAGTGTTTTGAAATCATAATGAGAAAATAGTTTTGTGAAAGGGGGAGTTCTGATTGTTTATACCTAGTGGATGGCGATTTGATATCGGTTGTCAAGTTTTTTGTACAGTTTATTTTCAAATTTCCTTTAATGTGTTTGCATTTTAGGGGGAGTAGAAAATTTTTAGAAAATCCAAAAACATTAGAAATTTTGAAAAAGGCAAAAACATGATAAAATCAAAAATGAGCTTTGGTGTCAAAAGAAGAGGAAATGATAGTACATCAGTAGACAGTTACAGTATGCTAAAGAATTGTATTGTTTAAATAGCATTAAACGGTCTCACTGATGATATGCCGATAGGTTTTTACACATTTAGTAAACTTTTTCGGGATATAAACTAAATTTCAAACTTGCTTATTTCGTGGGGAACACTACTTGGATATATAGGTAACCCCTGAAATCTCGTTTGAAAGGTCCCTCTTTCTGAGATACTAGGTCTTTATGCTCAGTGATATCTGGGGTATTATCCCGGGACTTCTGCTGAATGGAAGTTCTGACCTAGTCCCCGGATAATGCTTTCTGCAAATGCTTGAAACATAGCATCGCCCTCAGCAAGCTGATGAAACAATAAAATTGATAGTCGCTGCTGTTGTAATGCTCTCTAAAGGGGACATACTTAAAAGGTCGAGTCATGATCTCTCTGCTGAACGGTAGTTCTGACCTGAGCTCTCATGATTCTTCATAATTTATTAACCCCTTACAGATATCATATGTGGTATATTCACCTGTAAGACTGAATATTGGGATCTGGATACGGGAGTATATTCAAGAGGTGGGACACATGAATGAGTTTAAGTTCTTAAATCACCTAACTCATATCCTGAATCAGTTGAAATTTGTGTGAAAATTTAAGTGGATCAGTATATCGGCAATCTAAGTGAATTGTTTAATTCTTAATATGTAACTAAGCTCAACGGTACTTGTGACTTGTCAAAATCTGATATGATCCTCTTACACAAAACTCACAAAAATATTGTCTGTAAATATTTCTTTACTGCATTTCTTTATATTAAAAAATTTAAAAAGATTTTCAGTGTGTTTTAGCATAAATTTTTGAAAAATCCAAAAAGATTTTCGACAACTGATGTTGGAGAGCTGATTGTCAAAATTCCAAGTGCTAGACATGATGAACAAATGGTTTGGGAAAATGTGTTTTGAAAAGAAAAATGATCAAAATTTAAAATGATTCTTCAAGATTATTGAGTTATTTTTTAGAGAGAGTCAGTGTTAGTGCATACATTGAATTGTTAAATACATAAAATTTACTTTTAGGTAGAGTGAGTTTGTGCAGGTTTAAGTATGAGATGGATTGATGATCCTGAGCTGAATGAGAGTCAGATTACAATCTTGGAACATCCTCAGAAAAAAGAGCCAGTCAGATTACGATCCTGAAGCAGATGATGCTGAAGAACTAATGGAATGCCAGCACATTGTTAGGGGGAGTCTGTTAATGCTGAGTGAAAGAGTGAAGCTCAGAGACTGATTAAGACTAAAGATGCAAAGACTCGACATGTGAAACTCGTCAACATCTGAGGGGGAGTCTGTTGGTGCTTTCATCTGTCGTCTTCGTCTTACATCGAGTCTTAGACTTGTTGCGGTTCTGTTCGTGCATGAAGTCATCGTCAAGAATGATGACATCACATATGTGACATCAATGATGACATCATATGTGTGACATCATCACATAAGTTAGATTTCACAAAACAGAATATGACAGATTGTAGGTTTCTATTCAAAGTCAAATATGTAGGTTTCTATTGAAAGTGGAACTTGTAGGTTTCTCTTGAAAGGTTTCTATTGAAACTGACATGTGTGTTTTCAATAGAAACCAGGAACACTATAAATAGGCATGAGAGCTATTCATTTGTAAGGATTCCAGATTTGATACCGAGGTGCTGCCGGTATTCCTTGTGATTGTATTTGCTATTAAATCAATACACAAGACGTTTAAAGTGATATTCAAGCTGTTTTTACATCCGTTTCTTAGTTTCCGCCTCTGAAACGGACTAGAGCTCTTCTGAACGACTCATTCAGGTCGCAACTCGATCCTACAATAAGAAAGGAGCTAAAATGTAGCTACATATCATTTATCTCGGCTAAAGAATCCTGAGATGGAGAAGACTCGAGAAACGAGGATAGGAAATGATTTCCCTTATGAGTCATTGATGTTTGTGAAGGTTTATAACGATGGTCATCCCTGGTTTGCTAATTACCTAGCTACAAGTGATTTGAAAGATGACATGACTTATCAGCAACAGAAGAAGTTCTTTGTAGATATTAAGTACTGGATTTGGGAGGATTTGTATTTGTTTAGGATCGGTACGAACCAAGTGGATAAAAAGTGTGTTTTTGATGATGAAGTTTGGGATATTCTAAAACAATGTCATGAGGGTCCAGTTGGTGGCCACTATGGGGGGACTTATATCATAAAGTGAGTGTTTGATGCGGGTTTTTATTGGCCAACCATCTTTTAAAAATGCTCATGAGTTTGTTTGTAGCTGTGTTGCATGCTAGAGAAGTGGCAATATCCCATCCAAGAATGAGATGCCTCAAAACCCCATTTAGGTGGTTGATGTCTTTGACATATGGGGCATTGATTTCATGGGTCCATTTCCCATGTCTCGTGGGAAAAAAATGCATCCCACTCGTGACTGACTATGTTTTTAAGTGGGTGGAGGCTCAAGCCTTGCCTATGAATGATGCACGTGTTGTAGTGAGGTTTCTTAGGAAGTTGTTTGCCAGGTTCGGTACTCCTAAAGCCATGATTAGTGATCGAGGCACCCACTTTTGCAATGCATAGATGGAGAAGGTTTCTGAAACGCTATGGGGTCACCCATCGGCTTTCCACGTCCTATCATCCATGAACGAGTGGGCAAGTGAAGAATACAACTAGTAGCTTTCAGATGTGTCGAGTACCAAAAAATGCAACATCATATAAGAAAACAATAATTATGATGCACATATAAACATAGGCTACCTATGTTGCAAACTGAAATAAAATTGTTGAAACAAAGAAACGGGACTGCTACGACACATGCACAAAACAATAGTTTAAGGTTGTATGCACAAACAAACTTATCAAAGTGTTCCAAGAAGCCAAACTATTGAGAATTGACACGGCTATCACACATGTACAACACAACAATTTAACTTTGTATGCCCAAACAACTATAACCCTCAACAAAACACTTAAACAACGAAGCTCGGAGGTGTAGGATCGCAGCAAGTTACAATGCCAAGCCAAATCCTCACCAACATCACAGTTATGGCTCTCGGAAGAAGACAGTTTTGAACCGCTTATGCTAAGCGAGTTGTACATCACCCAACAATAACATAACATGACCAATAAAGAGCATGGAAATAACATTGCATACCCAAAATGGCCATAATCAACATCAAAAGAGCCATAAAACAAAGCTCATAAGCAATAGACGCATGTATTTTAGGTTAGCAAGCCAACTCCAAAGCAACATCATAGCTAAAAGTCTCCAATTAGCCATAAGTCATCTTCATCGACCCAATAAAACAAGCATCACAAAGACTCACATAGTTGTAAAACCACAAAACATATCCGATGAACATTATTGTTACACCTTCACGGGCCCTTAAAACAAATAGCCAAACAAAAGACTGTTTAAGCAATAGAGGGTTGCAGTTTAAGTTACCAAGTCAAGCCCAAACCCACATCATCGACTATTTTGAATCACTTAGGCTCGCAAGTTGTACATCAGCCAAGAACAACAAAACCCAAATGGCCATGATTAACATGAAAACAACCATAATCCAAAGCTCATAAGTAATAAACGACTGCAACATAAGTTACCAAGCTAAATCCAAAGCAACATTATAGCTAATGGGCTCTGATGAGACATAAGTCATCTTCACCGACCCAACAAACAAACGTCACAAAGACTAAAAACAGATGTAAAACCACTAAATATCTCCAATGAACATTATTTGTACACCTTCATAGACCCTTAAAAACTCAAAAGGTCCCATCCAAACATCCAAAAACAATTGTAAACCAAAATCCAAGTTAAACAACATCAGATGTTTGGAAAAAAAAACCTCGATTAACATAAAAAAAAACATGCACCAACATATCCTTCATAGAGACACAAAACCCAGACCATAAATTCTAAAAACAAACAACGACGCGTAAGCCGTCCTCTTCAATAACCGAAAAACACACCCCAAAATTGGCATGTAACAACATATTTTACTCAAAACAACACAAAACTCTAACATAAAACTATAAACGAAATCGTCGAAACGTAATCAGTCATTTTTAACGATGGTAAAATCCATAAAAAATTGAAACCAAGACAACAACATCAAGAATCTACCTGTAAACAAGAGGCAAACGATCAGAGCAACTTTGGCCATCGTAAGCAGCCGACATAAAAGAGGCAACGGAATTTCGTTGGTGGTAGAAAGAGAAACTAGAAACTTCAGAGTGAAATAAAACTCAACAAAACCCCACCCTTAAATACCCACTAAAGAAAACAACTTCCAAAGCCAAACATACAAACAACAAATGCACATGAAACCAATAATCCGTGAGGTACAACCAGAAACAACACAAGTAAGTTGCAAACCGATAATATATAAACTTGTATGTTATTTATATAAAAACCATTAAACTAATTCGTTCATATGTTTTTTTCAAAACGTTTAACTACCGATAGGTCACCTACGCATGACTTGTACATACATAGATTCTATAAATTCAATAAAAATCATAAAATTTTCTTGTATTAAAAAAATATAGTTTATTTTGTAGTTTACGTGTCCATAGAAAATGTGTTCTACCACCTTGTGTATACATATAAATATTATGTCTCAATTGTAACTTTACTTGCAAAATTAATCAAAACGTAAACTGCAAATCAAATTACATCAATCATGTCTATCATGGTTTCTTAAGATCAAATTTCTTTCACCATATTAATATCGAACTCCTTTAACATGCGGCAGTTATCACATGCTCGTTACTCGTGTATAACTCTACTTTTCTTATATTAGTTTAGGTGGTGGCACTACAGTTCACAAGTGTCCCGTGAAATGATTTGGTAGTATCTTTTCCACCTTAATCCTTGTATCTTGTATCTTGTATAATAGTTTACGTATAACTTTTACATTACTTTTTGTATTTTGATATTAATGATTTTCTAGTTTTCCTTTATTTATTTACTTTACTCTTGACTTAATTGGAAATTGTCATTTACAAATACAAAATGCACATTTTGATTAAAGTAGCAGTTGAATCTAGTTTGCATGGGTACGAGAACTATAATCATCAAACGACTTGTAGCTAGCGATACCAAGGTGTATGGAATTGTGTTCCTCTCTGATATTAATGGTTTGACATTGGACAAATATATATAGGACTAAGTGTTATCGTTTAACGCCTAACGCCGATGACTCATAGGGCGTTTTCATTGGCTCGAAAATTAACTTCATAAACATATCAACACATACCCGCCCAATACTTCTTGCAATGCTCACGATTGAGTCCTTCACTCCCTGGTAATGCCCCCTAAGGACGGTGTTTCATGTCCATGAGTGATGAGGTGAATGCTAGCATAATGCTAGCATGAGCCCATAACAGAGTCTACTTAGGAGTAAGATTATCCGATAACAAAAAAAAACTATTGTAGCAAATTATGATTGGAAATGTATGTCACTGCTTGCAATCAGAAGAGTACGCATTTAGAAAACCACATATGCAATAGGAACAAGTAAGGGGTGAACAAATTAACTGCCATAACCGATAACCGAACCATAAGCGACATAACCAAACATATTTTAACCAATAACTGACATAACCAATGGTTATGGTTATGAAATTTGTTTAAACGAACCGAACTTTTAATGTTAAGTCTATGTAACAGATTTTCGTTTAACACTAACCATCAGTTGGTTTTTTTACTAAGATAAAAAGTATATTTGTAACAAAATGATCATGATATACGTGTTATTTATTTTGATAAAGAATTGTACTTCTAATCAAAGGCTTAATTGAGTTTTTTTTTTTTTCTTTTTTGTTGAGAAATATCTTATTAAAGGGGATCCTACATTAGTAGTTTAACCTTAGTTGTCTTATAAAAAACAAAGCTAATTAGGTCCAACATGATTGGTTTCATTTTTTATTTTGTACACCCATTAGCTTAAAAATTTTGAACTTTAGCCGAAAGTTAGTTTTAGTTGAAGTTTTTGGTTAAAAACCGAAATAACCATAACCGAAACTAGCGGTTATAGTTATGGTTATGGTCAATGGTAAAAACCGAACCAAACCAACCCATACACACCTTTAAAAACAACGGTATTCTCCTTTTGGTTTGTTGCCTTTCTGATGAAGCGTGTGATATGAATATGAAAATGAAGATCAAACATGTTGATTCTACGAATACCCGTGTAGTTCTTCCCCAACCCCAAAATTCAACCCAAAGGGTACGGAATTTGAACTGAAATATGAGTTTTCTCAAAATTAAAATCTGATTGTTCAAATAACTAGAGGGACATATAAATAAGAACAGAAATTCGAAATGGGCCTAAAAAAGATAACGGGCCAAACACAAGCCCAAAAACAAAATGCCCAAAATACCTCAAAAAACATAAAAATGCAAATAACTAATAGAAATAAGCGTTTTTTGGCCCGGACGATGACCCAAACTGCCGTAGGCTGTTTGCAGCAAGATGGAGCTCGTTCTCACGTTCGTTTCGCCTGGTCACACGCCCAAAACGGACCCCCGTAGCCCAAGTTAGAGTCATTTTAGTGAAGCCCCTTTTGTTACGCGATCTTGGGCCTCCAAATACAAGATGGCCCGCTCCTCCACACTTGGGCCCGCATCACTTTCTTTTACTTAAAACCAAGAGATTACAAAAGTGCTAGACGTGGAACGAAGATTCAAGTAGTTTAATCATTCACATGTTAACTAATGCATTCAATGATAACACATCAAAACCAGTGGCGGATCTAGAAAATTATTATAGAGGCAACGTTTCAAAGAAAAGAGGTAACAAAATCGAAAAAACGTTAATTTTTTTCCAAAATTTACGCTACCATCGGAGTGTCAAGGGGTAACGGAAGTTACCCCTTCTTGAAGGGTAGATCCGGATCAAAACTAAAATAAATCCCTGAAATGGTGCTAGCTGGCACGATTACAACAATGATATATACCATTCAATATTATACGAAAAATATTAAAAGCGATAGAAACTTCATATACTGTTACATGTAAATATGCGATAATAGTTAATAATATTTATACAGTTTGTTATATATAATTATAATATAATTACAAATTTTTAAATAAATAATATGATAAGAGATCATGTACAAGAGAGGAATTTCGTAAGAAGTGTAGGAGAGAATCATGACCACACATTTGTTTTTCTCAATTTAAGGAGGGAAGGGTATGATGGTCTTTTCTCCCTTTAACTTATTTCCTCCTTGATTTTCAAACGGCTATAACTTTTTTATACGTTAATATTTTTTTAAATTACACCGTATTAACGAACATTTCATTCTATTTAATCCGAGCAGCGTACTGGTATAGTGTTCTTAAATAATTTACAGGACTTTGAATACCCATTACGTGATTACATAATTTTGAATACCCAGTACATGACTACGTGATTTTTTAATACCTGTTACGTGATTACACATTCAACATAAATCATTACGCATTCAATGTAAATTCATTACATGATTACACATTCAATAACAAGAACTTGATTGTTTATATTTTGTTACGTGGTTAAATCTCTAATATACGACATTATGTTATTCTTATAGGTTGGTTGGCAAATTTTGTATATTATTTATCCTTAATATGTGATTATACCTGAAATATTAGGTATTCCGTATGAAATATTATGTATTACATGTTTTGTTTTTACGTAATCACTTAGCAGAGTTTCACATAAATAATATAATGAAATCACGTAATGTCAAAATGGGTATTTAAAATCATGTAGTCATGTAATATACATAGTCAACTATTGTTACGTAATTACGTAGTCACTTAGTGTGGTCTCACATAAAATACTATATTGAAATCAAATAATCACGTAATAGGTATTCAAAATCAAGTAGTCACTTACTGGGTATTCAAAATCACGTAATGGGTATTCAAAATTCTGCAATTTTTTTAAGAAAAATATAGCAATAGGCTACTCGAATTAAAGAGAATGAAATGCTTTTTAAGACGGTGTAGTTTTTATTAAAAAAATATTAACATATGAAAAAGTTTTAGCCATTTGAAAATCAAGGGGCAAGTAGGTTTACGAGTTAACAATATTGGATTTTTCTATTTTACCATTTTTCCCACTTGACCCTTGTTTTTAGTTATGTGAATTTTATATTTGAGAACCACTTAATATCAACCATTGATCTTGCAAATTAAGGGCCAAACTTCTTTCCTACACTTCATACATTTCTTTTCTCTTGTATTACCTTTGTTTTTAGTTATGTGAATTCTATATTTGAGAACCACTTAATATCAACCATTGATCTTGCAAATCAAGGGCCAAACTTCTTTCATACACTTCTTTTTTCTTGTATAATAACATTTCTTTAAATAATATTAGAGTAAACTACCAAAATGGTCCCTGAGGTTTGGTCACTTTTGTCAATTTAGTCCAAAACTCAAACTTTTAAATCCAGATCCCTGTGGTTTCAATTTTGTTGCCATTTTCATATAAAATCAAAATCAGGTCAGATTTTTCAGTTAACATCCAGTTTTTTGTCTATTTCCTCTCTTTTAATGAATGGCAAAATGGTCAGATTTTTTTAATTTGTTATAATAAAACGTTAAAAGACCATTTTGTCATTCATTAAAGGGCGAAAAAAAGACAAAAAAAAGTTTGATGTTAACTGAAAAATCTGACCAGATTTTGATTTTGATTGAAAATGGCAACAAAATTGAAACCACGGAAACACAGATTCAAAAGGTTTAAATATTGGATTAAAGTGACAAAAGTGATCAAACCTCAGGACCGTTTTGACAGTTTACTCATAATATTATATCTTTATAAATAAAATAACTAAATCTTCTATGCCTAATATTGTATCACGTGTTAAAATTAAAGTTATGTATGCCCTGGATTCCTTTTACTGTTCCTCTTCTCTCACCCTTTCATACTCTAGGTTTTTTGAATTTTGAATTCATCATATTTTATTTTAAAATATCATTTTATAATTTTTGAAGCTTCATTAGTAATTGTTTATTATCTTCTCTATATATAAGTTTCTAACCTTGTATTCAATGAATGATAAACAAATCATGCTAAATCCATATAACGCATGAAAAATCATAAACAACACATCCCAGCTTGCTTGAATTTTTTTTCTTTTTCTTTTTCTTTTTATTTTCGAAAGTTAAATCTCAAGCTCGCTTGACTTGCTTACGGCTAGCGGTGCAAACGAGCCGAGCGGCTCATGAGTTACTCAAGATCGGCTCGAGAAAAAGCTCGAAACGAGCCGAGCCTTATCGAGCCCGAGCCGAGCTTGAGCCTCAAAACAAAGCTCGTTTGTTTATCGAGCCCGAGCTCGAGCCTCGCATGTGAAGCTCGTTAGGCTCGTCGAGCCTTATCGAGCCTTAGTGTAAATGAGCCGAGTCGAGCCGAGCTTATTTAAACTTGTTTCCAAGCCGACCTCGAACCTAAAAATAAGCTTATTTAGTAAACGAGCCCGAGCCCGGGCTTCACTTATCGAGCCCGCGAGCGTAAAAAGTCTATTATTTATATTATTTTTATTTAATATAATAATTAATAGATAATAAAAGAGCCGAGCCCGAGCTAAGCTCGAGCTTGAGAAAATACAAACGAGCTTAGCTCGAGCTTTGAAAACAAAACTCGAATCGAGCCGAGCTCGAGCCCGAGCTCTTATAAGTTAATTGAGCTCGAGCTCGAGCCTGGTCGAGCTCGGCTCGGCTCGGTTCGTTTGCACCCCTACTTACGGCCATAATGGAAATTGTTCACGTGTTGTTTACCCATTCTATTCGAATTTTAAGGATGTAGTTGTGCAACAAAGAAAAATACAAAACGTCAAAGGTTTAGACTTTAGATTTAAATATGTTTTGAATTTTCATCAATCGGTAATGGTTTTAAGAAAATAAAATTGTATTCTTTTCAAAACGAGTCGGTCGGACTTGTTTATTGATAACCGTGCATGAAATCGGTCCGGTTAAGTCTATTAATTAACCGTTTTCCAAGTGTTTAGAATTTATTTATTACTCGAGACTCTGTATTTTATCTAATTAAATCTTTATACATTACAAAAATTGTACATTCACGCCAAAACATTATATATTTTATAAAAGATGTACATTCACTCCATGTTTCGTTTTGTAATAGATATATGTATATATTTTTTATCCTTATATTATTACTTACGTCGTCCAACTTTGAAATCCAATCCGACTAGTGAACCGATAAGACAACCATTTCACTATCTGGTCCGATTCCGAAAACATTCTCAAAACAATATCTCAAAAAATGATTTGTATAACATTCACAATCTCCCTATATATATATAGAAATGATTTTCCACAATAGGGCAATGCTACACAAGAAACCTTAGAGTTTTAAAAAACTTTGAAAACCCATCACATGGTCTAGAATTGCCCACGTGTCCCAGCCACCTTCATATATAGATGACAAAACAGAGGGTATTTTGGTCTTTTTACATTGCTCTTTCTCTCTCTTCGTGACATGTTATACCATCTCCTCTTTCTTCTTTATACCATCTCCTCTCTCACACACACTTATTCACATTCATATCCAGATCTATACACCTCTCTCCCTTTCTATCTCTCTCTCTTCATCAAATCTCTCTCTCGTCGTTATCTTTTTTTCCCACCACACCACCATCACCACCGCACCACCACCATTATCACCACCGCACCACCATCAGTATTTTACCTCTGGCACCACCGTAAACACCTCCGACCCTGTTGCACAACCCCCACCACCGTTGAACCTTTACCACCGTCGGCCGACCCCCGCTGCACAACCCCCATCACTGCCACCACTGCTGTGACACCCCAGGAAAAACAGTAAGCGATGCAACGTACCTAGCTTCCTCAGTAACTTCGTGCTAAATTTCGGGACGAAATTTCTTTCAAGTTGGGGATAATGTGACAACTCGAGTTTCCAAGGTTCTTTTCCTATGCGTTACTTGTTTTGTTCAGTGTTTCGTGATTCGTGTATTGATTTTGTTTGTACACTACGATTGTTTGTTAAATATTCATGTTTGGTACATGCTTGGGTATTAAATTATGTGAGTTGTTAATTTATGTGCATGGTTATTAATTTTTGTATAACAGTATGAAAACCACAACATGTCCACGAAATCCAAAGGGATTTCACCACCCCCTCCTCACGAAAACAAGGACTGGGCTTGGGCCCAGTAGTGTTTAATTCAAATAATGATACTTAACCTAGTCTGTATGCGGGAACAATAACTAGATAAACCCTAATCACATCGTTTTCTCTCTCACTTTTTCTTTGTAACCGACGGCTGCTCCTCATATTCGAAGCCGAAACTCTTTTGTTTGGATCATCATTGGTTAGTGTCTTTTGTCTTGTGCTACTCATACTTACGTATTGATTTTTTTATATGATATGTTATGATTAGTCGACTGGATGATATAAGCATACATGTTTAATGGTAGAACTGATGATAATCCTGTCGCATAGCACATAGATGATAATTTGGATTGTATTGATGATGGTTAAATAGTTAGATCTACATGTATTGAATGTTATGTTGGGACAAACTTCGATGGATATGTGATCTGCATTATCTATTCTTGAGTAATGTTTAGATAATAGCTAGGGTTTGATGCTTGATGACATCAGATTGCCATGATTTTCATTTGCATGTGGGGCATGAAATCTTCGGCCCAATGGGATCGATGTATTATGGAACTGGTCGGTCATTGACTTTGGTTCATGATATTAATATTCGTCCATTCCAAGGCAACTGTGATTAGTATATATGATCTTTTAAGAATGGAATCATAGTTGCATATGATCATGGCAGTGGCCATGTGAGTCTGCAATAGGATTGAGTAAACCAATAAAGTCATCTAGGTGTGATTTGACTGAATGTATCAGTAAGTGCTCGTGAATTATAAATGCTCATATAAGGGTGTACAGTGATTATTTATTGTGATGATGATAATGTTATCAACGAAAACATAGGTGTTTTCGTCACACATGACCAACGAAAACCCACTAAAGGGATTTTGGCCCTGTTAGTTACTAACTCAGTTAGACTTGATTGACTGTGTTAAGTATGTAAAGCATATGTATTACTTTTAAACTTGTAACCCTGTTAAGTTATTGACATCGTTAAAACACGTTAACTCCGTTAAGCCAAGTTGATTTACCCTGTTAATTAACTTAACCTCGTTAGCCAATTAACTCTGTTAACCTTATTTGATTATGTTAAAGTGTGCAACTCTGTTAACTGTATGGATGCGATTAACTGTTTGTGTACATGTGGATAACTGTCAAGCACACTCTGTGATAGTATTGTGATACTAGTTACTTGTGAAAACATTACGAACGTGGACTGATTTAATATACGTGCATACTATAGGACGTGATTAATTATTTGCGAGCACTTAACTTAGCAAACCGAGCAAACCTAAGGTGAGTTCACTGCATTTCTCAAGCATGCGTCCCGGTGGTTTGGGACAACTAGTAAACATTTGGAAGGGAATCTTGGGTAAACAGTTAAATTGGGTTTTGCTTATTGAACATGGAATCTATCATTACCAATGCTTGGTTAGGGGCATTGGGGACTGGACACACTTCCAGGTTATTAAGGGACACACTTCCCGGATACATATGGGCACACTCCCTAGGGTATCTCAACAAGTCATAAACAGCATCATATCACAACGTTGAATTGGCTTAACATACATCTGGTAACAAAACACGTTAACAAAACTTTGAACTCACCAGCGTAGTCTGACACACTTGTTTACATGCTTGTAGGTAATCATTGAAGGAACATGGGGACTTGCTGTCTGATGCTGCTAGAGTGGTCATGGTCATGATAAACAGTTACTTGCCTTGGGTTTTGATACATTGATGCGTTTATACAATTATGCTTCCGCTCAGTACTTTGGTATTGGTTTAACTGGCAAACAATGTATTTCTCTAATTGAGTATTTCAATATAATATTACTTATGTTTGATATGATTGGTGGCTCTTTGTTGGATCGTTGCACCTCAATTGGGGACATGCCCTAGGTGGTAATTTGGGGGTGTGACAACTGCCCCTCCACCACCGCCATCCCCCAACCCCAACCCATATATTCAGATGTGGAACTGAATATATTCAACCCAAATGGCTATACTTTATTCCTTGAAGAACCATGTGGGTCCGTAGCATCCTCAAAATGGCACCAGATCGGAATGTTGCCATCATCAACTACTGCTCAAAGGTCACCGATGTCAACGAGCTCTTGAGATCATATAAAATATGATTTGTATATGTTGTTTCAGATCTGAATATTTGTGAGTTTTTTTACACTTTTTTAGTTTATATAAAATATGATTTGTATATGTTGTTTCAGATTTTGGTTATTGTTTTGTATGTGATTTGTTTGAAATAATTTGTTGAAATTGTAAGGTGTTAAGAGTTGTTAAATCTGTGAGGGTTTTTTTTTGTTAATGTTGTGTAAGATTAATTTTACTAAATATGTGATTAATTTTACTAATTGTTGATTAGGTGTTGCTGAATTAATTGCTGAAATTGTAAGGTGTTGTTGATTATATGTTAAAGAGTTTTTAGTTCTGTGTACTTTGTTAGTTGTTGTTTCAGTTGTGTAAGATTAATTTTATTAAACAGGTGTTATTGATTAATTTTATTAAACATGTGATTAGTTTTACTGATTAATTTTACCTCGTCATACCCTACTACATGTTACACTTTATCCTATTAGACATAGCCATACAGTTTAAATTATTATAGTTATGACGTGTTTAACACATGCCTGGTTTTTTTATTTTTAGACGTCTAATAATCGGCACATCTGTTTTTAGAAACGAAAAGCCAAGTTTGTCTTACAGGACAACCAACGTAACACGTGTTATAGTCTGAACTCCTGTTTCACAGCTAAGCCAAGTTTGTCTTACAGCACAACCAACGTAACACGTGTTATAGTCTGAACTCCTGTTTCACAGCTAAACCATAGTAACATGTTATAGAGACATGTATTAGGGTATGACGATGTATTAGAGACATGTATTAGGGTATGACGAATTAATTGCAGGTTTTTAGTTCTGTGTACTTTGTTAGTTGTTGTTTCAGTTGTGTAAGATTAATTTGCAGGTTTTTATTTTTGTGTTAAAAAGCTGTGCTTGGTTTGGTTGCTTGTTTGGGCTTTTGATCTGAATAGTAACTGTTTTTTGTTGGTTTGGTTGCTTGTTTGGGCTTTTGATCTAAATAGTAACTGTTTTTTGTTGGTTTGGTTACTTTGTTTGGGGCTTTTGATCTGAATAGTAACTGTTTATGTGATGTTATCTAAGAAAAAAGATTTTCTGGCTATGAATATGTTAATATTTATGTCTGGTTAACGACTTAACGATTATCTTATCTTTTTGTTATTAGGACGGTGATGGATTCAAGGGAAATAAGATCCAATTCTCGGGACCGTTGGTTTCGTCAAACGTGGATCAGATGCTCAAGGATCATGACCATGTTTATGTTACAGCACAACACAACTAACACGTGTTATAGGTTGAACTTCTCGGACATGCATGTGTTACATGTGATATGTAAATTCTAAATGGCTCGTTTCATATTACACGTTACATACTAAATTTCAAGTACATAAATGTCCGGTTTCATATTATACCTTACATGCTTGAATAGTTTGAATCGTTCAATTTCATTTTACCCATTTCACCTTTTTTTCTTTTCAGCCGATTATAGAATATGGGTTTTGAAACACGAACACCAAGTATAATAGTTATGTCTGGTTAACGACTTAACGGTTATCTTATCTTTTTTGTTATTAGGATGGTGATGGATACAAGGGAAACAAGATCCAGTTCTCGGGACCGTTGGTTTCGTCAAACGTGGATCAGATGCTTAAGGATCATGACCATGTTTATGTTACAGCACAACACAACTAACACGTGTTATAGTTTGAACTTCAGGACATGCATGTGTTACATGTGACGTGAAACTCATGTACAACGTAACATGTGTTAGTGTTATGTATTTTTTGTTTACTAGGAATATGTAATGTGAGACTCTTGTTGTTTTCTCTAGTACACAATGCTAAAACGGTCTAGACTTAACACATTTTCTGTTGGAGGCGCCAGTATTTGTACCTCTACTGTTACAGTTACTATTGAAGTTTATGCATCCATTCTGGAAGTCTTAACACATGTTATAATAGATGCTTAACACACGTTATATCAGGTTTACTCTGTTGTTATTAAGTTACTATTGGAGTTTACTCATCCATTATGGAAGTCTTTACACACGTTATGATAGATGCTTAACACACGTTATACATTTCAGTCACTTAACACATGTTACAGTATGTATATACACATCATGGTGTTTTGGAAACCAATAGCTTATACATGACACCATGTTAGGTTAAACCAAGATTATAACAGAGGGTTAACACATTTTATCCCAGGTATACGGTGTTACGATATTAACTTGTATGTTCCATATTAACTTGTTCACGTGTTACGATCAGTATATGCACATCATAGTGTTTTGCAAACCACTTTCATATACATTAATACAAGTCGGGTTACAGCAACATTATAATGGATGCTTAACACATGTTATCATATGTATACAAGTGGGGTTACAACATTACGATATTAACTAAACTCACCATTAATCCCATCGCCTCCGTCAACTGTTTTCACCCTTATCACATGTTAAGCAACTACATGTAATTTAAGACTCTTATTGTTTTGTCTAGTACATGATGTTAAAACGGTATGGACTTAACACATTCTGGATGTCTTAACACACGCTATAAAAGAGGCTTAACACACGTTATATCAGGTATACTATGTTATTAAGTTACTATTGGAGTTTATGCATCTATTCTGGAAGTCTTAACACACGTTATAATAGACGCTTAACACACGTTATATCAGGTATACTATGTTGTTATAATATATACAAAACATGGTGTTTTGGAAACCACTAGCTTATACATGACACCATGTTGGGTTAAACCAAGATTATAACAGAGGCTTAACACATGTTATCTCAGGTATACGGTGTTACAATATTAACTTGTATGTTCCATATTAACTTGTACACGTGTTACGATCAGTATATGCACATCATGGTGTTTTGCAAACCACTTTTGATATACATGAATATGTATACAAGTGTCGGGTTATAATGGATGCTTACATGTTATCATATGTATATAAGTGGGGTTACAACAAGATTACGATATTAACTAAGCTCACCATTAAACTCATCGCCCTCGTTGACTGTTTTCACCCTTGTCACATGTTAATCAATTATATGTTCCGAACAGACAAATTGTAACACATTTTAGATCAGTATATACACATCATGGTGTTTTGTAAACCACTAGCTTATACATGAATACATGTTAGGTTACAAAAAGATTATAACAGAGGCTAAAATCATGTTATACATTCCAAAATGTGCAAAACAAACACATGTTATAAACGAACGAAGAGTTCTTTCCCACGTTATATATCATTCTAACAGGGGCTTAACACATGTTATACATGAACACATGTCAGCTTACATCATGGTGTTCTGTTACAGCATGAACCACTAACACATGTTATAAACGAACAAAGACTTCTTTCCCAAAATATTTGACTTATTCAATGTCCCCGCATTAACGTCGCCTACATCCATCCAGCTTGTCAATTGAATATCTTTATGGATCTGTTTCTGTAAATCAACACACGTTATGTATCATTCTAACAGGTGCTTCACACACGTTATGGGTCTGTTTCTGTAAACCAAACCAAACCAACAAAAAAAAAACAATTATTGTTAAGATCAAAATCCCCAAACAAGCAACCAAACCAACAAAAAATCTCGTTCAAAATCTCATCCTAAAGTTTTCGATTTATTTAAAATACATGAACATTAACCATTACTAGATCTTGATTGAAGACAGAGGAGAGGAGAGGAGAGAGAGAGAACATTAACCATTACTAGATCTTGACTCCGACGACGTTCCGAACTCCGGCGCCACCAACCACCCACCCTCCACCACCTTCTACAACCACCCACTGTCGCCGCTATCAACCACCAACACCCCAGAATGAACCAGTCACCACCTTCCACCAACCACCAGATCTGCAACCACCATCGTCTTCTGCAACTGAATCATGCTTTGATCTGCAACCACCATCGTCTTCTGCAACTGAATCTGGGATTAGTATTTCTTGAAATCTTGAAGGTAGATATTTTAATTCTGAAATGAGAACATCTTCTTCTTGTTCTTCTTCACGTTTGTGGGGTGGGGGAGGAAAGAGATGTGATAATTGTGAGTAGAGAGTGGGAGAGAGAAAGAGGGATATGATTTTGAAATCTCTTATTTGATTTGACAGTACAACATGGCAGATGGGTTTTTGATTTCCAATGCTCAAAAAGTCTTTTTTACTACCCAAAATGCCCTTTATGCATTAATTTAAATCTAATATATACACCAAAAAAGGAGAGCCATTGATCTATTAAAGTGAAACCAAATCAAGGGTGAATCTAGGGTTTCCAAGGTTTCTTAAAAAAGATGGGGTTTCTTATAGAGCCCACCCCTTCCACAATATCCTATAAATATAAAATCTATCCTAATAACTTTTAACAATGGCATACTATATTGAGTAAACTGCAATTTTACACCCTTAGGTTAGGGGTCATTGGCATGTCTAGCCCCCCCCCCCCCCTAAGGAAATAATTGCAATTTTACCCCCCACTGTTTGCTCTTTTGTCGCATGTTTACCCCCCGGCGTCAAAGTGGCTAACACATCTGTTAACTCTAAGTTGAAATGACTATATTACCCTTACATTTAACCCCCCCCCCCCCCCAACATTCCTGTTAAGTCGCACAATTACCCCCCACTGGTAAATTACTAATTTGTTCTTTGTTATTACCCCTTGTACTTTGTGTTAAGACACAACATTACCCCCTGCAACTTCCAAAACCCTTCCCGCCAAAATCAAATACATGTTCTATGATTCTATAATAAAAAATCTGAACCTGTTCTTTGATCTGAAACCTAATTCTGATTTTTGAACACGTAATCTGAAACCTAACAATCATACCTGTTCAAAATTCTGAAACCTAACAAGCAAAAACTCCAAAACTGGTAAATTACTAATTCTGAACCTGTTCTATGCATCTGTTATAAGAACTGCAGGACGAACAAAAGACTCCAAAACTGTTCCATTTAAATGCTTGAAGAAAAAAACAGCAATTAAGAACATTATGCATCGGGAAGTGTTAAAAAATCAGCAATTAAGAAAAAATCAGCAATATCATGCAATGTGAACAAATCAAACTCCGATACTTGCTGCAGAGATATTGATACAGTTAGTTCACATTTATATCAAATATCATCCAATATCATAGTTCACATTTATATCAAATCAGTTATTTCTATAAGGTGTTCAAAAATCAACCAAAAATGTGAAACCTAACAAGCATACCTGTTCAAAAATCAAGCATACCTGCTGCACTAACAATTTCATTCAATGTATCTGATCATGTATCAAACCACTGCTGCTCTGACCATGTATGAAACCACTGCTGCACTAACAACCACATTCAGACATTGTAACTCACATTCAGACATTGTAACACATTCAGAAAATGTGTTCTAGAATCTGATTAGAACTTATGCACATGCAAACTGTCATTTTAGAACTTATGCGCATACAACAACTGTGATCAACCAGTGTCATTTTAGAACTTATGCACATGCAAACTGTCATTTAGACTGATCTGATTAAGCACACTTATGCCCAAACTGTGATCAACCAGTGTGTGTTATTTACAACTTGCAAATGCACATGAAACTGTCATCTACATGAGTGTGCTGCCCACTTATGCCCAAACTGATTAAGCACACTTATGCCCAAACTGTCATAATCTGATTAAGCCACTTATGCCCAAACTCACATTCAGACATTGTAACACATTCAGACAATGTGTTCAGGACTTATGCAAACTGTCATTTTAGCATCAGGTTACTAGCCTACAACCTGCAAATGCACATAAGTGTGCTGCTAATTTTGATCAAACATAATGTCAACAAGCTTAGTACTAGGTAAACAAGCAAACAACATACCCAAAACCAAGCTAACAACATACCCAAAAGCTTTTAGACAAAAGCTAAATAAGTTAAGTTAGGTTAACCTACATATTACACAAAAGCTAAATAACTACTAGAGTAAACATCCGCTCAACTCTCCGGTGGTAGATGGAAGTTGAGGACAGGCCTCCCAAACACAGAGACCACCAGGTGGACCACCAAAGATGAGCTTGATAAGCTCATCGTCAGGTCAACTGTAAAAAAACCAACAGTGAACCAAATCAGACCCTAAACCATGTTTATAACATGATAATGACTAAATCTGACCCTGATTAACTAACATTGGCCGATTATACCTTTGGTGTGGCGGATGAGATAGCGGATTAGCCAACAAAAGACCGGCATTTAGACTGATCTGAAGATAGCGGCAGTGGTTGTTGTGACCGGAGGAGAAGAATGATCGGACTAGTTGTTGTGGCCGGAGAGACACTGATCGCCACCGGAGAGACACTGTCGCCGGAGAAGAAGGTTGAAGGGCGATGGTGGGAAGGTGGGGGGGGGTAATTATGCTTGGTTATGTTACTTATAGGGGGTGTTGTAGAGAAGAAGCTTGACATTAGTAGCAAAATGACAATTTTACTCTTTGACCATCAGCTTATAATGTTGACTGTTAAGCCACTTTGACGCCGGGTGTAAACATGCGACATAAGAGCAAACAGTGGAGGGTAAAATTGCAGTTATTTCCTTAGGGGGGTAGACATGCCAATGACCCCTAACCTCAGGGTGTAAAATTACAGTTTACTCTACTATATTTATTGGGTTTCCTCTTGAATTGGTGTATAGGTATTATGCCTAGTGAAGATGAATATGAATGAGTGGTTCCGCTGGTGGCACGATGATGCTCCAGTGGTACGTCAGTGATCCAAATTTGTCGTTCAAAAGAAAAATATTAATCATAAGTGTGTAATAAACTCGTTAATTCTAATTTTTTTTTTAACGGCCAACAAACTCAATCCCTAACACTCTTGGGCATTAAAAACTGGTTATAACTGTGATAAACTCGTTAATTCTAAATCAAAATTGGTTGAACGAGTCTTAGGGCATGTTTGGGTAAGCTTTTTGAAACAACTTATTGACTTATTGGCTTTTTGAAAAGTCATAAGCTCTAAAATGATGTTTGGCAAAGAGGGTGTATGTGAGGGGAAAAGGCCAATAAGTCAATAAGTCACAAAATCCTGACTTTTCCAAGAAGCCAATAAGTCAATAAGCTGTTTCTAAAAGCTTACCCAAACATGCCCTTAATATTCTAACAATAAAATAAATTTTACTCATTTTGTTACTAGAATTCCGCAAAAGGGGCGATTTCGTCATTTCACGACTTCAAAATTCGCGGGCCAACTGTATAGCCATAACAACAACAAGCTCGTTTCCATTACGTCACAAACCCTGTGTGAATGAATCATCAAACCGATCAAATTCTATACAACAATCACACACCATTTCAAACCCTAAATCGAATTCAATATCCACAGTAATCATCAGATCACGTAACCGCTTCATCAATGGCGGCATCTGACGGAAGCGAGTACTTCGACGTCGACATAGAGAGCAGTTACCGCACCTTTTCACGGCGGTCGAACACCACGGATTTTCAGCGAGACGAGACGGAGCTTCTGTGGGCGGCGATTGAGCGGTTACCGTCCGGAAAGGAGAAGAAGACGGCGTTGATGCGACGGCAAGCGTCTGGATCTAATCGGCCTGAGAGGACGGAGACTATAGATGTTACTAAGCTTGATCGGCGTAATCGTTCGCTTATTGTTAAGAAAGCGCTTGATACGTCTGAACAGGATAATTATAAACTCCTTGCCGCGATTAAAGAGCGATTCGATAGGTATTATTAACTGTTAACCATTATTCTATTAGCTATTAACTGTTAACTGTTAATATTAGTTGATGTTAGGTTTTTAGTTTTGTTTGATTCAGGTTTATGTGTTTAGGTCTATGTAGCTAATGTTATCGGTATCAGTACCGATAATATCGGCGATATTGACCGATATATCATCGATATTCCCGATATTAGTACATTTCTTCCTAGTTCTACCATTCGTCTTTCTTCTTATTGCTTGTATTAGTGTTTTAAGTCGTAATTGTTAGTGTTTTTAAGTCTTAGTCAGTGCTACAATTGTTAGTGTTTTGCAAGTTGCAAAAGGTTAATTTGTTAATGGTAGAAGAGTATACTGAATTGTTAGTGTTAAATTGCTATATATATAAATTTAGCATGATACTGAAATTACCGATATCTTACCGTGATAACCGATGTTTCAAATATCAGTCCTTGACCGATATCCGATATTTTACCGCATTAACTACTTAGGTGTAGGTATTAAGTATTGACTGTTTTGTGATGAATTGTTGTGTTAATGGTGGAATAGAGTTGGATTGGAGGTTCCGAAGGTTGAGATTAGGTTTGAGAAATTGAACATTGAGGCGGATGTGCTGATTGGATCTAGAGCTTTGCCGACTTTGCTTAATTACACTCGTGATGTGACTGAGGTAAGTGTTCTCTTACTTGACACAGCATTTTTTTTATGAGAAAGCTAAGTAGTGTCTCTCAGTCTCAGATTGTGTAATATGTAAATTTTAGAAAACTGACATTCAGTCAAAACTCCAAAGTGAAGTAGACTTGAATATTATTTTTCAGAACAATGCTCATTTGTAACATTTACGTACTACATATGATTTTTATGATAGATAATTAGCTTTTCAGTGTTTATAATTATGATAAATTTACTTCCATGCATAGTTATTAAAGGCGCTAGGCGCATAAAAAGCGAGGGCCTGAGAAAAAAAAAGCGCACAATGATAATAAATAAAAAATGTTTTATGTATTAGAAAATTAATACTATTCTTCAAATAAAATAAACTAAAGCTATTGTATAACATTTAATATCATCTATTTACTACCAACAGTTCTAAAATATTAGTGTATTAGTATAGAAAAGTAGTTTTTTAGATAAAACTAGAAATCTAGCTTCAATCTGACCGGAATTTAGAGAATTTGGCCGGAAACTCTCCGGAATCTACGTCTGGACCATCACCTGGAGAATTAAAGCACAATTGCCTTGACTTAAGGCACAATTGCCTCGCCTCGCCTAAAAAATGGGCCTAGGCGCAAGAAGCGATGACTTTTAACAACTATGCTTCCATGCATTTATCGCCTGGGCCTAGGCGCAAAGTGCAAAAAAGGCGAGGGTCTGAGAAAAATAAAGCGCATAATGAAAAAAATTTAAAAATATATTATGTATTAGAAAAAGAATACTATTCTTCAATTAAAATAAACAAAGTCTATTATGTAACACTTTATATTATCTAATTAGTACCAAAATATTAGTGTATTAGTGTTATAAAGTAGTTTTCCTTGAATAAAAGTAGAAATTTGGCTAGAATCTTGTTGGAATTTAGAGAATTTGGCCGGAAGCTCTTCGGAATCTAGGAATCTCGCCGGAATGTGTGTCTGAACCATCACCTGGAGAATTAAAGCGCAATTTCCTCGACTGAAAGCGCAACTGCCTCGCCTCGCCTGAAAAATGCGCCTAGGCGCAAGAGGCGATGGCTTTTAACAACTATGGAATCAATGAAGTTAAGGAATATGGAACTTGCTGTTTTTATCTCTGATTTTTCTGGTGTGTTTGCAGCGTTTGTTAACCAGTTTGAAGATTTACCATCCCAAGAGACATAATCTATCTATCTTGAAGGATATTAGCGGCTCAATAAAACCCGGAAGGTACCCTTATATATCTATGTTTTACGCTCGCGGATCGTTTTGATTTAAAATTTACCAGGAATAGCTTGAGAATGCATGCATAATCTGTATAAGATTTTATGTTGCACGGATTACATTCCCTTATCTTTGGATACATACATATAGCATTTGCAAACCTACCATATTTTATATCATTAAATTTTATAGTAGAAGTTATTTAATAGCTTTGATTGATGATCAAACTTAGAAACCTTTGATTTTTTGAGAAAGGTTTATCTACCATACTTTCAGATCAGAGATTTGTTAATGTGTTATTGATAATTTTATGTTCAATCCAAGCAGTTCAAATTGATGTGATTCTCTTTGAGTTTTCCATTACATTACCTCACTGTATGAAATTGGTTGATAACTGAACAAAAGAAAATGATGTTTAATTAAGCTTGTTTATGTTTGACATGGGGACAGGATGACGTTGCTTTTGGGCCCACCTGGCTCCGGAAAATCTACATTGCTTTTAGCTCTTGCAGGGAAACTTGACACGAGCTTAAAGGTATCTACGCAAAGTTTTTTCTTTCGAAATTCTTCTCCTGCGAAAGAAAAGCTTTATAAGATTGCATATTAAAAGAAAAGGGTTGAAGATATTATTCAACATATACTCTAATTTGTGTGCGTACGATATATCTCCTTCAAACGGCCATTGTGGAATGGTATTAGGAAATGTATTATAGTTTGAGCCTTCTGGATTTCTACCAAATGGCCAAATGGTAGTTTATTAAAAGTATGTATACTTTTGTGCTAACAAATCAAATGCGTAAAAAATAATAAATGACAGGTATGACACGTGCTAGTTTCAAATCAAGTAATGATTTTTTTTATGGTATAACTTGACAAAATGGCCAAATGGCAGTTGTTTTGAGGTACCAGAAGCTTGCTACAGTTTGAACATGAACTGTAACCTTTCTCATTTACTATACCATTTCCTTTTCTTCAGAAAAATGGTAAAATTACCTATAATGGTCACGAACTTAATGAGTTCTGTGTACAAAGGACTTCAGCTTACATAAGTCAAACAGATGACCACATTGCGGAGCTAACAGTACGTGAAACTCTTGATTTTGGTGCAAGATGTGAAGGTGAAGGGTTTGCAGGTTTGTATTGTCTGTTTATTGAAAAATGTATACATAATGCTTATATACACATGGAAGTCAAATGTAAAGTTAGTTAAGGTTACTATTACTCATTACATGCTGTGACGTTTTTAACTGATTTCTGTATTCACCTGTTTTATTTACAGGAAACTTGATGAGAGAACTAACACGTTTGGAGAAAGAAAAGAAAATACGTCCCAGTCCTGAAATTGATGCGTTTATGAAGGTTACCATTCTGAGATTTGTAGCTTGCTGACACTATTTTCATGCTAATTATGTTATAATCTTAGTATAATTTTCTTATACAATAATGTAACAATCAGGCAGCCTCCATTGCTGGGAAACGGCACAGCATTTCAACAGATTACATACTGAAGGTGCTTGGTCTTGATGTGTGCTCAGAGACAATTGTCGGAAATGATATGCTCAGGGGTATTTCAGGTGGTCAGAGAAAGAGAGTTACTACAGGTAAAACCGTAAAAGTTATGCATTCCATATGGTTACACAAAACAAATTTTTCCAGCCTTGAATTTTGTCTAGCACTATCGATATGCCTTCATAAAGACATGCTATTGTAGGTGAGATGGTGGTGGGTCCAAGGAAAACTCTTTTTATGGATGAGATATCAACAGGGTTAGATAGCTCAACAACGTGCCAAATTGTGAAATGTGTAAAGAATTTTGTTCATCAAATGGAAGCCACAGTGTTAATGGCTCTGCTGCAGCCTGCACCTGAGATATTTGATCTTTTTGATGATCTGGTTCTGTTATCAGAAGGTCACATGGTCTATGAAGGTCCACGAGAAGAAGTCCTTAACTTCTTTGAGTCTTTAGGTTTTCAAAAGCCCTCACGTAAAGGCACCGCAGATTTTCTTCAAGAGGTATTATATTATAATTATTATATAGAGTAAAATGCCATTTTCGTCTAAAGGTTTGGCCAACTTTGCGACTTTCGTCCAAGGGTTTGGTATTTTGCATCTGGATCCAAAAGGTTTGAAATCTTGCCATTTTCGTCCCTGAGGTTTGGCCAGCTTTGCGACTTTCATCCAAAGGTTTGCTTTTCTGTATCCGGATCCAAAAGGTTTGAAATCTTGCCATTTTCATCCGGCTTGTTAACTCCATCCATTTTTCTCCGTTAAGTCAGGAATATTTCCGTCTTGTTGGCTAACTTAAAGGGCAATTCGGTCTTTTTCACTTTATGTATAAAGACCGAATACCCTTGAAAAAAGACTGATTTGCTCTTTAAGTTAACAAAAAAGACGGAAATACTCCAGACTTGGAGAAAAATGGATGGAGTTAACGAGCCGGATAAAAATGGCAAAGATTTCAAACCTTTTGCATCCAGATGCAAAAAAAAAAACCTTTGGACGAAAGTCGCAAAACTGACCAAACCTCAAGGACGAAAATGAGATTTTACTCTATTATATATGCATATTTTTCTATAAGTTATCACTTTTTACAAGTAAAATCTAACAACTGATGTGTCTATAGGTCACCTCAAGAAAAGATCAAGCTCAGTACTGGGCTGATGTCTCAAAACCATATGAATACATGTCAGTTTCCAAGATTTCAGAAGCTTACAAAAATTCCATCTATGGAAAGTCTTCGGAATCTACCCTTTCTGTTCCATTCGATAAATCCAAGAGCCACGTGTCGGCTTTGAGGAAAAGGCGGTATGGCGTATCAAAGTGGAAGCTCTTTAGAGCTTGTTTCTCAAGAGAATTCGTATTGATAAAACGACAAAAGTTTCTTTACATTTTCAAGACGATACAGGTATGTCCTAGTGTTTCTTTATGTTGAAATAGGGATATTGGATTTAAATAACCTCAATTTTCACCATTTGGCCGATAACACTCCCAACTTCCACCATATTTTACTCTGCCACTCCAAACTAACTGAACCTTAACCCAGTTAGTTGTTGTCAGATGCCACGTCATTAAACAAGGCCACCTCAGATTCCACATCATCAAAAGGCCATGTCAGATGCCACCTCACATGTCATGTCACTAAATAAGTGCCACGTCAGATGACACAGCACTAAATAAGTGCAACCTCATATGCCACGCCACTACACAAGTGCCACATCAGCAAAAAAACTGAGTTAGTTTGGGAGTGTTAGAGGAAAATAAGTCGAAAGTTGAGAGTGACGTGGTACAATTCGTAAGTTGTGAGTGCTCTCGGCCAAACGGTGAAAGTTGAGGAAGTACCCCGTTGAAATATAACATGATTAGAACTAATATATCTATCACATAATGTTTAGGTGGCGTTTGTGGGTTTCGTTACAAGCACACTCTTTATAAGAACAAGATTACATCCCACAGATATGCCAGATGGAACATTGTATCTTGGTTGTTTATTCTTTGCACTTGTGCACATGATGTTCAACGGCTTTACAGAACTCCCACTAATGATAGTCCGATTGCCTGTTTTTTACAAGCAGCGTGATAATAATTTCTATCCTGCATGGGCGTGGTCTGTTTCTAGTTGGATATTGCGTGTCCCGTACTCTTTCGTTGAAGCTTGCGTGTGGTCTGGTATAGTATATTATAGCGTTGGCTTTTCTCCAAGTGTAGGAAGGTATGCTAGCTTTATCTTTTAACTCTTGCAACAAAATCCTTCATTAGAATTACGACATTCGTCTATGAATTGCTGCACTACTTTTCAGGTTTTTCCGTTACGTGTTCATTCTATTTTCAATGCACCAGATGGCTTTAGGCCTTTTTCGTACACTGGCTGCAGCTGCAAGAAGTATGATGATTGCCAATACTTTCGGATCAGCTGCTCTGCTTTCGGTAGTCTTGATGGGTGGTTTCATTATGCCGAAAGGTGATTTGCCAACTGAATTTTCATCTACACGAATCAACAGCTTATAAATAATAACTCTGCTTTTTTGCCATTCAGATATGATTAGGCCATGGTGGATATGGGGTTATTGGGTGTCACCTCTATCATATGCTCAAAATGCAATATCTGTTAATGAGTTCACTTCCACAAGATGGATGAAGGTTTGACGTTTGCACTTAACTTGTCCACGTCATCTTCATCAAATACAACTGTTTTATTACAACTCCAAATTCTGCCACTTTGCAGAATCTTACCGGTACAAATACTACAGTGGGGTACGGTGTCCTTCAGTTTCATGATCTGCCCACTCAGAACTATTGGTATTGGCTTGGAGTTGGTGCCTTGTTAGCTTATGCTTTGTTATTCAATATCATAGTCACTCTGACTTTGACTTATCTTAAACGTAAGCGCTTGTTTATTAATGTTTGGATGTGTTTTAAGCAAAAAAAATATAAATATGCTAATATGAATACTATTTTGTTTTCTACTGCAGCTCTAAAAGTTGCACAGGTTATTCTACCCTCAACCATAGAGGGAGGTTAGTTACTATCACAGTTACCTATTATGCTAGTTGGTAATTAGGGGTGGTCTTACTTAACTCTTAAACCATTGAACCTGATTGAACCGCCCAAAACCGAAGCAGTTCTGCCCGTTTGCTCGGTTTGAAATGTATACGGCTCCATTCACAATTTGGCCTTGATAGTTTAATTGTTTTACAGTTCAGTTTACGACATGAAATTTAAACCGACCGTGTAAATTCCACCGGCCACCAATATTTTTTATTTCTTCTTTCATTATAGGACAATGCAGTTATGTTTATATATTATATTATAAATAAGAATCATTCTTATCATCGTCTAAAAATAGTACTTAGTGAGAAACTAAAAAAGTTGGTTCAAAATGCCAAACCACTAAAGCCAACCAGTTTGGTTTTTCGTTTGTCCGAAACTGTAGTTAGTGGTCCAGGTAAGAGTTTACGCTAAATGGGCGGAACCGGACCATGAACACCCTATTAAATGGTATTCATAACTTGAATGTGTGGTTTTGGTTTTGATCTACAAATTTTTTTCTTACTTGTTTGTTAAGGGGTAAATTAGATTTTGAGTAAAATGCCATTTTCGTCCCTGAGGTTTGCCAGTTGTGAGACTTTTGTTCAAAAGTTTGTTTTTTCGCATCTGAATCCAAAAGGTTTGAAATCTTTCCATTTTCATCCGGCTCGTTAACTCCATCCATTTTTCTTTGTTAAGCAGAGGTATTTCCGTTATTTTTGCCAACTTAAAGAGCAATTCGGTCTTTTTCACTTTATGCAAAAAGACCAAATTGCCCTTTAAGTTAAAAAAAGACGAAAATACCTCTGATTTAACAGAGAAAAATGTATGGAGTTAACGAGCCGGATAAAATGGCAAGATTTCAAACCTTTTAGATCCAAATGCGGAAAAACAAACATTTGGACAAAAGTCGCAAAACTGGCCAAACCTCATGGACGAAAATGACATTTTACTCTTTGATTTTTATAAACTATGTGATTTTGCATTTCTGTAATGGAGGGAGTATCTGAAAAAGTGAAATTCAAATTTCTGCAGCTGACGATAAGGGGACAGTTAACAAATCTAAAAAAGTTTCTAGAACAGCCGGCATGAGTCTACCTTTCAAACAGCTGTCAATGACCTTTCATAACATCAATTACTTTGTTGACATGCCAAAGGTACATCGTACACAGTTTCTGTTATTGTCTACTACTTGCGTGGCAAACATGTAAGTTATGCAAAAACTAAACTCACTTGAACATCATTTGTCAGGACATGGTTATGGAAGGTGCAGAAGGTAGGAAGTTGCAACTCTTGTCTGACGTAAGTGGGGTGTTTTTGCCAGGTGTCCTTACTGCACTGATGGGGTCAAGTGGGGCCGGCAAGACGACCTTAATGGATGTCCTTGCTGGCAGGAAGACAGGTGGATACACTGAAGGGGATATCACTATATCCGGGTTCCAAAAGGAACAAAGCACTTTCGCTAGAGTGTGTGGTTATGTCGAGCAAAATGATATTCACTCTCCTCAAGTCACTGTTATGGAATCTCTCTTATTCTCTGCGTTTCTCCGCCTGCCAGAAGATGTCCCTGAAAAGCAAAGATGGGTTAGTTTCGTCTGTTTGAATATATTAATATATTACCCACTAGGTTATAATCTCGTTTATTACACGGGTTGATAAATGTAATGTTATATAATTAGCATAGTTATTAAAGACGCTAGGCACACTCAAGGCGCACAGGCCTCGCCTGGGGCCTAAGCGCAAGGCGCAAAAAAAGCAAGGGTCTGTGAATAAAAGAGCGCACAAAGAAAAAAATCAAAAATATTTTATGTATTAGAGAATTAATACTATTCTTTAAATAAAATAAACAAAAGCTATTATATAACATTTAATATCATCTATTTAGTACCCAAAGTTGTAAAATATTAGTGTAGAAAAGTAGTTTTCCTTAGATAAAAGTAGAAATCTGGCTAAAATGTTGCCAGAATTTAGATAATCTCTGGAATCTAGGAATCTCGACGAAATCTGCGCCTGAACCATCACCAAGAGAATTAAAGCGCAATTGCCTTGACTTAAAGCGCAATTGTCTCTCCTAGTATGGAAAATGGGCCTAGGCGCAAGAGGCGATGGCTTTTAACAACTATGATAATTAGTAACAAAAAAGTTATGTTTAAGAAAACATATGCATTGCACTGTTGAATAGACCCGTGTATTATATTAATAGAATAGAATATAATATAATTTGTTAACATATATAGTCGTCAAGATATGTATTTAAAAAGATGAATAATGACGTGACAATTTTAAATTTTGTTAAGTTAATTTTTAAAAGATTATTTCTATCAACTGGGTATTAACTTTGATTTTTGAATACCACCTATTTTTTATTATTAGTTAACATATTGTATTTTACCATTCTTACCATCCAATCACATAAATATAGGATTTTTTTAGAAATCATTCATAAACACAGTTATCGTCATTTTTCTTTGTTTTTTTTTTTTTAATATTATAACCAACATAATTTTGAACTTGGTGAAGTTTTTATATGAAAAATATAAGTTTACCTAAAAAGATTAATAATAACTATCTTTAATTAACTAAAAATCATCATCATCATCATCATCATCATCATCATCATCATCATCATACTCGGTAAATCCCACCAATAGCAAAGCTAAGGTAGGGTCTGAGGAGGGTAAGATGTAGACAGCCTTACCTCTACCCCGTAGGAATAGAGAGGCTGCTACCAGTGAGACCCCCGCCTCGTTAATTAGCAAAAAATAAATACCCATAATTAAGTATGAGAAAGAGGGGGGGAAACCAAAAGGAAGATGCCTCCAATGGATGACATATGTCCCCCATTGTTTTTTTATTATATAGTATAGATAAATATAGATATAGATTTGACCCGTTTATTTTTAAGCTGATTTTTTTTTCAAAATAAAACAGGAGTTTGTGGAAGGAGTGATGGAATTAGTTGAGCTTGATGTTCTAAAAGATGCATTAGTAGGCTTACCTGGCACTACAGGGCTATCCACTGAGCAAAGGAAAAGATTAACAATAGCTGTTGAGCTTGTTGCGAATCCCTCTATAATATTCATGGATGAGCCAACATCTGGACTTGACGCTCGGGCTGCTGCCATTGTTATGCGAACCGTTCGTAATACAGTTGATACCGGAAGAACAGTTGTTTGCACCATTCATCAGCCAAGTATTGAAATATTCGAAGCATTCGATGAGGTTTCAGTTTCGCTACTTGATGTGTATAATTAAGTGAACACTTCATGAATTGTTCGGCGGGAAGTTCGTTTGTTTAATAAATGAACGAACACGAACAAAAAAAATTGTTCGCTTAGTTAAATGAACGAACATGTTTAGACATGTTTGTTCATTTATGTTCGTGAACGTTGGGTAACATGTTCGTTTGTGTTTGATAGTTAATTAGAGCTGTTAATTTTTATATTTATTTTAATATTCTTTTTATTTTTATTTGAGGTAACTAAGACAAATAAACCCTATTCCAGTATTCCCACGTCAATGAGTATACTTTGGGTGGATCTTCTTAATGTCTATGATGAAAGATGCCTATTTTATTTGAAATTTATATATGTTTATTTGTGTTCGCTTCTGTTCATAAACGCTCGTTTGTGTTCATGAACATTTGTTTGTGTTCGTTTGTGTTCGTTTGCGTTCGTGAACGATTGTTTGCTTTTGTTTGTGTTTGGTATCTAAAATTAACAAACACAAACGAACACGAACATGTTCATTTCGTTAATGAACGAACACGAATATAAAATCTCGTTCGGTAAGTGTTCATGAACTGTTCTTAAACACATGTATTTCCTTAACAAAAGAACATGAACAAGGCCTTGTTCGTGTTCGTTCGGTCAGTTTGCAGCCCCATGTGTATTTATTAAGTGTGCAGAAACCTTTTTAAATTATGTTTACATTTGTTTCATGATTCACAGCTGCTTCTAATGAAAAGAGGAGGACGCGTCATTTATGGTGGAAAAGTGGGCAAGAGATCAGATATTTTGATCAAGTACTTCGAGGTAACAATTGTGTTTGACAATTTTTATATACAAACTAATGAAGAATTTGTTATTAATATATACAGAGTATAAACGGGATTTCACCGATGCCTAGTGATTATAATCCTGCAAACTGGATGCTTGATATGACTACACCTGCTGCTGAAGAAAGAATTGGCCAGGACTTTGCTGAGATTTATAAAAACTCTCAGCAGTATCGGTAAATACAAAACCAACATTAAATAAAAAATGCGAGAACCGAATAAACACTTGTGCCTATTGCTTTCACTGTGATACATAAGACAGTTATGTAACTGTATAACTGTCTCTCTTTCTCACTGTATCTAACATGCATAATGTATAAGTGCTTAGGGTTGCAAACGAACCAAACGTTCAGTGAACAGTTCATGAACCGTTCGGGGGGAAGTTCGTTTGTGTTCACTTGTGCCTATTGCTTTCACTGTGATATGTTAGACAGTTATGTTACTGTATAACTGTCTCTCTTTCTCACTATATCTAACATGCATAATGTATAAGTGCTTAGGGTTGCAAACGAACCAAACGTTCAGTGAACAGTTTATGAACCGTTCGAGGGGGAGTTCGTTTGTTTAATAAATGAATGAACCCGGACAGAGGTTGAGTTCATTCATTTATGTTCGTGAGTGTTCGGTAACATGTTCGTTTGTGTTCAATAGTTGATTAGTGTTTTTTAGTTTTTATATTTTATTAATATGCTTCGAAATTCTGACAAATAAAACATTTAATAAGTATCAGTGTATTATATATTATGTTCAGGAACGCTTGTTTGTGTTCGTTTGTTTCAATTTGTGTTCATGAACATTAGTTTGTGTTCATGAACGTTCGCTTGAGTTCGTTGCCTAAAACTAACAAACGAACACGAACATGTTCATTTCCTTAACGAATGAACACGAACATAAAATCTCATGCGGTAAGTGTTCATGAACAGTTCGTGAACACGTATATTTCCTTAACAAATGAACACGAACAAAAGGTCTGGTTCATGTTCGTTCAGTTCATTTGCAGCCCTACTGATATCTATAAGTTATAATGTTATCCTGTACACAAAAAAGTCTTACGGTTTAATATCTTTAGAGAAATTGAAGCTTTGATTCAGCAAGAGAGTAGACCAAAGGGTGGATCCGAAGCTTTACATTTCTCTACAACATACTCCCAAACTAGTCTGTATCAGTTTAAAACTTGCTTGTGGAAGCAGAGTCTTGTGTATTGGAGAAGCCCAGAATACAATGCTGTGAGGATGTTGTTTACAACCATGTGCGCGCTCATCGTCGGTTCTATGTTTTGGGACGTTGGTTCAAAAAGGTATTAAGCATACCTTCATCATCGTTTTCGAACATCATAGTTTATTACCAATCTGTTCATTCTGCAGAGACAGCACCCAAAACGTAATGGTGCTTATAGGTGCTCTTTATACAGCTTGTCTGTTTCTTGGTGTAAATAACGCATCCACCGTACAACCCGTGATTGCAATTGAAAGAACGGTTTTTTACCGCGAAAGAGCAGCTGGAATGTATTCTGCAATTCCTTATGCTATAGCACAGGCAAGTTCCTTATACTTTTATATTTTAAATTTAGAGTAAAATGATATTTTAGTCCCCAAGATTTGGTCAGTTTTGCGACTTTTGTCCAAAGGTTTGTTTTTCTGCATCTGGATCCAAAAGGTTCAAAATCTTGCCATTTTCATCCGGCTCGTTAACTCCATCTATTTTTCTCCATTAAGTGAGAGGTATTTCTGTCTTTTTTTTGCTAACTTAAATGGCAATTTGGTCCTTTTCTCTTTATGTAAAAAGACCGAATACCTCTAAAAATACCAAATTGCCCTTTAAGTTAACAAAAATATGGAAATACCCCTGACTTAACAGGAAAAAAATGGATAGAGTTAATGAGCCAGATGAAAATGACAAGATTTCAAACCTTTTGGATCCAACCTTTGGACGAAACTCATAAAACTGACCAAACCTCAAGGATGAAAATGGCATTTTACTCTTTAATTTATTTTTACATTTTATAGATACAATATTTAGTTTGATTTGTTTTACAGGGTCTGGTGGAGATCCCATACATAGCAAGTCAGACAATAGTTTATGGTGTGATTACATACTTTATGATCAACTTTGAGAGGAATATCGGTATCAATCTAATATGCATAATTATAATCGCGACAATAACGATTACGGTTATATGATATTTTATATTTTTTTTTTGGTGCAGCGAAATTTGTACTCTACCTTGCGTTCATGTTTTTAACTTTCACCTACTTTACCTTTTATGGAATGATGGCAATTGGTCTTACACCGAATCAGCAAATGGCTGCGGTTGTTTCTTCTGCGTTTTACTCGTTATGGAATCTTCTTGCTGGTTTTCTCGTCCCAAAAGCGGTAACTAACTTAACCAACTTATTGTTACTGTTTTATAAATGTTTTCAAGTGCAAGGTGATAAAAATAATGATTTGTTTTTTATTGTAGCAAATACCGGGATGGTGGATCTGGTTTTACTACATATGCCCGATAGCTTGGACTTTGAAAGGTCTGGTTGGCTCTCAACTTGCTGACGTGGAAGAACCGATTGTGGGACCGGATTTTCAAGGAGCAGTGAAAGACTATTTGAAGGAAGCACTTGGTATGGATTCCAGTATGATTAGTGTTTCTGCTGCGGTTTGTTTTGCCTTCAGTCTCCTTTTCTTTCTTGTCTTTGCTCTCTCCCTCAAATTGCTTAACTTCCAGAAAAGATAGATTACACTTTTGTTCCCGACACGATTACGAGTTGCAAGAACCGAGAACGTTATGTAGCCACAGGCACTCATAAAGAGTCCAAAGGAACAAACAGATCGGTTATGAGATCATATCTCTTGTGCTCATTGCAGCTTCTATGGCGTCGTTGCACACGTGCCAATTCTTTAACAGTTTTGATACACGACTTAGCTTAGGAATCATCCTGGTTCTTATGGTTAAAGAAAGATGCATATGATAGCTTATTTTGCATCATTTTGTGGTTACATTCTATAGCTCTCATTGACTAGTATTATGACGAAACTTATTGCTAATAAATGAACCAAAGCATATTATTATTGTTTTTCGTTGTTGGAAAAGAGACTTTCAAAAGTTTTCTTCTCATCTATCAAAAGGTAATATTGGTATTTGAATTAGGACGGTCTCTATGAATATAGTAGAACTAGAAACCCATGTCCTCGATTTATGAGAGACTTGCGTTGTTATATAATATTTTGCCAGTAACCCATTTGGAGGATTCGTTAGCCGTTCAAAAAAATCCGCTAATCTCTAGATTTATATTTAAAACCAATAATTAAAAATATAACAATTACAAATAAAATGGTCATTTGAGTTGGTCATTGGTTGTTTAAATTCCTACCACGTCATGAGTTATTACTAATATTCACATACGAACATTAAACGGGTTAGCTAGTAATTCGACATGAATAATATACGGGTCGTGTTCGGGTTCATCTATTCAACTTGACAACCCAAAGTTATTTGACACGACATGATTAACTCTGCTAGTTATCTTTACGTCTTTCTTGTCGACGATCAACCTAGGATATGTATAATGTGTTACATAATATACTTGTTAGATCATGTGCAATGGGATAATGGCCAATGTGGCTCCCTCGTGGCAAAGAGAGGCTACAACCAATACAATTGTTTAAGTTTATTCAGTTGATCATCTGCAATGCGGTCTGTGGACAACGTAGTTTTTAATTCTTAACAAGTTGAGGCATAACACTAATTTCTATGAAGCTTGTTAAGTTTAAACACTAGTTATGCAAACATTTAAATCCCTTAAACCAATGATTGTATATCAGCTTGTAACACCAATACTTTTATAAACCATACTTTTATGCAACTTAAAAGAGTTTTACATAAAAGCGGTTTTAACTCTTTGATCAATAACAAAACTGGCGGAAACTTATCAAAAGTTTATATAGCATCATTGTACTTGAAAACTAAAAACATGAGTGAGACTTTGGATATTGGAATAACATTTACATAGCACCATTATTGTCCGTTTTACCTACAAGAAGCTCATAGATTTCAGACTTTCCATAACACGCAGAGCTCCTCGCTCATCTACAACCAATGCAAAATATGCTCAATACACGTTTGTGTATTTGAAGTCGGTCAATCCGTATGTTATTGTTAAGTTGTGTTATGAATTATGGAGTTTGTTGAAGGTATTAGGTGAATCTGTTTGAAATTGAAAATATCAAGACACCTTGTTTATTGTCTTAATCAACTTTGATCCTTTGCTTGCAGGGGCGGATCTAGACCATTTTTGTAGGTTCCCAGGAACCCATTCTGTTTATAAAAAATGGGAAAAATTAGTGAGAACCTCGTATGATTTTGAGAAAAAAAATAGTGAGAATCTACCAAAAGGAACCTAGTAAAAAATGTTCTTAGATTCGCGATTGCTTGAATGTCTTTAACCAGACAGGATGAGAAAAATCTGGGCTATTGGAGTTAAATATTTCATCTATATCATATGTCCATTAAAAGGGGTACAAGATTATTAAAAAAACAAAAGAGAAGTCAAAACTCTATTAAACGAGTGGTACACCACATTTTGTTCCAAATAAACTGGGGAAATTTTACATTTACACCCCCATAACTATCATTTATTTATATTCACACCCTACACATTTTCATGGAATTAGTTTTTCTTGTCTCAAAACATCAATCCAATGTGATATCGAATCAAGTGCTAGATACCTCTTTGTGAACCCAAGCCTATCTGCTTTCTCTCTTGTTCCAAGCATCTTAACCGGGCAACGAAACAACGCGTCCAAGAAATACCAATTCGCCAAATCCTCCATTTCGGTCTCGACCAAACCCTCTTTCTTCACTATCTCTTTCCAAACACCCCCCTTATCGCTCATAGACCCCGCGAAAGTAAACTCCTCGGACAACATTTCCAAAGGCACGACCGCTCCAAACTTATCCCCAATCGCCCCCCATATATCCTTCCAAGTTGAACCATCCCCGTTTATTGAATTAAACGCTTGCCCGTTAGTTGATTGAACCGAATCGTTTGTGGCTGCCCATATTTGTTGTTTGGCCACAAGCCTAGCGTCCGAGACATCAACAAATTGTTCTTCCCAACACTCTTTTCTTCCACCAAAAACGAAGGGGAGGTTCAAATACTTACAAATGGTCCCGTATACGCATAAGCTTCCCATGAAGTTATACACGGTTTTTCTCGAACTTCCTATGATCAAACCAGGCCGGTGAACTGACCATGGGACCGCACCCGCTAGTCTCTCCTTAAGGAGATCTTCAAGACCATAGTAGAAGTTATACCCTATTGGTGTTTCAACTCTTGGACAATTCTCATCATAGTAACAAACCCTTTTGACAAGATGGTCCAATGAACCACCTTGTAAAGACACATAGTGTTTGGTCCCAGTTTGAAGAGAGAAGTGCTTCAAACCCTTGGCTCCTGGTAGGATTGAGTCCATTGCATTGGACATCATGGCTTTGTTTTGCTCATAACATTCAATGCTATCTAGTGGAAACTCACTAGCCCATGTGACCCAAAACACATGGGTCACATCATGCAAATGCGAGAGTTTGATTTGGGTTTCAAAAGGGTCAACAAGGTTGCATGAAATGAAATGGTAATTAGGGTTTGTGTGAACCGGTTTTTTAACACTTGTCACCGTCTCTGGCCGCCTCGCCACACCGTAAACTTTCCATTTGGATCTTGAAAGTAGCTTCTCAAGAAGCTGCTTTCCAACAAGACCGGTTACTCCGAAGATGATGGCAACATCTTTTGGAGTTTTTTTTACTCTTTTTTGAAGCTTTTCAATAACAGCCATTTTTTTAGGGTTTTTGATTTCTCAAAGAGGCTTTGTTTATGTTATGGTATCATTTAGATGAGCCAGAAGGGTTTATATAGTTGTGCATTTTTTGGCTAATCATATATTCATATCCTGGCCTCACCAACTGTCATAAAATAAATTATTGCATGTAATTTAATATCAATATAAAATAAATTATTGCATGTAAATTAGTTTCAAGTGGGCTTTGACTCAAACGTACAATCTTCTAGAGATGGATTAATTAAGAAGGATTAACTCATTCTTAATACGTTAAATGAAAAAATCACGCTATATAATCAAGTTTTTTCAAATATTCTAGTGAAGTCGATCGCTCAACACTTACATTTTTTCAGAACAAAGTTATTTCCCCTATAGGAACGACTTGTCGTCTCTATATGTTAGATTATTTCTTTTCAAATTTTTTTATCGAATGAGGGAAATTTTGCCTTCTAAATAAAAAATCGTTTTGATGATCATAGTAAAATAGGATTTATTTATAAAATTTAACAGCAAAAAGTTGGTCCCAATAAAAACAATTTTATCTCATTATGCAATCTATTTGACTAGTCCATCTTAATAGAATAAAAATCTAAATCTAAAACGATATCAAGTGAGATTTGACCACGTATGTGTGGGTAACAGTTGCATATTAAATGCCAAATTGCGATCAGTTATTAGTCTTGAGGGTTACGTGCTAACACAGGTCGATTTGAGTAAGGGGGGGGGGGGGGGGGGGGGGGGGGGGGGGGGATATTTCTCAAATAATTTACGGGAACAGATATATGCATCTAATATATGAGGTATTATATTTGATTAATGTGGATGAATTTATAAATCAACTAAAAGCGTATATTTTTTTGGTTATGCTCTATTATTATGGATATACATAACACTTTAGTTGTACATATATTTAAGTCTTTAACTTAGATACCAGACTTTACATTCGATAACAGTACAGAAAAACGCACCAAGAATAAATAAAGAATCTTATTAAAGTATCTGAATTTTCAATTCACTATTTCACAAATCTAAAATGCAACAACTCAAATATGATTTACTATAAGTAGATGAAAAGCAAATGCAAATGCAATAACTCAAATATGATAATATGGTATAGCCCAGTTGGTTAGGGGTTTTCCATTAAGTTGTTTTCTAATGGGGAGGTCTTAGATTCGATTCCTATTAAGTGAATATTACGTAAATATGGGAGAGCACCTCTGGGAGTGATTCAAACTTGGGGTGAGAGGTTTAAACAACATATGCTTGTCCTTTGAAGTAAGTTGTAAATTCAGTTGATCTGCCGTTAAAAAGTAAATAAATAACTCAACTATGATCTGTTATTTATTTATTTATTTACTTTTTAACTGCAGATCAACTGAATTTCCAGCTTACTTCAAAGGACCAGCATATGTTGTTTAAACCCCTCACCCCAAGTTTGAATCCCTCCCAGAGGTGCTCTCCCATATGCACTTAGTAGGAATCGAATATGAGACCTCCCCATCAGGTCACAACTTTAGTGGAAAACCCCTAACCAACTAGGCTATACCATATTGGCATATTTGAGTTATTGCATTTGCATTTGCATAAAAGACTTGCTTTTCATCTACTTATAGTAACGAAGCGTATTTTTGTCCATTGTTGATGTTGATGATTATTAACGCCTAAGCCATGAAACCTAACCCCGTTCATTAGGAATGATGAGTTCCAAAACCTCAATGGGAATGATGAGTTCGTACCCGGGGTTGGGGGGGGGTATAAATAATTCCACATATTCTCTACTATTACGTCCATGATGAGATGTATTGTATCATTAAAATGCCTCACATCATATATTACCAACACATTTTATATGCATTGGTTATGGATGCATAAGAACTCCACATTACTGATACGTGGTCAAAAACCAGTGCCTTAGTATGTTTAAGTTAATGTTTTACATAACTTTTAGTTTCGAACAGCCTACTTTAGATTGGAATTGTTTTTTGCAGGTCTAACGGAGTTTAAGGTTGGAATAGTTCTTATGCGTCCACAACCAATGCATATAAAATGTGTTGGTGATATATGATGTGAGGCATTTCCAATGAATTTCCCCATCATTGTAAATGGAACAGAATAAAGTGACTTTAGTACCATGTTATTACACCAACCCTCATACCAACCAACATTGTCCGCTTTGCCTACAAGAAGTTCATACCTTTGTTTTTAGTTGCTTAAGTGGAAACTTCTAATAAGGGAACCCATCATCGATTGTTCAACTCAAGCATGTTTAACTATGGATTTATCCTCTCATCCATAGCCAATGTGTTTTGATGCAACAGTGATATTTTAGGCAATGCATTTTCTATGGGTCGTGTCTATCATACGGACATCATAATAGAATGATGTGGGGTTTGTTTAATGTGTCACACACTTGCTCTTCTACCATGTCCATAAATCCCCTATTATTGAAAGACAGAATGTTTAGAGCTTTTACAGAGAGTACCTAGTGAGCCAAGGCTAGCACAGTAAACAATTGTTAGTCTCGTCGTGGGGATTGGTAAAAATTTGACCAGCATCGAAGAGTCAAAGGTAAACAGAAGATAGTAACTGATAAGAAGGGTGTCGAAACCACGAAGAGTCTGTGGTCCATATTAAAAACTAAGTTGATTAAAGAACAGTTTATGAAGCTTGCTAATTGAATTTTTTTATCTTTTGTTTTTTTGGTTTGAAAGGATGTTGGAATGTCCAACGATTTGTGATTACTACCAAAAACTAGACTAATAATTATCACTAATGCTTGCAATATTTTGAGATTAGTTAAACACAATATTTGTAAAAAAAGGTTCACTCCGGTTCGAAATAATAAGCCCTAAGGTTCTCTATCATAACTAGAATTAGAATCATGATCACAATTTGGTATTAACAGGGTTAGGTTTCATGGCTTAGGCGTTAATAATCATCAACATCAATAATGGACAAAAATACGCTTCGTTACTCAAGAACATGCAAACCCTAAATTTCATATCAAAGCATAATGAACGAATCCATTTCGCAAAGTCAACGGTGTAACTAATTATCGCCAATTCGCGAATACAAAACAAGATAGCACAATTAATATGATTGTTCAAATATCCAAACAAAAACACAACGATTCACAAACTAGATTAATGTATAAGAACCCTAAAAGCTTAGAAAATCTACACTGAGGTGAAACTTGAGGAATTAGCTACTCATGGTCTAATGAACTTAGAAATCGGATGAAGAAAACTTGAAAACTTGCATATGATTCTTGGATTTCGGTCATGTGTGTTGATAGGAGAGGTCTAGGATGAACGATAATCCAAAAGAATGATTCAAAACTTGTTTTGTAACCCCCAAAATCTCGAAAATCCAAAATCAATTGCCAAAACAATGGAATTAATTTGCAAGTTGACTGAATTGGGCATCTGTTGACCAATAGGGCTATCGTCGACGGCAAGAGCAGGCGTCGGTAACGCCTTAAGTTTGTCAGGGAGGTAGACTGCTGTCTATGGGTTGTCTACACAGCACCTAAGCCGTCCGCGACGCCGACATCTCCCAAATATCTAGTTTTTCTCATTTCTTCTATCTCGATCCTCCTAGCTCTAATCCAAAGCCCAGTTTAACTCCCGAAATGCACCTTAAACCTATCAAGACCTGCAAAACGCAAACCATAGCAAAGTAGATCATTCGAGAACCAAAATTCATATAAAAACAAAAATTTAAACACGGGAAACTAAAGACTTTCAACCACTTATCAGTGACACATAAAAAACTCAGAGATCGTTTTGTAATGATTGTTTTGGTCGACTAGTGATCGGAGGTAATATCCTGGACGTGGTAAGTTCTCGTAGTTCTATGATCTATAGGTGATGTGTCTTAGCCATAAAAAGTTCCAGGATCAAGGGATTCGGGCATGTGGTGGTTCTGAAATGCTTTCTCACTCATGCTCCACTTGTATTGTAGAATCATGTTATATAACAAAGTTAATAATATGATATATTGATATTATATAGTACAACCCCTATAATGCATGCGGTGAAAAAATGAAACAAACAATGCGAGACAAGAGACCTCAATTCCGGTCAGTATGTTGAAACTTCAAAGTCAATTTTAAGAATCATGTTTGTCCCTATAGCTTAGTGTGCTTTTACCTTTAATCTACCATAAGTTCGAATGCTTAATCTAAACAAGATAAGGATGGGATCGATACAGATCCCGTACCCATAACAATATCAAATCCGAACAAAATTGGGTACCGAATATTACAATATGGTACGGGTACGAATACCGGCATTCCGATACAGTACCCGTTTTGATACCACGTTGTTTATTTTAATATTTTGAGGACTCGTATGGATACCAAGTAAAGTAAAATTTGCACAAGTAGTAATACAATACCTATACGAAATAGATAAAATCAACACAACTACCATAATACTAAAAAAATATGCATTTCAAAAAAAGTTTTATAACTGTATATAAAATTCAATACCAGTCCCATTTTTATAAGTACCGATACCGAAAATGCTACCTAATATTGGTTTGAAAGGAACAAAACAAAAGTATTTAGAAAAACTACTAATTCATACGGAGTAATAAACAATTGAATTATTTTTGGTTCGTTATTTTTCTCGGTTATTTCCCACAACTAAAAAGTGTTTTGTAGTCAAAGCGCCGGAGCCGAACGGCGTCAAAAAGACAGCTTTGTGAGAAACCTTTAAATAAGCCACGCACCACGCACGAGGCTGACACCACTCCTGACGTTCTTTGCCTTGATCTCCAATAAAAAATGAATCTTACCATCAAGAATTTTTCTCTTTTATAGTTTTACGTTTATATACATTGTTTTCTAAGCATTTTGTATTTTTAAAAAGAAGTTTGTTACGCAAAATGCTTTGGTTTTAATATAACAAGGTGACTTTCCCCGCGAGATGCGGGGGGAATTCGGTAGGTATCTCTTTGGTTCATTATGTAAGGGAATTCGGTTGCTATCGATTCGGTTCGTTACAGTATTGGTATGATATTAGCACTTGGTTGAAACTTATGATATGTCCAAAAAATTGTGTTTTACATTGAAAGCCATAAAAATGAATACCGGTGCCAGTTCCGATAATAATTGTATTGGTATCGATTTCGGTATCAACTCGATTTGTCATGATACTATTTTGAAAAATAAACTCTTTTTTGACAAAATTTTTACGGAAGCAATGTGAAAAAATTATTAAACACAATTGGTATTCATTTTTATAAAAAAGATATAATGAATGCGACTTATCGAACGAAAATCAAATTAAATAAACTAAATGGTTTCAAATCATATAGATTTTAAACTATATCTGATAATATACTGATACCGGTATGGTCATTGTTCGATCGGTATCGCTGTATTGGTTTCGTGACCCCAACCGCTATAGCACCGACACTTGATATAGCCAACGATATAATATAAAGACTCTATTTCGAAGTTCGAACATAACCCAGTTTTTAATAAAATTTACACAGGAACGTCAAGAAAAACAGTCAAACACAACTATTTATATTTTTTTTAAAGAGAACAAACGCAACTATAAGATCAAATTAACATATTAAATGTTTATATCATATATAAAATGGTTTTATTTATAACAATAATTGATATAATAATAAAATGATAATTATAATATAGATAATAATTATATTAAAATATCTATATGTAGTTACTATTCATGAACATTAGTATTAATATAGATAATAATAATAATAATATGTTAACTATATATTGTATATATATTATGTGTCCAGGGGAAGGATCCACTAAAAAGTGGATTTTGCCTAAGTAGCCTAAGAAGGATTGTGATGATGACATGTGGCACTCCAATAAGTGGGAATGAAGGGCATTTTGGTTCTTATAAATAGGAGTGAAAATAACATGTGGCATCCTTTTTGTTTTTTAAAAATACAACAAAAAAAATCTAGTACAAAAAAATATAGCACAAAAAATTTAGTACAAAAAAATGCAGCACAAAAATCTAGTACAAGAAAATATAGCACAAAAATTGTAGTTCAAAAAAATATAGCACAAAAAAATCTAGTAAAAAAATATAGCACGAAAAAATTCAGCAAAAAAATGTAGTACAAAAAAAATCAAGCATAAAAAATTGAGAAAAAAATTTAAGATAAAAAATTCAGCACAAAAAATTTAACACAAAAATATAGTACAAAAATCCAGCACAAAAAAATGTTATACAACATAGAAATACAACACATTTTAGTGGGGTTTTTTTAGTATTCATATTTTATATAGCAATATGGTACTCAAATTAAAGATAAAAAGACGTTCGATTTTACGGTGAAATTTTTATGACAAAATAATGTCGTATAAAAAAGTTATGAACGTTTAAAAAATGGGGGTGAAATATGCATATGCCTTGCATGTGGAGAGAGAAAGTCTATAAATAGGATTTTCCCAAGATACCCTTACACTCCTCCTTTCTCATACACTTTCATCTTAACCATTGATTTGAAAAATGAATGGTTAAGATTCCTTCTTATCCTACTTATGCAAAATAAACTTTTTATTTGATCTTACCCCTATATGTTCATAGCCTACTAGTTTGGTGACATCATATGTTTATTTCCATCAAAATGATACGGGTTTGAATTCTAGAAAGCATAAAACACGTGGATTTTAAGAGGATGCGTTTCACTGTTAAAAATGATATACACCAAAATTTATTATTATTATTATTATTTACAATTTATTGATATACTTATAATAATAATGTAAAATTAATATATTTATATATTTTTTATATATATAGATCAATAAATTAAATCTGTGTACATGGTCTATTTCAACCAACTTTAACAAAAAGTATGTGGTTATTATAAAACCACAAACTAAACTGGTCTTATTTATTTAAATCTCACTAAACCTAATCAGTTACTTTAGACAGTCGACCAAACCAACCAGACCAATTTAGTTCGGTCAACTGTCCGAGAAAAATGATTAGATTTAGTGAGATTTGGATGTTTAAATTGATGTTTGAGAAAAATGATTAGGTTTAGTGAGATTTGGATGCTTAAATTGATTTCTACTTAAAATCAAATTCGATAGCTTGTATTAGTATTGAATACCAAATAAAGTATTCGATAGCTTGTATTAGTATTGAAAATTATACCAAATAAAGTATACAATTTAATTGTACTTTTTCAAAAAAAAAAAAAAATCTCTTCGCGATCTATGCTAATACGATACAAAGAGAAATCTTTTTGTTCTAAAATAAACAAAGTATGCTCTTGATCCGTTATACTACAATACGATGTCGTTTCCATTGCAGGTTTTTTCTTTTAATAATTTTCTTTCAAATTATCATTAAATAATGCCAACCCCATCATATATTCTAAATTATTAACTTAAAATATACGGGGTATATTCCAAGCTCCTTTGAGATTAGAAGTAATTAAATACTTTATTTAAGATTGTGTGATTATGAAAAATCCTTTAAATAATCGGTATATGGAATCTGATAGAGTAAAGTGAGATTGATTTCCCACATCAAAATCACTAAAATACTATTTATATTTTATTTTCTTATTGACATATATTGTTTCTTAATTGTATATAAAATTAAATTATATTGTTCGTGGAACGCAAGCAAAATCATACGCTGGTTTCACATTTATTATGAGTTGTACCATATGCTCTTTTTATATTTGCACACGAGATACTTACGGTTTAGTTTATTTGAATTTTGACCTTTTCAAAGTTAATAGGAGTTAGATTAAAAAAACAAACAAACAAACTATAATTATTTGAACTAGTTGATTTTCCGACCCCACGTTGCGGTGGGGATCCAATGTCTGCAAAACGCGTGCCGATAACGGCAAGCGGATACCAAATATCAAAACATAGATAAAAATGACGTAGTAACGATAGTTATTCCGTCCTAAAAACGATTTTAAATAATCTAATACATAATAGTAGGACCCATACGTCCTACACGTTGGAAATTCGGTTGTTTTCAGTTCAGTTATGCCCTTACGAACATGTTAAAATATGGATGAGCTCGATACCGGTAATGGCACCGAAAGTACCGATCCCGAAAATAATCGAAATTAGGTACCGGCACCAAAAATGCTCGGTACTATACGGTATGGTATTTGAAGGTAAAAATAAGTAAATACAGGTATGGTGCTAGACCGGTGTCGAACCGAAAGTAACGATTCTGAAAACACCAAAAGGTGGGTACCAAATTGGTACCGAAAATGATTTGGTATAGTAAATTTGGTACCGATACGACACCGGTTTGATAACAGGATTTGATATCATTTGCTCGTCAATAATTTAAATATCAAAGTTAATTTTACATGTTACAATTCATTCATTACAGAAAACGACAAAAAAGAAAACAAAAGAAGTTGTGTATATAAAACCTAATTCAAAAAAAAAACAATTTACTTACCACGTGTATGAAAAGCAATCTAAACGGTGCAATACTTGCATTGCTACGTGGCATGAGCTCAAATGTGATGTTAGGGATGAGCTCGGTACCGAAACCCCCCAAAAGTGGGTACCGGAACCGAATATACCTGGTACAGCACAGGTACGGTATCAGCATTTGAGGATAAAAACCGGTACCGAAAATGTCAAAAGTCGGTACCGAATCGATACCGAAAATGTCAAAAGTCGGTACCAAATCGATACCGAAAATGTACCAAGTTTGGTTGCTTATCCCTATGTGGTGGTTCAAAAGTTACTATTCAAAAGCATTAGAAATTAATATACGTATAATTTTGACCTTTTCATAGTGAATAGGAGTTGGATTAAAAAAACTATAATGAAAAATCAAATAAAATACATAAGATAATTTAAAATTACATGGTGACGGGTGGTGGTGGGTGGTGGCGGTGGAGATGGAGGTGGGTGGTGACGGGAGATGGAGGTGGGTGGTGGCGTTGATTTGGAGGTAGAGGTGAGGTGAGATGATGATGAGAGTGCCACATGTCACACCCCAACCGATGGCGGAAACATCGGGGTGCGGAACTAAGCGTTCAGATTGCTCATGAGATTCCATAACACTAGAATATTCCAATCTGTATTAGATTGATTCAAAACATTGTCTAATAGAATCCACAACCAAACACAATATCAAGTACAATCATCAGATTTGTTTCAAAGTTTCTAGATTTAACTAAGATGTGTTTCTAAGCAGCAAGTTTCATGAGTCCTAGCATCCTGTCAGCCTGCAACATGTATTAAAATAGAGTCAGTACAAAAATGTACCGGCGAGTATACAAGTTTGAATATATAGCATAGTAGATTAAAAGACTCATATCCTTCATGTAAATGATAAAATAGTTTCAGCTATGCTAGTGTTCGCAGTCCAAGTGATAGCCCAAGTGTCCCGATGCTTTGGTGTTTTCCTAAGACTCAAGGAAAACTAGAATCCTCCTAACAATACCCCTGAGAATAATGGGGAGGTGCATCTCCTATAGCGCTACTATTGTTAAGGCGGAACTACACACTCTGGATTAAACGTTCACATAGCATAAAGAATCAAGAATCACAAGTTTCACATACACGTAGGATAGAGTTTAGATTCCAAAAGTATCAAGTTTCATAGAATACATATTACATCCCAAAGTTTAAAACAAAAAGGGGTCGAGTATACTCACAGTGATTGCTTAACAGTTCAGACTGTTATTGGATCAAAGGGAGCTCTTTAGGTTTAGCCTGATTAGATTACAGTAGGTAAGTGTCGAGCAGAATAACGAGATTGCTCAAAGTTTCAGATCAGTAATCTGATCGAATGGCAGTTCGATCGGACGGCAGTCCGATCGGATTGCCATTCAATTAAGGTGACCATTGTGAGTGAAGGGACGGATTGCCATCCGATCGGATGGTCGTCCGTACGGATGGCCATTCGATCGAATGGTCATCCGATCCCAGTGTTGAGATTCCAAAATGTTAAGCCAAGAGTTCTACTCAAGTTACCTCGATCGGATGGTCATCCGATCGGACGACAGTTCGATCGGATTGCCATTCGATCATGGAGGTTTCCAAAGTTTAAAAGTTTCAAAGATTCAAAGTTTCAAAAAGATTCCAAGTATTTAAAGGTTATGAGACTGACTAATGCCACTCCGATCGGATGGCAGTCCGATCGGATTGCCATTCGATTGGGAGGCCTTGTCCCGTTTACACTCTTGTAAGGTTTCTAAGTTTCGATTCTAACGACGACCGCACGGTACGTATTGAGACAATGGTTACCACATCAGTATCCAGCCAATCTGATCGGACAAGAACCACCCCAGTCCGTTCAGGTGTCTGTTTTTTATTGTGTTTATGTCGGAATCCGTACTCTGGTCATCTTCTGCGGCAACAATCCATTCCCAAACCGACTCCAGACTAATCAGCAAGTCCACAGTCCGTTTAAGTCCGGATTCCACCGTTTCAAGTAAGGTTTTAAGAAAAGGTAGAAGAATACGTGAGTTTTAGCTGAAAAGTTTAGATTTAGTAAAGATTTGGCGTAAAAACGTATGAAATTCCTTAGATCTAAGCTAGATCTTGAATAGAATGACATTACACAACAGTTTGTACAACCGCCATGATGACGTCACCCTCAAGAGCTCAAATCTCAGAGATTTCACGGTGAAAAGTGTGATTTCAAAGGAGAATCACGTAGAGAATAGTGTGTAGATTGAAGATGTACAAGAATCTAGTGTAAAACGTACCGAAATCGCTGAGAAATGAAAGAAAAGTGGGAGTGCGTGCGTCTTGCTCGAAGGAGGCTGTCACATCGGTGAGAATGATGTGACAGGCCTATTTATAGTCATCCGATCGGATGGTCGTCCAATCGGATGGTCGTCCAATCGGATGGTCGTCCGATCGGATGGTCGGATGGTCATTCGATCGGATTGCCATTCGGTCAATCCCATCCTTTCCGTGTTCCCGTCTTTGTTTCGTTTTGCGAGTTAGATTAAGCGTTGCGTTGCGTATTATTGGGTAATAGTATCACATAACTAGATTATATCATTAGCACATTAGTTTCCAAGTTTCATAGATTCCGCCAGTGACAAGTCTCCAGTCTCTCGTTCAACCAAGTCTCAAGTTGCACGAGTCTCAAGAGTCAAGCACCAAAGTATCAAGAGTCAAGAATCATAGCTTCCAAGTATCAAGCATCAAGAATCATAGTTTCCAACAATCAAGAATCATAGTTTCCAAGTATCAAGTGTCTAGAGTTAAGAATCAAGTCTCATAGTGTTGAGTATCAAGAGTCAAGATTTCAAGTATCAAGAATCTAGCTTAACTATCAAGAATCATAGTATTAAGAATCATATATCACCGCATTAGATTCACATAGTATTAAAAGTGTCAAACTCACATAGTTTAGGGACTAAAATTGACAATAGCTAAAAGTTCAGGGACGCAGGCGTTACAGTCTCCCCTCCTTTAGGAGATTTCGTCCCTGAAATCTAGGAAGAAGACTGCTCGAAGAGTTGTGGATACTTGGTCTTCATCTCACTTTTAAGTTCCCAAGTGAATTCGGCGCCGCGCTTTCCCTCCCATCGAACCTTGACTATGGGAATTTTGCTGCACCTCAGTCGCTTGACACCTTGATCCATGATTTCGACCGGTTTCTCCACAAAGTGCACAGCTTCGTTTATTTGCAAGTCTTCAAGGGGAACCTGCAGTTCCTCGTCGGCTAGGCATTTACGTAGGTTAGATACGTGGAACACTGGATGTACGTTGTTTAGTTCTTGTGGCAGGTCGAGTCTGTACGCCACCTTGCCAATCCTTTCGAGTATCATGAAAGGACCCACATAGCGAGGAGCAAGCTTTCCTTTCTCACCAAAACGAACTACTCCTTTCCAGGGAGATACCTTGAGAAGAACTCGGTCACCAACATCAAATTCCAGAGGCTTGCGCCTTCTATCAGCATAGCTCTTTTGTCTGCTCCTAGCCTTGATCAAGTTATCATGGATCTGAAGAATCTTATCCGTTGTCTCTTGAATGATTTCATGGCCAGTAAATTGTTTGTCACCAACCTTATGCCAGCTGAGAGGAGATCGGCACTTGCGACCATACAAAGCTTCGAAAGGAGCCATCTGAATACTGGAATGATAGTTGTTGTTGTACGAGAACTCAATCAATGGTAAATGTACATCCCAGTTACCACCAAAGTCGATGACACAAGAACGGAGCATATCCTCTAGGGTTTGAATAGTACGCTCGGTCTGTCCATCCGTTTGAGGATGAAAGGCCGTGCTAAGATTCAAATGAGAACCCATAGCGGATTGAAAGGTTTGCCAAAGACATGAAGTAAAACGTCCATCACGGTCAGAGATTATGTCGATAGGTATGCCATGACGGCATATAATCTCATCGGTATAGATTCGAGCAAGCTTCTCCACTTTATAATCTTCACGGATAGGAAGAAAGTGGACTGATTTGGTCAAACGATCGACGATCACCCAGATACTATCGTGACCAGAAGGTGTTCGAGGTAGTTTGGTAATAAAATCCATAGCGATGCTATCCCATTTCCAAACAGGGATTTCAGGCTGTTCTAAGAGACCCAAAGGGCGTTTATGTTCAGCCTTCACTTTCAAATAAGTGAGCCATTTCGAGACATAGATGGCGATATCCTTTTTCATGCTCAGCCACCAATAGGTCATACGCAAGTCATGGTACATCTTATCGGCACCAGGATGAATAGAGTATCGAGATTTGTGGGCTTCATTCATAATGAGCTCACGTAAGTTATCGCGATCCGGTACCCAGATGCGATTGAGGTAGTATTGAAGTCCATCAGGTTTAGTTTCAAGTTGATCAATCTTAGTGCCTTGGATTTCCACTTCTAGACATCCTTCATTTGCTGACGAATACTGAGCTTCATGAATACACGCATGGAGATCACTAGAGATACGAATAGCATTTACATGAGTTTTACGACTAAGAGCGTCAGCCACTACATTCGCCATGCCAGGATGATAGTGAATTTCGCAGTCGTAGTCGTTAAGCAATTACACCCAACGTCTTTGTCGCATGTTCAGTTCATTTTGGTCAAAGATATGTTGAAGGCTCTTATGGTCGGTGAAAACCACACACTTAGTACCATACAGGTAGTGTTGCCAGATCTTTAACGCAAACACAACTGCACCAAGCTCCAGATCGTGAGTAGTATAGTTATTCTCATGCAATTTGAGTTGCCTAGAGGCATAAGCAATAACCTTGTCCCGTTGCATGAGCACACAGCCCAAACCACAATTCGAGGCATCACAGTATACCACGAAATCATCATTCCCATCAGGGAGAGTAAGAACAGGAACGTTACACAAAAGGGTCTTAAGAGTCTGAAAAGATTCCTCTTGCTCGGGACCCCAAGCAAAAGGTCTCTCTTTCTGAGTTAACGAAGTGAGAGGAACAGCGATCTTAGAGAAGTTCGAGATGAATCGGCGGTAATAGCCCGCCAATCCTAGGAAGGAACGAATCTCAGATGCAGATTTAGGCGTACTCCAATTCTTCACAGCTTCGATTTTAGACGGGTCAACATGAATACCTTGCTTACTAACGACGTGACCAAGAAATTGCACTTCATTAATCCAAAATTCACACTTAGAAAATTTAGCATACAAACGTTCACCACATAGGAGTTCAAGCATCAAGCGTAAATAGCGAGCATGATCAGCTTTAGATTTCGAGTAAATGAGGATATCATCAATGAAGACTATCACAAAACGGTCCAGATAAGGTTTACAAACACGATTCATAAGATCCATGAACACAGCGGGTGCGTTGGTCAATCCGAAAGGCATGACCACGAACTCGTAGTGCCCATAACGAGTGCGAAAAGAAGTTTTGGGTACATCATCCTCGAGTACACGAAGCTGATGATAAACAGAACGAAGGTCAATCTTCGAGAAACAGGACGCGCCTTGTAGTTGGTCAAATAGGTCATCGATACAAGGAAGAGGGTAGCGATTTTTAACGGTAAGCTTATTAAGTTCACGGTAGTCGCTACACATACGAAACGAACCATCTTTCTTTTTGACGAATAACACGGGAGCACCCCACGGCGAGGTACTTGGGCGAATGAATCCCTTGTCGAGCAAGTCCTGTAGCTGGCTGGATAACTCTTGCATCTCGGAAGGTGCAAGTCGGTAGGGAGCCTTGGCGACAGGAGTTGTGCCAGGTATGAGATCAATACAAAAATCAACAGATCTAGAAGGAGGAAGACTAGGTAGATCTTCAGGAAAGACATCAGGGAAATCACACACCACTGGAACGTCGCTTATGTTCTTTCCTTTGCCCTTTTGTTCCACCACGTGGGCTAAGAAGGCAAGGTTCTGTTTACGTAAGCATCTATTTGCCTGAGTGCATGACATCAACTTCAGTCCTTTCGAAGGCCGGTTTCCATGGACATGCAAAATATCACCGGACGGAAGTGGTAGACAAACAAACTTCTCGTGACAAGCAATCTCGGCATGATTCTTACGCAACCAATCCATGCCGATAATGACATCAAAACTACCCAACTGCATGGGTATTAGATCAATAATAAACACGTGGTCGTTAAGAGTCAAAGAACAACCACAGAGAATAGAATCAACTAGAATAGACTTCCCATCGGCAATTTCCACCGAAAACGACTTAGGTAACTTAGAGCGTGCACAGTTTAACAAAGATTCAAATTCTATGGGCACAAAGCTTCTGTCGGCACCAGTATCAAATAGTATCGAAGCGTAAAGGTTATTAACGAGAAACATACCATTAACGACGTCATTTTCGTTACGAGCCTGATCAGCATTAAGATTAAACGCTCGTCCACGAGCGGCTGGCTGCTGGCCCTGGTTCAGCTGAGGACACTAATTACGGAGGTGAGTAGTATCTCCACACTTGTAGCATGCACAAACAACATTGACTGGCCTTGGGTTCTGTTGAGGAGCTGGGAGAGCTGGTAGAGCTGCCTGAATTGGGGCTTGCTGAGCTGGTTGGCCGGGGTTAGCTTGACGACAATAGGGAGTCGTGTGACCATAGCGATTGCAATTGGTACACAAACGACATGCAGAGTTAACAGGATGATGAAAGTTACAAGTTGTACACTTGGGATGAGGTCCAGTGTACTGCCTCTTGACTTCCGGAGCAGTAGGGTTCGGAACAGCAGCAACAGGAGCAGGCTTAGCAGCAGGGTTTGCAGCAGGAACAATAACATTGCATCCTGAACTCTGAGACTTTCACCTCTTGTTCTTGCCACCACTAGGCTGCTGGGTAACATAGATTTCTCATAGATTCCACGTGGTTTCACAAGTAGTTTTCCATAGCTTGGATTTCAACAATCTCATCCTCGGTCTGCAAAACACTAAGTTTCGCATGGCATGTGGTACGAAAGTTGGCAACATGCCTGAAACACTTATATATAGGAAGTACCAGCGGCGTATCCACCATGTTTCAGACACTTCACTTCTGTCTCGTATTTCTATGCCATGTTCTGTTTAGTGTTTCACAACCACAATAACACATAGATTCATCAAATAGCTTCACATAGTATCATAGTCGATCAAGATTCCCACATAGATTAACATTATGAATAAAGCTCCATAAATTTAGTTTGATCCTGAGAGATTATGATTAGAGTTTTAGATTGCGGACACACGTGCGTCTTGTGTAAAAAGTCTCAAAACAAACGAGGAATCAAAATGAACGAAGAATCGAGTAAAAATCCACACATAAAATTGAGATAGCATAAAAGATAGGCTCATAAAACATAGATTGTTCCGGGTAGAGGAACGGTGACTAACCAAAGTGATTCGAACCCCTTTCGAATTGAGGCAACGTGTCCTGACTTACTTAGACAAATACGTCATCGATGTTAGGCCTACTGTAACACCCCGAAAATACAAATTCTTATATTACAAATATATTGTAAATAAATAAGTGAAACAAACTAACTGGGAACGACACTAACCTAGTTAGATGATGACTTATGAGTAGTTAATGAGTTAAAACGAAAGTTGAGGGACCAAAAGTGTTTAATTTGAAACTATTAATGATAAAACAAAAAAATTAAAACTCAAACACACTTTTGTGTGCTGAGGTCGAACCAGACAAGAAAGGGAGGGCGACCAGAGCTCTCCAAAACCCTAACATTCACAAAACTCATGAATTGAAGGTCCAAATCTGATCCAAAACGAAATCCGAGCTAAGTTTAGTGATCTCCATTGCAAGGGGGTCATAAGGTATGTAAAATTCGATAAGAAATCTCTACTTGAAATTCTCATGATTCTAGAGAAATTGAAATCTGATGATGCATGTTTGTTAAATGAATAGATTAAGGATGATATAGTGTCTAGGAGTAAACCCTAGACAACAATAAGTGAAATCATGTATAATCTCTGAAAATTTCATGAACACATTGAAGGTGATTCATGGGTATTGTGAGAAGATGATGAACACTAGGGTTTAGAAGGCTACTCTAGTGTAATTTGATGCATAGAAACTGAATTCTGAAAAATTTGATGTTTAATTCTATATATGATAACTCAATTAATGTCAATCGAGGCTAAGTGACAAGCCATGAACTAGAATATAAAAGATATAAAATCCTGTCCTTAAAGTGTTTGTTGAAATGCCTTAAAGAAGGTTCGGAACTTAAAATTTAAGTAAAAACGCATAGTTATGATGTTTGGACGAATTATGCGATATAAGATTTGAAAAGAGTTCTAACCGCGTTATGATTGAACTCTATAGGAAAAGATACCAGAACGCCAGGCGGACAAGCCGGTGGTGATTTGCGTTTGAAGGGCGTGCTCTAAAGGTATGTAACTTGACCTGTTACATTAAGTGAATTGTTATTAAAATTATGTACGGTTACAATGTAAAATAGAAGTTGCATTGATTGTAGCGATCATGTTCGTTACTTGAATCCATAGGTTAAGATTTGGTTAGAAGTAGTTTGGTGGTCATCATAATGGAGGATTCCTCAGATGAGCCAAACGGGTCATTTAGTTGTGTAAATTGTTGTATTAGTGTTTTAGTGAGTTAACAATGGCGATAAAAATCGCAAGAGCATTAAGCCATGAGATTGGTAAAGAAATGCGGGTGATGATAAGCCCCGGATGTTGGGTATAAAGTGCCATAGATTTACTAGTTAAATGGTAGCTAATTGAGTGAAGTTAGAATGGGTTGAATAATTGCATAAATGACTTTTAGTTGTTCGGCCCATAAGTTAAACTTTTCGGTATTATAATTGTAATAGGCACGTTGGTAATGAATTTACAGACGTATAGGAAAAAGAATCACCTAAAACGGACTTACGAGTCAAAAGATATGCTCATTTGAAGTTGAAAATCTGAGTTCCGGAGCTGGCAGCAAATGCAGGTCAAAAACCTGCATCTGCTGGAAAACCGTCCTTCCCGCGCCACGCAACAGGACATCGTGATCCTGCCGCGACACGCGACAGGAAGACTAGAACCTGCCGCGACACGCGGCAGGGTAACTTCTGAAATTTTATTTTGTTTTGATGCTAGAACTTGTTGGTATGATTCAAATTATTGTCAAAACTAACATTTTGATTTGGTTTTGACTTTAGGTGGTAATGGGAATCTTGCGGATGGCGGTCAAGCAAATAGTTGAAGAACCGAACACAAACTTTTGATCTTCCGCGTTATCTTAACTTTGATAGACAATGTTTTTTGGATGTAAACATTTTGGTAAACAAATTATGAAATTTTGAATTAGTCGGTAGTTGACTAATGTTTGGTTACTTTAGAACAATGTTTGGGAACTTATGTTTTAAATAGACGCTTTTTAGTTTAAATCGTATGAATTTTCATTTAGTAATTAAACGGGTGTTACACCTACGATATTCGTCCTTTTGGTCGTTTCATGTTCCTATTTGATTGGTAGTTTCGAGACTCTGGCGAGACATAAAATCAAATAGTGGGACTAGTTATCGAGGTCTGAGTTTCACCCCTATCTTGACAACGTCGTACCCTAATAGCGTCGGTACTTATCAATAGATAAGTCCTACTAGAATATAATATGGAAATTCTCCCTTCAAGGTTCAGATGTCACTCCTGACTTGAGGGCAAATCTCGTGCAAAATACAAACACTGGTTAGCAGTGTTTTTCAAAATATCCAAGTGTATATTGTGTTAGCCTTAGGAAAGGCATGTAAGTTTAGCAGGAAATGTGTTGCTAGGAAGCAGATACGGTAGAATACATGAGTCTTAAACCACAGATAAGAGTCAAGATTCCTAGAACTATAGACTAGGGCAAGTATTCCTACTTATCCTAATTCCCTATAGTTATGGCTCTGATACCAATATGTCACACCCCAACCGATGGCGGAAACATCGGGGTGCGGCACTAAGCGTTCAGATTGCTCATGAGATTCCATAACACTAGAATATTCCGATATATATTAGATTGATTCAAAACATTGTCCAACAGAATCCACAACCAAACACAACATCAAGTACAATCATCAGATATGTTTCAAAGTTTCTAGATTTAACTAAGATGTGTTTCTAAGCAGCATCCTAGCAAGTTTCATGAGTCCTAGCATCCTGTCAGCCTGCAACATGTATTAAAATAGAGTCAGTACAAAAATGTACCGACGAGTATACAAGTTTGAATATATAGCATAGTAAATTAAAAGACTCATATCCTTCATGTAAATGATAAAATAGTTTCAGACATGCTAGTGTTCGCAGTCCAAGTGATAGCCCAAGTGTCTCGATGCTTTGGTGTTTTCCCAAGACTCAAGGAAAACTAGAATCCTCCTAACAAAACCCCCGAGAATAATGGGGAGGTGCATCTCCTATAGCGCTACTATTGTTAAGGCGGAACTACACACTCTGGATTAAACGTTCACATAGCATAAAGAATCAAGAATCACAAGTTTCACATACACGTAGGATAGAGTTTAGATTCCAAAAGTATCAAGTTTCAAGTTTCATAGAATACATATTGCATCCCAAAGTTTAAAACAAAAAGGGATCGAGTATACTCACAGTGATTACTTAACAGTTAAGACTGTTATTGGATCAAAGGGAGCTCTTTAGGTTTAGCCTGATTAGATTACAGTAGGTAAGTGTCGAGCAGAATAACGAGATTGAGCAAAGTGTCGGATCAGTCATCTGATCAGATGGCCGGTCGATCGGACGGCAGTCCGATCGGATTGCCATTCGATTGAGGTTACCATTGTGAGTAAAGGGACGGATTGCCATCTGATCGGTTGGTCGTCCGTACGGATGGCCATTCGATCGAATGGTCATCCGATCCCAGTGCTGAGATTCCAAAATGTTAAGCCAAGAGTTCTACTCAAGTTACCTCGATCGGATGGTCATCCGATCGGACGACGGTTCGATCGGATTGCCATTCGATCATGGAGGTTTCCAAACTTTCAAAGATTCAAAGTTTCAAAAATATTCCAAGTGTTTAAAGGTTATGAGACACATGCCACTCCGATCGGATGACCATTCCATCGGACGGTAGTCCGATCGGATTGCCATTCGATTGGGAGGCCTTGTCCCGTTCACACTCTTGTAAGGTTTCTAAGTTTCGATTCTAACAACGACCGCACGGTACGTATTGAGACAATGGTTACCACATCAGTATCCAGCCAATCTGATCGGACAGGAACCACCCCAGTCCGTTCAGGTGTCTGTTTTTTACTGTGTTTATGTCGGAATCCGTACTCTGGTCATCTTCTCCGGGAACAATCCATTCCTAAACTGACTCCAGACTAATCATCAAGTCTACAGTCCGTTTAGGTCCGGATTCCACCATTTTGAAGTAAGGTTTTAAGAAAAGGTAGAAGAATACATGAGTTTTAGCTGAAAAGTTTAGATTTAGTAAAGATTTGGTGTAAAAACGTATGAAATTCCTTAGATCTAAGCTAGATCTTGACTAGAATGACATCACACAACAGTTTGTACAACCGCCATGATGACGTCACCGTCAAGAGCTCAAATCTCTGAGATTTCACGGTGAAAAGTGTGATTTCAAAGGTGAATCACGTAGAGAATAGTGTGTAGATTGAAGATGTACAAGAATCTAGTGTAAAACGTATCGAAATCGCTGAGAAATGGAAGAAAAGTGGGAGTGCATGCGTCTTGGTCGAAGGAGGCTGTCACATCGGTGAGAATGATGTGACAGGCCTATTTATAGTGTCAGAGAGGAAGGTTAAGGCGGTGTGGCACGGATCGGATGGCACTTCGATCGAATGGCCCTCCGATCGGATGGCCATCCGATCGTATTGCCATTCGGTCAATCCCATCCTTTCCGCGTTCCCGTCTTTGTTTTGTTTTGCGAGTTAGATTAAGCGTTGCGTTACGTATTATTGGGTAATAGTATCACATAACTAGATTATATCATTAGCACATTAGTATCCAAGTTTCATAGATTCCGCCAGTGACAAGTCTCCAGTCTCTCGTTCAACCAAGTCTCAAGTTGCACGAGTCTCAAGAGTCAAGCACCAAAGTATCAAGAGTCAAGAATCATAGCTTCCAAGTATCAAGCATCAAGAATCATAGTTTCCAACAATCAAGCATCAAGAATCAAGTATCAAGAATCATAGTTTCCAAGTATCAAGTGTCTAGAGTTAAGAATCAAGTCTCATAGTGTTAAGTATCAAGAGTCAAGATTTCAAGTATCAAGAATCTAGCTTAAGTATCAAGAATCATAGTATTAAGAATCATATATCACCGCATTAGATTCACATAGTATTAAAAGTGTCAAAAATCACATAGTTTAGGGACTAAAATTGACAATAGCTAAAAGTTCAGGGTCATAGGCGTTACACAACATTAGCAGCCACCTCATCAAATAACAAAGATTTATGCCACGTCAGCCTTCACGTCACCAAAAAACTAATCGGGTTAGACCTCAGTTAGAAAATGTCCAATGTTTTACAATAGGTTAAAAGGTGGAACCATCACTAGTTATTTTTGAAGTTGGAATCGTTGTCGGCCAATGGCGAATCGTTAAGATTATTAAAGTCCACTATTCCTATTATTTTTATAGATAATTTGAACTCAAAAATTCGGGTAGAATCTGCATAGTCACAAATTCAAATTCCAGTTAACAAGACATTTAGATATGAACCTTCCAGTAAATGAATTCTGTTGGAATATATAGCAACCTTGAAGACCAATCTTTTCGTATGGAGAGCTTTGGAAGAAGAAATTCTTACGACAATGGCTTTGGTAATTAAAGGCATGTCACTTCAAAACATAGCATGCAAGTTGTATGGCTTCGTTGACGAGACGGCTGGTCATGTTTTGATTCGATGCACGCTTGTGAATTCAGTATGGCAGCAACTGCTTATGTGGCTCCTGCAAAGCATCAATGGGCGGCGACTATCCTTAAAAACGAAGAGCGGTTATAAATGCAATTATTTTTACTAACTCTATGGAGTATATGTAGTGGCGGAGCTTGACCAAAAGTTTTACGGGGGCAAAAAGTCATGGGACCCAAAAAAAATCATGTCGCTACGTTTCGGGTTATATGTTCGGGTCGGGTCAAACAATAATAACTCTAAATAAATAGTTTTGACCTTTCCCATGATGTACCCAACAAAAAACAATCAATAGGATTAGGTTAAACTACAATTTCACCATAATTCTTCCTTAACTGATCATCTCCCCAAATCCCCAATTCTACCATTATAAACCCTGATTTTGGAATCAATGAACAATAATCACAATAGATGCAATGCATAGGTTAATCTCATATTAAATGATATAATTAAGGTCTAAAACACCAGTAATGCCAAAATTCCTATTCACTATTAACTCTAGTTGACAACCTACCCTTCAAGAACTAAACAATAATGAATGAGAAGCTAAAATAAATGATTACCTTGTTTAAATTCATGACTAAATGCATCTATCCAGCTCGATTTATTCCCTGTTTCCGTCGAATTTGATGAAGGATAAAGGATCGAAGATTTAAAGGCTTCAAGAACCCTTTTTTCTTCTTATGTTGAAGTCGAACAACATAAATGGGGCGCCTCTATCCTTATGTATTGTTCTTTTTTTTGTTTAAACATCTTTTAATTAAGACAAAAATGAACCCTCAAGTTTCTTTATATAAAAGCTAGTTTCAAACTTTGTTTAAACTCATTTCAAGTTTAAAAACAATTATAAAAAATTACTAATAGCCCCGTTCTTCACTTTTTTTAACTCAATACAAAAATATGTATACTTTTTTTGGACAATATGTCACACCCCCAAAATACCACCCGCAAAAACCCCCGCGAGGCATGTGACGTACAAGAATCTAGTCACTAATCACATTGAACTAATAATAAGATATTACATAAAAGTTTCCATTCATTGGAATTAGTGTATCTCAAAATATTAATTTAAAACCCAATATGTTCAGCAGAAGCATAATTCATTGTTTAAGCAAATCAAAATTCAAATGTATGAAACTAATAGACTCGTCTCGTGTTTTCATGTATCACGGCCCATGACCACTCCAGCCTCCCAGACAGCAAGCTCCTCATCAACGTATCTATCGACCTGTAAGCATTCAGACAAGTGTATCAGCATAAAGCTGGCGAGTTCACAGTTTTTGTAAAACATTTAGTTGTCGAGTGTTCAGTTTAAAAGCATGTTGATAATAACTCGAGTACCGTAAGATGGCGTCAGTTTGTTTGCCCTTCCCCAATGCCTATCAACATTAGTCATGTGGTTAAGGTTATTAGTTCACGCCCGTCCTCCCAGGTACGGTGTGAAGTTGCCAAGCTTAATAGCGCTATCAACTAATACCCCGTTGCCTCCGAGGCAACTAGTCCGGTAGTAAGATGGGACTTAAAGTGATAGATTTGAGTGTTTTATCCAACATCTAATTTCTACCTAGTAAAACATATTACTCCCGGAATATCAGTTTGTTTGTTCCTCCCAGGGACACATGCTTGAAAGAGAGTAGTGAACTCACCTTGGATTTGTTCGGTTGGTTATTTACTTGTTTCTAATTGGTCAACCACGTCCTAGGATGGTTACCAATACTTATCAGTTTTGTATACAAGTAGTCACGTATTTTTCTCACACATATTTAGCAAATAACGTACAAGTATTACACGTATTAACGTTCAACACATATTTAGTCATGTGGCATAACAGTACAATATTATCGGGTGGCCCAAGAAACACAAGGTCCATGTAAGTGTGCGGCCCAGTGTACGTTGGGGCCCAATGACCAGCATGTGACCCAAAAGGCTCAAAGTGTTGTTTCGAGTGGTCATCGGTCGAGACCATGAGATCTCGACTCGTAACCTCTAAGATCTCGAGTTGAAACCAATGATCTCGAGTGATAACTTCATTAGTCAAAACCCCAAGGTTTCGAGTCATGTCCTGGGTCGAATCCGAACTGGTCTCGACTCGCAACCAGCTGGCCTCGAGTCCTCTTGTTTTCCGCTGTATAGTTTCGAGTCAGAACCATGAGATTGCGACTCGCAACCTCTATCGAAACCCCATACAAACGTAACTGATTACCCCTTTAACACCCATAAATTTCTTTGCAACAGTTAGTAATTTTTAGCATGTTTCAATCAGATCAAACAGCATAATTTAGCAGTTATTCTACATGTTCATACAAAGCCTAATTGCAGCCATTTCCTTAATTCACCTAAGCACAAATCATGAACAACATTGACCCTAATCAACATACTCATCACCATACAACCCAGGTCCATGCATAAATATTTCAATGAAGCCCCATTACCGAATACAATATCAAGAACACGCTTAATCAGAAATCATTAAACGATTTTAATCGTCAATCATTATTCCAACCAGGTAATCATCATCACAATAGTCCGTAAGCAAGACCCTACATCATGATTTTTATCTCCTAATCACGTTATAACTTTCATAACCGAAAAATCACCATATAGCGCAACTAACCAACAAGAAATCAAACTCAAACACGTTAACATACTAACCGTGAGATGTGAAGATGGAGAGGGTGTGCTAGAATGAAAGAAAGCTCCGGTGAAGAGAAGGGTTGCCGTCGATCTCGAGGAGAGGGCTAGGGTTTTGTGTATTTTGTGTGCTTGCAAATTATGGGGAGTACATGCCCAAATCGGAGGGTGTATGCGGTTAGTAAGTAACCGGGCCTAGCCTCGGGCTTCATTTTGGGCCGAGGGCCGAACACAAGATGAAAAGGGTTTGGGCCGAGATCAAGTTACAACACATAATGCTTAACATCTTAACATTTAACGTTCAATCACAATCAACATATATGTTGGAACCTGAAGGTTTATACATAGAGGGTTACATAGTTCAAGGGTTGTTTTTGTAATGTTTTGCTATATGTTTTGGGTCGAAATCTAAGTGGGTTAAGTAGTGGTTTCGGCTGGGTCATTAGTGGGTTCGGCCCATATAGTTAGGGTAGTATATAATCACCCCTTGCATGTTGTTTAGGGGTTGATCAGTTGTCGAGAACAAGGAAGGGCTAGCCGAAACCAATTTTGTGTCTTGTATCTGTCACCTTCAATCAGTGAATGCAAGATATCTTGGTTTGTTTTAATTACTTTTAGTATTTCGGTTATATTTGTTCTTGAATCCACTTGTGTTTGATTTCTGCACTTACACAAGTTACTGTTTGATATCATTGAAAGACCCTCACGGGTTTTACAATTTGTATCAGAGCCAAGAAACCAATTCTTGGTTCGGTTTTTGATATCATTCGGATTCAAGAAAGCCTTATTTTTACTGATCTTGGTTTGCTAGTGTTTGTTTTGCAGTGGTACAGTTTTGGTTGTGTTTTCTGTTTACGGATCATACTATCTTCAAACTGTTCATCGCAAATATTTGATTCAAAGTGCGATTTTGGTTTGTATAATTTCTGAATAGTGTTTGCTGATTTCACGAAAGATTGTTGAGGATAAAATTCAAAGATTTTAAAATCTTTGAATTTTGGAAACTGCTGAAAATCAGGGATATTGGCTATAATTATCTCACAATTTGTTTTGCAGGAACTTGACTCGCAATCTGCTATCTCGACTTGTCAACCTTTGGTCTCGACTCGAAATCAGCAACAGTCTCGACTTGTCAGCCTCTGGCCTCGACTCGTAATCAGTAACTGTCTCGAGTTGTCATCTGTTGATCTCGACTCGCAATCAGCTACAGTCTCGAGTTTCCATCCTCTTGTCTCGACTCGCAATCGGAAACAGTCTCAAATTACCATCCTCTTGTCTCGACTCGCAATCAGCTATAGTCTCGAGTTGTCAATTTTCTTGTTTCGACTCGGAACTAGCATCTCGACTCACTGTCTCGAGTCGCAACATAACTCTGAAACGTGTTTTGAACTGTGATCTAAAATTCTTGGAATTTGGACCTTGGACCTTTGGACTTAACAATAATTAATTAATTAATTGATTAATCACTTTCTGAGAAACATGTCTACAAGTAATCAAAGTGGTGACATGGCAGCTATGAATGCTCAGCAAGAATTGGACTCAAAAATTGGAACTAGTACACGTATTCCCAGGTTGATGGATGCAAATGAATTTCCTGAATGGAAGTGGCGTTTTGAACAGCATGTGAAAGTCAAGGATCCTAAAATCTGGAGATGTATTCGAGAGGTCCTAGGGAAATTATGTATGAACGCCCTTCGGATCCAGGAGTTAAAATCAAGAAGCCTCATAAAGACTATACTGAAGAGGATTTTGCTATCATCGAGGAAGATAACAGGGCAACCTCATATCTTACCATGGATTTGGGATCAGACATTGCTATGGGATTTCGCACTTGCAAATAAGCTAAAGAAATGTGGGAAGCACTGATCGATGTCTATGAGGGTAATGAAGACATGAAAGAGAGTCGAAGGAACTTGTTAAGGCAAAACTTTAACAACTTCAATTATGTCTATGGAGAGTCTATTGAGAATCAGATTCAGCGATTCGTGAAGATTGTTACACAAATGGATTTGGAGGAAATCCTTCCTTCTAAAGCTGCTTAGAATCGACAACTTCTAAATGTTTTGCCTAAAAGCTGGGATAATCACGTCGCAATGATCAAACGGACAAGGACCTTGCAAGATGCTCTTTGACTGAGATGATTTCTCACATCAAGGCTTGTGAGTTGGATGACAAACAGAGGGAAAATAACCACAAGTCTAGCATACTGGCTGCAGGTTTTTCAGTTGCTTCCTCTGCTTCAAACAACAACCATGCTGCACTTATCTCTCAAAGTAGATCTCAAAAGGCCACCACTGCTTCCGCAAATGTTCAGTATTCTGGATCGATTGCTTTTTCTACTGTACCATCAAATGCTGCTATTCCTTCAGCGAAAAGCGAGTTGATTGCTTTCTTCACACAACAGTCCAAGGAAAATCTGGAGATTGCTGCCTCTGTTATGAACTGCTTAAATGCTTTTGTTGCAGGAAAGATACAACCTCCTGGATGGTCTATGAATGATCTATATCAATTTCATCCTGATGATGTAGAGGAGATGGATATTACATGGCAGATGGCTATGGCTGCGTTTAGAGCACAAAAGTTTGCACACAAGACTGGAAGAAACAAGTGGAAAACTCCTTTTTCAAATTCTGCCAGTGTACCATTCAAGTTACGTTGTTACAATTGCCATGAACCGGGACACTTGGCGCGAAATTGCACTAAGCCGAGTGTCAATAAAGAACAAAATCCGGCACAACCTGCTCCACCAAACCCTGAAAAAGCTCTTGTCACTACAAATGATTCCTTAGCAGTTGCTAGTGGAAGCACTCAGAGCTCAGCCCTGGTAGTTCAACCAAGTGCCAATTTCGACTGGAATGATGAAATTCAACGTTTGAACATCTCTACTCCAGAAAGTCAGACTGCATCAGAAAACATTGCTTTCATGACTTCAGTTTCCGAGGACAGGAATTCCGCACTTGATGATGAGATTCCAGCTGAAAATCTGGCTCTCATGACTAGGATTATGTCAGCTCCCGTCCATGGACTTACTGCTGAAGAGGTACGTTCTGTTTTCTGTACTCCTGAATGCTGAGAAAGAGTTTAGGCATATAGGTTACATAACGCTGATTTAATTCAAGAATATAAAGATATAAAGAATAAAAACTTTACTTTGGTTAAAAATGAAAAACTTTAGAAAAAATTGAAGCCAAAAGGAAAGATATCATCCAATTAAAAGAAGAAATCGGCGTTAAAAATTGTAACTATCGATATGATCAAGCGGTGATTAATAACTTGACCAAGGAGCTAGAAGACATCAAGTTGAAATATCATATTAATGAAATTAATATTAAAAAATATGAGACTTCCAGCAAATTGGTCAAGGACATTTGTGATATTCAGTTAGAGTACAAAGAAAAGAAAGGGGCTGGTTTGGGATACAATAAAACTCCTCCTCCATACAATCATAATTACACCTATATGCCTTACACGGAAGAGGAGTTAATAAATGAGGGCAAGATGACTTACGGCCCGAAAACCGATAAGTCATCAATCAATAACAAATTTGTTGACAATAAACAACCAGCTCCGTCAATGAATTTTGTCTCTAAAGGAAATGTTGATCCTAACAGATCGTTTACATGTGCAGATGAAAAAGTAGACTTAAAGTGTGAAGGAAGTGTTGAGGGAGAACAAGCTAGTGTTTCTGATTTTTCTAAAACTTATTTTGATGAAACTGATTCTGGTCTTGTGTTGTGTTGGGACAAAATATTTTTCGTATGCTTGCTTCTTTTGCATCTAATGTGATTTTTTGGGCAAGACTGATGATGTTTGTGTTGAATCTTTGAACAATAAGTCTGGTGATGAATGTTTTTCAGTTAATGATTGTGAATGTGTTGCTTCTAACCCTTCAGTTGATGATAGTGTTACAAGTGAGGTCCCTCAGGATACATTCAGTGAAACCACTGAAACTACTTCTCAAGAAAATCAAGAATATCCTAATTCTTCTTCTGAATCGGTCTCAGTGGGAGTCCCTAATGTTGAATCTAGTGGGACCCCATTGGAAACCGCTGCTGAAAGCAAATCTCTGTTGGATTCACATGATACATATGTTGAATCAACATGTGTTGATGAAATTTCAACTCATTCTGAAATTAAAACTAAGTCAGAAACTATTAACAAAGAAAAGAAGGTTGAAATAAACAAACTGTCACCAAAATAAAGCTGAAACTGAACCACCGACTTTTGAAAATGATGATGATCACAGTAAGAAGGATGAGCTTCATTCTCCATCTACATCTCATGCTTGTGCAAATTCTAATCAGCATGAACCAAATCGCTCAAAACGGGAGCAAGCCAAACAGGCTAAACAAGCAAAGAAAATCAGAAACGACACTTTAAAAAATCAAAATACTCACACTTTGAAACGACAAACGTGTTTCAACTGTGGTATTGGTGGACACATCGCAAGAAATTATGTTCAACTTCCCAACGTGCAATCTAGGCATAAGAGTTCTCAAAATCAAAAGGCTAAGCCAAATCGATCTTGTTATTCAGAGCCAGTGAAAGCTACTAAGTTTGAGGCAATGAAAAATAACAATCGTAAGGCTAAGCCCTCTGATCATGACTGGAATGCAGCCAAACAAAGAAATCAAAATTGTCAAAATAATTTTCAAAGAAATCGATATAAATCTTTTGGAAACTACAATTACAAGGGGTCATATAAATACTGGAAACCCAAAGCTGAAGCTACTCCATCAAACACATGTTCACACAAATCTGTCAATAAAAACAAATCAAAGTTTTTGAATAAAGACAATCTAGTTTGGCAGAAAGTAACATACATTGATGCACAAGGAAAACCCAGATCCACTATAGGTTGGGTTCCTAAATCTAACTGATCCCGCAAATCGTGTAGGAACAGCTGTGGAGGACTACCGTGCGAGTTTGGTACATGGATAGTGGCTGTTCCAGGCACATGACAGGAGACTTGTCCCAACTTGTAAATGTCAGAGAATTTGATGGTGGATATGTCTCTTTTGCAGGAGGAGAATCAGGAAGAATCACATTAAAAGGAACAGTGAAAAACGGCGTATTAAGTTTCAAAAATGTTAATTATGTCCCAGAACTGAAACACAATATGTTGAGCATCTCACAAATTTATGATCGAGGAAATTCAGTTCACTTTACAAAGAAAGGATGCTATGTACTAAAACCAGGGATTGTCATTCCTGAAGATTGGTTTTTGATGACAGCAGAGAGACGAGGAAATGCTTATGTCATCGATATGAATAAGAAATCGTGTGAAGAAGTTACTTACCTATTCTCGAAGATTTCAGGACACGATGGTCTACTGTGGCACCGTCGCCTTGGGCATGTGAACATGAAGAACTTGAATCGACTTGCCAAAGGTCAACTGCTCCGTGATCTACCAATCACAGATTTTATGTTGGTGGAAAAATGTGTTGCTTGTGCAAAGGGAAAAGCACATCGTAAGCCTCATAAGTCAAAGTCTGTGCACTTAACCATAGCTGTGCTCGAATTACTTCACATGGATCTTTTCAGTCCATTGAATGTGTTGAGTATTGGCAAGAAAGCTTATTGTCTCGTGATAGTTAATGATTACTCACATTACACATGGGTGTACTTTCTAAGTCACAAGAATGAGACTGCGGTTTTAGTGAAACAATTCATTACTCTGGCTGAAAATCAAGCTAGTACAAGAGTGAAGTCTATTCAATCAGACAATGGGACATAATTTAAGAACATAACTTTGGATACATTCTGTACTGAAAAGGGAATAGATCGATAGTATAGCGCACCACGAACTCCACAACAGAATGGAGTGGCTGAGAGACGAAATCATACTCTTATAGAGGCTGCACGTACTATGCTGGCTGACTCGAAGCTTCCTAGTTTCTTTTGGGCTGAGGAAATTAGCACGGCTTGTTACGTCCAAAATCATGCTTTAGTAAACAAACGCCATATGAAAACTCCTTATGAGATTCTGGAAGGACGTAAACCTTCAGTTTCACACTTTCGTATCTTTGGATGTCCATGTGTGTTATTACTTATGGACGCCAATGGAAAGTTTGAAGTCAAAGGGGACGAGTGTTTCTTTGTTGGATACGCTAAAGGCTCTGCCTATAGAGTATACAACAAAGTAACTAAAAAGGTCGTCGAGTAGTACAATATTGAATGGCTCGAAGAAAATGCTATAGACGCTAGAGTTGGACCAGATTGGTTATATGATTATGCTGAATTGTTTAAATCGTTTAACATTTTGTCAAGTGTTTCTACAGATGCAGGTGTGTCTACACCAAAACAACCATTGTCATTTGGTGATACTGAAGAAGAAGAACAGGCTAAAGGGAGCTCAAGACATCACACCATTGACCCACCTGGAATGGTTTTTACACAGCACCCTATGCCTCAACAAATGTCCCATCAATCCACTGAAGGTGTACAATCTAGCGGCGCTTCTTCAAATGCATCTGGATCAGAACTGTTTGCTAATCCTATTCCTGAGGATTGTACTGTTACTACTCATGTGGTTTGGAGTCCGTCAGCACCTAATGAGGGGGAGTCAAGCAACATCAACACACCTCTAAACGAGACCATACCTGAATTTGCCATTCCAACAAGCGTTCAAATAAATCATCCTATTGAGAAAATGATCGGTCCTGTTAATGCAGGAGTTCAGACCAGGAGCCAATCAGGAACCATTAATCTATGTTTATACTCCAGTTACATTTCTCAAATTGAACCTAAAACCATTGATGTAGCTTTGCAGGAACCAGGCTGGGTTGACGCTATGCAAGAAGAGCTGAACCAGTTCGAGAAGCTAGGAGTATGGAAGCTTGTGGAGTTGCCAAAAGGGAAACGCAAACTTGGAACTCGTTGGGTTTTCAGAAACAAGCAAGATTCTGCAGGAGTTATTGTTCGAAATAAAGCACGATTAGTGGTCCAAGGATTCAAGCAGATAGAGGGACTGGATTATGATGAAGTTTACGCCCCTGTTGCCCGACTTGAAGCAATCTGGATCTTCTTAGCATACGCATCCTACATGGGGTTCACGGTTTACCAGATGGACATCAAGACTGAGTTTTTGTATGGAGATGTGAAGGAGGAAATTTTTGTTGAGCAACCACTGGGTTTTATTCATCCAAACCATCCAGAATATGCCTACAAGCTTGATAAGGCATTATAAGGATTGCACCAAGCACCTAGGGCTTGGTATGCAACTCTGACTGAACATCTTCTGGCTCATGGGTACACACGAGGCACGATAGACCAGACTCTGTTTATCAAGAGAGTGGGCAAGGATCTGATACTGGTTCAAATCTATGTTGATGATATTATCTTCGGATCAACAAGTGATACTCTTTGCAAGGAATTTGAGGGAGTTATGAAAAAGAAGTTTGAGATGAAAGTTAAACAAGATTCTCGAGGCATTTTAATTCATCAAGGGAAATATGTGGATGATGTGCTGATAAAATTTAAGTTCACAGATACTAAACCGGCCGAAACTCCAATGGCAGAAAGACCTTTACTGACTGAAGATACCGAAGGATCCCCTGTTGATCAACGCCTTTATAGGTCTATGATCGGATCGTTGATGTATCTGACACTGAGTCGTCTAGACATCATGTTTGTTGTCTTCAACTGCACACGATATCAGGCTAATCCTAAAACCTCTCATCTTAGTGCTGTTAAACGGATCTTTCGGTACCTTAAAGGCCGACCTAGGTTTGGTCTGTGGTATCCGAGGGATTCCAATTTTGATCTGTTTGCATTTTCTGATAGTAATTTTGGAGGCACTGACAAGGACATGAAATCCACATCAGCTGGCTGTCAATTTTTGGGTGACAGACTCATTTCATGGCAATGCAAGAAACAACAAACGGTGGCAATTTCAACAGCTGAAGCAGAATATGTCGCTGCGTCGGCATCTTGCTCCCAAGTGGTATGGATGCAGCATCAATTGCAGGACTATGGTTTGACTTACCTTAATACTACCATATACTGTGATAATGATGCTACTATACAAATTGTGAAAAATCCTGTTTTCCACTCAAAAACCAAGCACATTGATATTAAAGTTCATTTTATAAGAGACTGTTTTGACAAAGGTCTTATCAAACTGGAGCAAATCGATACAGATGCAAATGCTGCCGATTTGTTCACAAAACCTGTCAGCAGTTCGAAATTTCAAGTGCTTATGGACTTTCTGAAAATGATCCGTTTCACTGACTGAGCATGTTTTTGGTTTTTACGTAGGTAAATTTGTTAATAAAGTTTTCTATTCTTAGGTAGTTTTTTATTTATGCTCAAATTTAGGGGGAGAAATTTTTGAAAAATACAAAAACATTGAAAAATCTCTAAAAAATACAAAAACATTGAAAAATCAGAAAAAATACAAAAAGAAGCATTGCGTGACATGGGAAATGAAATGAAATTTCACATTATGGTTAAGGGCTGACTCATGTAAGACCAGTATCGAAATAGTTTGACTCTAGTATGATGTGTTGGTAGGCTCTATCCTTAAGACTGGAAACATTGGTTGTCTTTGTTCAGAACTAAAATAGTATATGACCCCAGGAAAGAAAGTCACTTGGAATTAGCTCATTTCTATTTGAATGTCTGTATGTTGTCCCGATACACACAAATTTGGTTTGTTTCTGAAATCTTCTCTGAAAACGTCGTGTATCTCCTCTGTTTTGCGTGAGCAAAGACCTGGAGGTGCTAGGCAGAGCTTAGCTTCTGTTTTGCGTGAGCAAAGACCTAGCTGAGCATCTGTCATCTTATAGATCAATTAAACACCCGAAAGAGGCCCTCTAGTGCCCAAAAGAAACCCAAGAAACCTATATCAAACTGAGAAAAACTCATTTGATCTGTACATTATATCTTCTCTGCTTATGATCTATTATGTTCTCTTCTCAACCTATTCCCAGATAAGGTTTCAGAAACGTGGAACGGACTTGTGAAACATGTGGTAGGGAAACTGCTTGCATGATAGAGTGTGTTGTCTATAATTCCGGGATTTGATTAGTATTTGTTTGGGTGTTCATTGTTAAGACATTAAAACATGATAAAATGAGTTACAGGCAGTTATATGAGAAGGTCTAGGGAGACGAGTTTAAGTGGACAAATATACTGGCAATTGTCTAGATCATTCGGTAGTAGATCAGTGTTGATAAGTGAAGTCAGGCCCGGAACCTTGTGATTTGATCCCTGAGCAATTACGTTATTTCCTATTTTTATTTTTGTAAATAATTGTTTATATTATTCATTTTTGTGTTTTAGGTTTAGTTCTCGTAAAACGTGCTCGGGAAGTTAAATGGGTTATTAAAACTTTATCTTGGTTTAAAGAAATTTTTGAAATTGTAAAAGAAATTAAATTAAATCTTTAAACTGATATAATATATGGTCTCGATTGAACATTCAGTGGTCTTGGCCCAAATTACTTGGTCTCGGCCTAAATTTAAAAGCCTGGCCCTTATATGTTGGGGTATAAAAGCTGGTCTCGAGTCGAAACCTCACATTTCACTCGAGACCTTCCACTGTTTTCTAAAAAATTCTCTATCAAGTTTTCCGGCAAGATTCTTAAATTCCGACAAATTCTTCCGGTCTCGACTCATTATCATCAAACATTTGAAGGTATTTTGAACTTAATGAATGTCTTAGTTAAAGATTTGCAGATTGTTTGAAGGTCAGATGAAGAATCGTATGAAGATTTGAAGATATACATGAACCCTAATCATGATATATGGTGGTCTTCAAAGAAATCAAATAGTGTTTTTGGGTTCTAATCCAAAAATTAAGCAGATGAAAGCTGTTTATGTGGTCTCGACTCGGGTTGCGACTGGAAACACATAAGGACTTGAGACTGGTGGTTGCGAGTCACAACCTCATGGTCTCAACTGGGGTCTCGACTTAAAACCTCATGGTCTCGACTGGGGTCTCGACTCAAAACCTCATGGTCCCAAGTCAAAGTTTCGCAATCTGAGTTATGATTTTTGACCTGTGCTGATCTTTTGACTTGAAAGATTTGCATCTTTGTGAAATTCAAACCAAGTTAATATTGAATTTCTCGAACATTATTTTATACTTAACAAATTTTGGTTTATGCAGAATATGGGCTTGAAATTTATCCCCACACACAATCAAGCAGGGTACTTAGCTCCACCTCTAGAGAGGCACAAGAGAATGTATACTTCTTTTATCAAAGGACTAAATAGCTGCAGAATAGTTCACACACTACGGGAAAATCCTGTTGTCTACGAAAGCCTTATTCAAGATTTATGGAAGACGGCGAGGTTCGAAGTACTTGAAGCTGAAGGCAAAGGAGCAATTGTTGCTAAGATTCAAAAGAAGGATGTCTCTGTGACAGAGCAGATGATACGAGAGGTGCTACAGTTTAACGACCAAGAAACTGATCCCATTGAGCTTCCAACTGGGACTGTGGAAGCAATTTTACCACTATTGAGTTATGAAGGAAAGTACCCGTCTTTAGTGAAGAAATTTGTGCATCCTTATTGGAGACTGTTAGTGCACATGTTCATTCTTTGCATGACAGAAAACCGAGGAGGTACAGATCAGTTGAACATCACACAGTCTGCTGCTCTTGTTTGTCTGATAACAAATGAGCCTTTCAATTATTCGAAGTATATATTTGAAGCCATGAAGAGAAATGTGATAGGAGTTTGAAAGGACAAGTTTCTTATGTATCCAAGATTCTTGCAAATGATTCTTAATGCTCGTTACCCAGAGTTGGTGAGATCTGGAAACACCTTGGAGTTGAAACCCATGGGTCCTGCATGCTTTGGTGCTCTCACTCCTAAAAAGGGTACTGAAAAGAAATATGAAGGTTTAATTCCTCTGGAGAAGTTTGGTCAGTTTGCTGAGACCGAAGATGTGGCTGCTGAACCAGTGTTAGTTCAACCTGCTCCTGTAAACGCTGCACAAATCAATGCTCCTATAAATGCTATGGTTGCTGAAGAGCATGATGTTCAAAGTGTTGATGAAAATGTGTCTGAGACAAAGATTTTAACAATTAATTCTGATGATGAGGGCATAGAGATAATGTGTGATTCAGGTGATGATGAAGAACTTCCCCCTGAAAAGGAAGCTGATACTGCTGTGTCTATTGTTCAATCTGTGATTTCTGCTAAAAATTTGGCTCTATTGTTAAAGTCTGTGACTGAGAAGATGGGAAATCCTCCTTCCAATCTTTTAGTATCTAATGAAGAGCCATCAAGTGAATACCCAAAGGATCCTGATTCATTGCCTTTGAAGTGGAAAAGGAGGGATCCTCGCCTCGGAATGTATGTTGAACAGAACAAAGATCAACCCATGAATGATGCTGAAGATGATGATGGTTTATATGATTTCGATTTTGAGACGAATGTCACTGATACCACCACCGCTACTGAAGATATCTTTGAGTTTAATGTGGATACTCAAAGAAGTGATTTGGAAACCACCACTACAGATATATCAGTTACCAATGTTGTTTCTGATCTCGTCATCGAATCAACGCCACCTGTTGCAACTACTATTGCTGGCCCATCTGGAACTTTTCATGAAGAGCCCAGCAGTTCAAGTGGTAAGAAACCTGAAGATCCTTTGAGGATGCTATTTGACGATGATTCAAGTGATGATGATGAGTTTATTAGCATGAGAGAAATGAAGAAACGACTAGTTGTGGTTGAGCAAGACTCAATTCATAAAGATGCCAAGATCATTCAGCTTGAAGATACTATACTGCAAAAGAATCAACAAATTGATCAGCTTCAAGGTGACGTCAGTTTGTTATTCAATATGGTTTATGATTTGCGTGGAAAGTTGGAGAAGAAGTTTGGCCAAGAGTTTTCTGATCCAACTGATGTGGAAAATAGAAGAAAAGCTGATGAAGATAGAGCAAGAGCTTTTGATAAGGATGACGCTGAGAGAAATGCTGCGATGGAACACTACTTCAAGAGAGTTACTGATCCAGTTGCAGAAAAAGAAAAGGCTGAAAGAATCAAGAAGAAAAGAGAGTTTGTGATCCTGAAAAACAAGAATCTTAATCCAGAAGATGAAGATGCGAATGCTACTTGATGCGTGTGAAGTGTGTATATAAGTTTAAGGATATTTTAAGCCCTTTTTACACTTTTTTAGCCAAGTTTTAAATTTATAAAACACGATATTTACTAACACTAAACACACATATGGGCAAGTGCACCCATCGTGAGCATAGTATAGTGTTGGTAATATACCGAGGTCGTCCAAGGACACAAGGGCTTTTAGTACCGGTTTATCCTCAACGTCTAATCAAATCAAAAATTTAGGAAAAGGTTTTAAACTTAAGAAAAATAAAACTAACTAAAATGCTGAAAATAAAATAAAAATAAAAACAGATAGACAAGATGAATCACTTGGCTCCGACTCGTGTATAGTGTAACCTTTGATTATTTCCGCACTTTTGCACTTTTTAAGAGATTATCTTAGTTATTGTAGTAGGCCCCTCTTTTGAAGGTGACGTTACCCTCAACCCAGTAGTTTGAGTCAGCGAGGATACAATCCTAAAGGGTCGGATTATTGAAAGATAATTAATTAAGTTACTAATGCATATTATGGCAGGCCCCTCTTTTCAAGGTGACGTTACCCTCGGCTAAGTAGTCTGAGTCAGCAGGGATACAGTCCTAAGTAGCCGGGTTAAAGTATTAATAGTAGCTTACATATGAGGGGGTCAAAGAGTTTGAACCCCCGCCATCCAATACCGTTAAGTATTGAAGGATGTCCTACTAAATTTGACCCAGGTCCTTGCAGGATCTATACACTGAACAAGGCAAGACTTTTACCAAACCGTTCCCTTAACCCCCGACCAGGTAGCCAACATACCTCCATATAGACCGTGGAGATATGAATGGTGAAAATCTTTTATTTTATATAGACAGTAAAATAATGCCAAGACACCACGGACAAACAATAAGGAAAAATCACCTTCAACATATGAAACTAGTTAATAAAGTCATTAATACATAACCAAGTAAAAAGTGCGAAAAGATTAAAAATAAAAAGTATTACACTAGACACTTTGTCTTCACCAAGTGATGTAAGAGACTTAGGCAAACATGGCCTTGATTGTCAAGAACTCTTACGATCAATCTTGGATCCCGAGATGACTCACACACTCTATGATGGACAATGGATGATGGTGGTGGATGATGGTGTTATGGTGGTGGTGGGTGGTGGGTGAAGTGTGAGAGAGGTGGTGTGCCAAGTGATGGTTTGAACTTGAGCCAAGCACTCCTATTTATAGGCTGAACAGAAGCTCGGGCACGGCCCCGTGTCCATTGGGCATGGCCTCGTGTCCATCCTCTTCTCTGTCTTCATTAATTGCAGTTTGTCTGCATTAGTTGACCACGCCCCCGTGTCCGCTGGGCACGCCCCCGTGTGCAGAAGCATATCTGTACTATCAAGATTTGCCTGGATTCTGCGAATCTTATAGTTGACCACGGCCCCGTGTCCGCTGAGCACGGCCCCGTGGTGGGCGATAGAAGCTTCTATAGCTTTGTCTTTTATCCTGGCACTTGGGCACGCCCCCGTGTTCACTGAGCACGGGGCGTGTTCAGCCTTCTGTTCTCTTGTTTTGCTTGGGAAGATGCTGTCGTGGGGTTCCTTTTCTTGTATTTATGTTAGATTTAGCTGTCTTTTTGCTTCTTTAGTTAATTTGAGCTCATTTAATCCTGAGAATACAAAAGGAAGACAAAAGCACACTTTTTCCAACATTAGTACTAAAAAAGGGTTAGTTTTATGCCACAATTGATGTAATTTATATGTTGCATTTTGCACACATCAAATACCCCCACACTTGAATCTTTGCTTGTCCTCAAGCAAAACTCTTTATAATGTGGCTTTACACTCCCAAATGGAATGGGTAGAAGAGAAGGTTTTTGGGCTTGTCATAGAGTGTTGGGATTTCCAAGATTCTTTATTAAATTTTATTTTTATTTATTTACAATCCTATTCGTCATGATTTATTTAAAACTTTTCATAAGATAAATTACTTATTAGGGCATAACATGCCTCTTTAAAATTCCATTTATATACAAGTTCACATACCTCACGGGGGATCACTCAACACTCGGCCGAAGATGTATTTTAGTGAATCACTCGAGAGCGGCATGGAACTTACTCCTACCATAGGCTTGCCAAGCAATCAATCCTCCTCCTTTTTAACTAAATACCTTTGTAAATATCAAGAGGACTTTTGGGGTGAAGGGTTAGGCTTGGGTTAAAGGTAGGTGGTTGGGTTAGTGGTTAGTGAAAGGGCTAAAAGCGTAACAAGCGTCGGTTTTCGTAAGACTTTTGATTTTTGCACTTTTATTTTGATGAAGCTTTTATTCAAACAAAGCTATTTTTGATAAACTTGTTTGTTTATTTCTCTTTTGCTTCATCATCAACATTTTTTTTTTTGAAAAGTCATATGAAATACCGAGCTTGTTACAAAAATAAAAGGTTAAAAATAAAAAGGGTTTTGATTGGTGAAAGGGTGTTTGGTTTGGGTTATGAAATGAAAAGGTTTAGGCTCAAAGGGGCTAACTATGGGGATTTTGGGTAGGTGGTAAAAAAAAGAAAAATAATGGTATAGAAATAAAAAGGGTTAGTCCTAATGCCTCCATCATTTACTTACTCGGGTTTAAGTTGGTAAGGACCGGGAATGTATCGTGGTGGCAAGTTCTAGAGTCGTAAGAACCAAGCGGCTATTCACACAAGAAACGAAAAATGAGGATTTAGTTTAAAGATATGTATTTGTATGCTCAATAAAGACTCAAAACTCACTTTTGTGGGAATGGGTTTTTATGTGATCAAGTATATATAATCAAATTTTAACTAAGCTTGTCATGTCGTTTAATAATTTTCTTATGTTGGTTCTTTTTATCACGACGCTATCGGTTGTAAATTTGTAAAAATATAACCTTTTTAGAATTTGAAATTCCCAAGTTAAACCTAGACAAGTAAAAAAAATGAAAGTTTTTTGAAAAAAATTGGGGTGATTAGCGGTTCCAATAGAGTTTTGTGTAAGGCTTGTAGTTAGGACTTGCAAGATTCAAGGTTTTAGCATCCCCCCCCCCCCACTTAAATTACACATTGTCCTCAATGTGTCCCAAAAATAAGTTTTTAGGTTGATTGAATGTGTAAAAGGGTGTGAAAAAGCAAAAATTTGTGTTACTGGGCGTCTGGACACGGCCCCGTGGTGTCCGGGCACGGCCTCGTGTTTAGGTGCCAGTAACAAAATTGAAAAAGAGAAACAGAAGCCTGGACACGGGGGCGTGTTGGGTGAACACGGCCCGTGTCCAGTTTACCTGAACTGGGTATTTTCTGCAGACTGTGCAGCACGGGGCCATGTTAGGCGGACACGGCCCGTGCTGAACTTGCTGTAACGAAGAAAATTTTGTCGGATGGCCCTGTTTTCCTGCATGGGGTGCTGGTTCAAGTTTCCCTTGTTATCCTTTGCCATCTCGAGTGTGTTTTATCCATTTCAACATCATCCAAACACCAATTTAACTAAAACCATCATTCATTAAGTCATAGAGAGAATTACATAATAGTCCTAAAAGTTCAAAAACAAAGCAGAAAATAAAATTAAAGGGTCCTAAATTAGATAGGTCAAGTGATAAGTAAAATCATCTTATGGAGCTCTACGAGTACAATAAGAACCAAAAATCCGGAAATGGTTTTCCGGTATCTAAAATCTTTGTAGAACTCCGAGCCGAGGGGCGTTTAAAGCCATTCTTCTATCTCTCTTGGGAGGAAGAAAACGGCGTCATTCTTTTCAACATCTTGTGGAGGAGGAGCGACACCAACCGGAACCCCTTGTAGCACTTCCCGAGGGGGCTCCGGATGCATGGCGTACCACTCGGCTGGTATGATGACTTCAGGAACCACATTCCATGCCCTTTGGGTAATGATTGGAACCAAAGGAGGAGAAGCGAGAATGTTCAACCTTTGGTGCAAAAGGTTAACCTCTCGAAGACATCCCTCTAGCCCCACCGTCAAATGATTAATACGGTCAACCAATGCCTCTTCCACCCCTGTCATCTCATCAAGGGCCTCTCTTAAGGCGTAAACATAGTTTACAAGAGAATCTTCAACCGTTGATGATCTTCTCCCTTGTCGGTTATTTCTGGAATGTGATGAAGATGTTCCGCTAGTTCTACTTGCCATTCTGAGAAAACAAACCGAGAAGAGTCCAACTTTATGAGATCAGTACTTCGGACTAGGGGTGTTCACGGTTCGGTTTCAAACCGTGAAACCGCCCAAACCGGTCATCGGTTTGGTTTCACGGTCGGTTTTTTAGTTATCTTTCGGTCGGTCGGTTTCAATATTTTCAAACCGTAGCAAACGGTTTGGTTTACGGTTTATAGCAAAAACCAACCGTAATAAACCAAACCGGACCGTGAGATTTTATTTTATTATTTTTTAATATTTCATATATTATATATAGACATAAATAAATTTAAATTTAAATCTAAATTTAACTTTATAAGTAAGCAATTAATAATGTAAACTAAAATTGGGCCTATAACTTTCAATTTAAAAAATTCCAACAGCATACATGTCAGCCCATATTAGAACTTTGAAAATTCCAAGTTTCTAACTCTAATAAACTAATTTAACGTTCGTAGCTTGTTTTATTTTTTCATTTTTTTTTGTCTTATTTTTCATTTTTAGCACATAAGCTCAATTAGCCCAAACCGTGAAATCAAGCCGGAACCAAACCGTTACTAACGGTTCGGTTTTGTTCGGTTTAAGAATTCAACGGTTCGGTTTCGGTTTTCAATTATCAAAAACCGTGACTAACGGTTTGGTTCACGGTTTGACCCAAAAACCGTCCAAACCGGACCATGAACACCCCTACTTCGGACACGGCCCCGTGTTCAACGAACACGGCCCGTGTTCAAATGTCTGCAGATTTTTAGGACAAGGGATCATGGAGTTTTAATTTGTTTTTATGATGTTTAGAACGTTTTTAAGCAAAAACAACTTAAAACATTGTTGTAGAACTTATTTTTAACAAGATCCCATGAATAAAAATCTAACAAACATCTCAATAAAGCTTGAAATTGTGGAGATTTCAAGTTTTAATGGAAGCATGAAGGAAAATTGAAGAAGATGAAAGTGGATAAAAGAGGAAAGGACAAGAAGGTTGTTGAGAAACTTCTTTTAGAAAATACCTAGGATGGTATGTGAGAATATTCTCCAAATCTCTGTCCCTTGAATGGATCAAATGTGCAGGATTCTTGGCTGTATTTATAGAAAACGACAGCACGCTGTACACGGCCCCGTGTCGGCTGGACACGGCCCCGTGTTCAGGTGGAATCCTGACACATTTTGTCCATATTCTGACACGAAATCAGACGGGAATCTTTGGGTGGACACGGGGGCGTGTTGACCTGGACACGACACCGTGTCTAGAGGCTGTCTTATGGAGTTTGTCTAGTTTTAAGGAACTTTTCCGGATCGAGCGGTTCCTTACTGGATGGAACAACCCCAAAGTGCCTAAGATACCTTAATTGCTCTAGATTAAGACGAAAACGCAAGAGGTTGTCGGTGAGGGTGATTCCTATGCTATATGTAGTTGGACAAGTCCAACCCTTTTACAGGCTCTCGTTAAAGAAGGTGTATGCCGAATCGCTCAGGTCTATGTATGCATCGAACGAAGTCGATGGGGAGTCCTTCACGGCACAATCGACACAGGGAAGACTATCGCTCAAGTCCTCGCTAGATTTAGAGGTATCGTCGGGAACAACGAAGTTGTTTGAATGCGATCCCAACACTTCTTCTAGGTTATCGTCTTGGGATAAATTATTGGAATCTATCCTAAGTTCTTTTAACCAACTAAGAATTAGATCTTCTAATTGAAATAGTTAATCAAGAAGCATTTCTCCTAGAAAATCCGGTTGAGAGCATTCAAGGGAGAGATAGGGATTATTCTTACTTTCGCCCCTCTTAAGGATACAAGAAAACGATGGGTCTATATAGTGGGGCATGTAATTTAGAAAATAAAATTCTAATTCCTTATGGGAACCACCACATATTTGACACCACGTACCATAAGAGTGCCGAAATTAAAACTATCAGTATCACTCATGTTTATGTCAGAAATTACCAACCGTCGGGATCTTACGGTTCTGTTTTCAGTAACTGAATCTTGGGCACGGGGCGTGTTGAATGGGCACGGCCCCGTGTTCAGCTTATTGTCTGACTTAAAACAGGATTTCCAGTTCCAATGATTAGGCACGGGGCGTGTTCAGCGGGCACGGCCCGTGCTGAGTTCTGCAGAAGCTGAAAAACTAGAAAAAATCCTAAAAAAAATAGAAAAATAAGAAAAAACGATTAGGCCGTTGATTCCTAACTTTCTTAAAATCCTTGTGTCCCTGGCAACGGCGCCAAAAACTTGATGCGTGTGAAGTGTGTATATAAGTTTAAGTATATTTTAAGCCATTTTTACATTTTTTTAGCCAAGTTTTAAATTTATAAAACACGATATTTACTAACACTAAACACACATATGGGCAAGTGCACCCATCATGAGCATAGTATAGTGTTGGTAAGATACCGAGGTCGTCCAAGGACACAAGAGCTTTTAGTACCGGTTTATCCTCAACGTCTAATCAAATCAAAAATTTAGGAAAAGGTTTTAAACTTAAGAAAAATAAAACTAAGTAAAATGCTGAAAATAAAATAAAAATAAAAACAGATAGACAAGATGAATCACTTGGCTCCGACTCGTGTATAGTGTAACCTTTGATTATTTCCGCACTTTTGCACTTTTTAAGAGATTATCTTAGTTATTGTAGTAGGCCCCTCTTTTGAAGGTGACGTTACCCTCAACCCAGTAGTTTGAGTCAGCAAGGATACAATCCTAAAGGGTCGGATTATTGAAAGATAATTAATTAAGTTATTAATGCATATTATGGTAGGCCCCTCTTTTGAAAGTGACATTACCCTCGGCTAAGTAGTCTGAGTCAGCAGGGATACAGTCCTAAGTAGCCGGGTTAAAGTATTAATAGTAGCTTACATATGAGGGGGTCAAAGAGTTTGGAACCCCGCCATCCAATACCGTTAAGTATTGAAGGAGGTCCTACTAAATTTGACCCAGGTCCTTGCAGGATCTATACACTGAACAAGGCAAGACTTTTACCAAACCGTTCCCTTAACCCCCGACCAGGTAGCCAACATACCTCCATATAGACCGTGGAGATATGAATGATGAAAATCTTTTATTTAGACAGTAAAATAATGCCAAGACACCACGGACAAACGATAAGGAAAAATCACCTTCAACATAAGAAACTAGTTATTAAAGTCATTAATACATAACCAAGTAAAAAGTGCGAAAAGATTAAAAATAAAAAGTATTACACTAGACACTTTGTCTTCACCAAGTGATGTAAGAGACTTAGGCAAACATGGCCTTGATTGTCAAGAACTCTTACGGTCAATCTTGGATCCCGAGACGACTCACACACTCTATGATGGACAATGGATGATGGTGGTGGATGATGGTGTTATGGTGGTGGTGGGTGGTGGGTGAAGTGTGAGAGAGGTGGTGTGCCAAGGGATGGTTTGAACTTGAGCCAAGCACTCCTATTTATAGGCTGAACAGAAGCTCGGGCATGACCCCGTGTCCATTGGGCACGGCCCCGTGTCCATTGGGCACGGCCCCGTGTCCATCCTCTTCTCTGTCTTCATTAATTACAGTTTGTCTACATTAGTTGACCACGCCCCTGTGTCCGCTGGGCACGCCCCCCGTGTGCAGAAGCATATCTGTACTATCAAGATTTGCCTGGATTCTGCGAATCTTATAGTTGACCACGGCCCCGTGTCCTCTGAGCACGGCCCCGTGGTGGGCGATAGAAGCTTCTATAGCTTTGTCTTTTATGCTGGCACTTGGGCACACCCCCGTGTTCACTGAGCACGGGGCGTGTTCAGCCTTCTGTTATCTTGTTTTGCTTGGGAAGATGCTGTCGTGGGGTCGGCCATGTCTCTTTTGTTCCTTTTCTTGTATTTATGTTAGATTTAGCTGTCTTTTTTGCTTCTTTTGTTAATTTGAGCTTATTTAATCCTGAAAATACAAAAGGAAGACAAAAGCACACTTTTTCCAACATTAGTACTAAAAAAGGGTTAGTTTTATGCCACAATTGATGTAATTTATATGTTGCATTTTGCACACATCGCTACTCATCATCTGATGGATGTGGGTGAAACTCTCTATGATAAAGTTGGGAATCATTCTGGTGTAATCAGCTGGGGTTTTGATCATGACCGACGAAGGTGGTGGATTAAAAGAAAGGTTAGACCTGTTGAATGGTATAAAAACCCTGCTCAGTTTCAAACCTTCACAAAGGTGGATTTGATCAATTTGTCAAAGTCACCTTATGTGGATGATCAGCCTGGTGGTCGTGGATATTTGTTCTTCGAGAGATTGCAGAGGGAAGTTGCTCGTAATTTTCCTTCGATGCACACTGCTGAATCAATTGTTACTCCAGCTAAGGGTGTTAGAGATCCATACACTAATAAGCGAATGAAGATTGTGCATTGGCCACCAACTGACAAGGAGAAGACTATTCCTTTGGTCAAGAAAATTCCAAAAGGTGCTCTGAAGAACTTGCATTTTTGGGCTTATGATGAGCGTCTAGGGCAAGCAGTGATGGTTTGTGATGGTGATGTGACGTTTCGTATGGTCAATCAAGTTGATTTGCTGAATTTGGCCTATGAAGATTTGGAAGTGCTTGCTCGTAACCAAATCAAAGCTACTGAGAAATATGAAGAAATAGCTAAAGGATGGACTGGTGCAGTCGCTTCAGCTATTCACATACGCGTAAAAGGATTTGGTGGGTTCAAGGATCGTTTGGGTGGTAGCGGTGGAAGTTGAAGTCTAAAGGACCTCTATGCATAAACCTTGGGGGAGGTTGTTGGAACCTGAAGGTTTATACATAGAGGGTTACATAGTTCAAGGGTTGTTTTTGTAATGTTTTGCTATATGTTTTGGGTCAAAATCTTAGTGGATTAAGTAGTGGTTTCGGCTGGGTCATTAGTGGGTTCGGCCCATATAGTTAGGGTAGCATATAATCACCCCTTGCATGTTGTTTAGGGGTTGATCAGTTGTCGAGAACAAGGAAGGGCTAGCCGAAACCAATTTTGTGTCTTGTATCCGTCACCTTCAATCAGTAAATGCAAGATATCTTGGTTTGTTTTAATTACTTTTAGTGTTTCGGTTATATTTGTTCTTGAATCCACTTGTGGTTGATTTCCGCACTTACACAAGTTACTGTTTGATATCATTGAAAGATCCTCATGGGTTTTACAATATATAATTAGTTCATATAACGAACACCAGCTTACAACGTATGACAGAACGTCAATAGAAATAATACGTACATAAAGAACCTTGAAAATCCAAGTTGTCACACAATAAAATTGATAGGGGCAAGAAATTTTTAGGAAAAATAACTGGCGGGGGCAGACCTATACAATTTTAAAAATTTCGAACTAAAAGTCGAAAAATTTACACTAGTAACCGAAAAATTGGCAAGGGTTGGAGCACCCCCTTGCCCCTTAAAAATTGTGCCCCTGAGTATACGGAAAGCATGGAATTGGGAAAATTTATAATGGGAGGAACTTCTCCATTTATAAGATGGTTGAAGTAAAGGAAGCATCTTTCGAATGGATTTTATGTATCACAGTATTCACATTAAAATATCCATCTCTATCTATAAAAAATATCTAAAAACACATTTTTTTATAAATTTTGTATATTTTTTTAAAACATCTCGCATCCAATTCTCATTCTCTATCTCTATCTCACTCACAAACACTTATTTTATTATTATTTTCTCTTTCCTACACACTCACAAAAAATATATAAAGAGTTACATACAAGCCTCTAAATACAGAGGTTTACTTTACTATTATATAAAATTGTATCTATTATTCAGAACCCAATGTAGGGGGAAGGATCCACTAAAAAGTGAGTTTTGCCTAACTAACCTAAGAAAGATTATGATGATAACATGTGACACTCCTTATAAGTAGAAAGGAAGTGTATTTTGGTACTAAAACATTTTAGTTCTTATAAGTAGGAGTGTGAAAATGACATGTGACACCCTTTTCGTTTTCTCAAAAATACAACAAAAAAAATCTAACACAAAAAATCTAGTACAAAAAAATTAGTATAAAATTTATAGCACAAAAAATTCACCAAAAAAAATTTAAGATAAAATTCAGCGAAAAAAATTAGCACAAAGATGTAGTACAAAAATCTAGCACAAAAAATGATATACAACATAGAAATATAACACATTTTTTGGGTTTTTTTAGTTTTCATATTTTATATAGCAATATGGTACTTAAATTAAAGATAAAAAGATGCTCGATTTTATGGTGAAATTTTTATAAAAAAAATAACGTCGTATAAAAAAGTTATGAACGTTTAAAAATGAGGGTGAAATATGCATTTGTCTTGTATGTGAAAAGATAAAGTCCATAAAAAAGATTTTTCAAAGATACATTTACATCTCTTTTTTTCTTACATTTTCATCTTAACAATTAATTTGAAAAATGAAAGGTTGAGATTTGTTCTCATCCTACTTAGCCAAAATAAATTTTTTATTTAGTGTTGTTTTCTCTATATTTCTCTTTATATTATTGATGTGTGTGTGGTGGTTATATATTTTATGTATATTTTTAGCCCTTTTTACACTTTAGTCAAGTTTTAAATTTATAAAACACGATATTTTACTAACATCAAACACACATATGGGCAAGTGCACTCATCGTGAGCGTAATATAGTGTTGGTAAGATACCGAGGTCGTTCAAGGACACAAGAGCTTTTAGTATCGGTTTATCCTCAACGTCTAATCAAATCAAAAATTTAGAAAAAGGTTTTAAACTAGAAAATAAAAACTAAAAATGCTGAAAAATAAAAATAAAAATAAAAACAAAAACTTATAGACAAGATGAATCACTTGGATCCGACTCGCATTTAGTGTAACCTTTGATTATTTCCACACTTTTGCACCTTTTAAGAGATTATCTTAGTTATAGTAGTAGGCCCCTCTTTTGAAGGTGACGTTACCCTCAACCTAGTAGTTTGAGTCAGCAAAGATACAATCCTAAATGGTTGTATTATTGAAAGATAATTAATTAAGTTATTAATGCATAATGTGGTAGGCCCCTCTTTTGAAGTTGACGTTACCCTCGGCTAAGTAGTTTGAGTCAGCAGGGTTACAATCCTAAGTAGCCGGGTTAAAGTTTTAATAGTAGTTTACATATTAGGCAAACATGGCCTGTGATTGTCAAGAACTCTTACGATCAATCTTGGATCCCGAGACTACTTACACACTCTATGATGGATGATGGTGGTGGATGTGGGTTGTGATGGTGGTGGTCGGTGGGTGAAGTGTGAGAGAGGTGGTTTGCCAAGAGATGGTTTGCAAGTGAGCCAAGCACCCTTATTTATAGCCTGCACAGAAGCCCGGACACGGCCCCGTGTCCACCCATCTTTTCTTTCTTCATTAAATGCAGTTTGTCTGCATTAGTTGACCACTCCCCCGTGTCCGCTGGGCACGACCCCGTGTGCAGAAGCATATCTGTACTATCAAGATTTGCCTAGATTCTGCGAATCTTTGCGTTGACCACGGCCCCGTGTCCGCTGGGCAAGCCCCCGTGGTGGGTGATAGAAGCTTCTACAACTTTGTCTTTTCTGCAGACACTTGGGCACGCCCCCGTGCTCACTGAGCACGGGGCGTGTTCAGCCTTCTGTTCTCTTGTCTTTGTTTGGGGAGATGCTGTCGAGGGGTCGGGCATGCCACATTTATTCCTTTTATTGTATTACTGTTAGATTTAGCTGCATTTTTGCTTCTTTTGTCCATTTAAGCTCTTTTAACCCTGAAAATACAAAAGAAAGACAAAAACACATTTTTTCCAACATTAGTACTAAAAAGGGGTTAGTTTCATGCCATATTTGATGTAATTTATATGTTACATTTTGCACACATCAAATACCCCCACACTTGAATCTTTGATTGTCCTCAAGCAAAACTCTTTATAATGTGGCTTTAACACTCCCAAATGGAACGAGTAGAAGAGAAGGTTTTTGGGCTTGTCATAGAGTATCGGGATTCCAATATTCTTTATTAGGTTTTATTTTTATTTTATTTACAATCATATTCGTCGTGATTTATTTAGAACATTACATAAGATAAATTACTTATTAGGGCATAACATGCCTTTTTTTAAATTCCATTTATATACAAGTTCACATACCTCACGGGGGATCACTCAACACTCGGCCGAAAATGTATTTTTGTGAAACACTCGAGAGCGGCATGGAACTTACTTCTACCGTATGCTTGCCAAGCAATCAATCCTCCTCCTTTTTAACTATAAATCTTTGTAAATATCAAGAGGACTTTTGGGGGAAGGGTTAGACTTGGGTGAAAGGTAGGTGGTTGGGTTAGTGGTTAGTAGAAAAAGGGAGAAAGGCGTAAAAAGCGTCGGTTTTCGTAAAACATTTTGTTTTTGTGACTTCTTATTTTAATGAAGCATTTATTCAAACAATCCTTCTTTTGATGAGCTTTGTTTGTTTATTTCTAACTTCATTTTTCTTTTCTTCTTTATGATTTTTTTTATAAGGAAGTCACAAGAAAACCGAGCTTTGTTATTAAAATAAAGGATTTAAAATGAAAAAGGGTTTTGGTGGGTAAAAAGGGTGTTTTGATTTTGGGTTAAGAAATGAAAAGGTTTAGGCTCAAAGGGGTTAATTAGGGGGATTTTGGGTAGGTGGTAAAAAAAAGAAAAATAATGGTGTTGAAATAAAAAGGGTTAGTCCTAATGCCTCCATCATTTACTTACTTGGGTTTAAGTTGGTAAGGACCGGGAATGTATTGTCATGGCAAGTTCTAGAGTCGTAAGAACCAAGCGGCTATTCACACAAGAAACGAAAAATGAGCATTTAGTTTAAAGATGTGTATTTATATGCTCAATAAAGGCTCAAAACTCACTTTTTGTGGGAATGGGTTTTTATGTGATCAAGTATATATAATCAAATTTTAACTAGATTTGTCATGTCGTTTCATAATTTTCTTATGTTGGTTCTTTTTATCACGACGCTATCGGTTGTAAATTTGTAAAAAAATGTAATTCCCAAATTAAACCAAGACAAGTAAAAAAATGAAAAGATTTTGAAAAAAAAATTGGGGTGTTTAGCGGTTCCAATAGAGTTTTGTGTAAGGCTTGTAATTAGGACTTGCAAAATTCAAGGTTTTAGCACCCCCCCCCCCACACTTAAATTACACATTATCCTCAATGTGCCCCAAAAATAAGTTTTTAGGTTGATTGAATGTGTAAAAGGTGTGTTAAAAACAAATTTTTATGTTACTGGGCATTTGGACACGGGCCCGTGTTGTCTGGGCACGGCCCCGTGTTCAGGTTGCCAGTAACAAAAATTAAAAAAGAAACAGAAGCCTGGGCACGGGGGCGTGTTCAGTGAGCACACTCTGTGTCCAGTTACCTGAACTAGGCGATTTCCTGCAGACTGTTCAGCACGGGGCCGTGTTGGCTGGACACGGCCCGTGCTGAGCTTGCTGTAATGAAGAAAAATTGTGGGATGTTATGTTTTCGTGCATGGGATGCTGGTTCAAGTTTCCCTTGGTATCCTTCACCATCCCGAGTGTGTTTTATTTCTGAAAATTTAAACTGGACTAGAAAATATAAAATTAATCTAAACTAAACTAAGGATAGTTCCGCGGAATGCCTCCGTGGTGCGCCACGTTTATAAGGGTCCTTGGCTAGACCCAAAGCCAGTCATATGTTACCCAAGTGGGATGTTTTGCATCCCATGTTGCACCGTCGGAGAGCATCATCCAAATTTGAGTCTATGACCTTCATGTAATTGACCGGGTCATCGTCTTCTACTCTCTTACCAACTCCGAACTTCATTTCCTTGTCCCCAACCCTCAATGTTAGTGTTCCACCATTCATGTCTACCACTACGTATGCCGTAGCTAGGAATGGCCTCCCTAAGATGAGTGGTACTTCGGTATCTTCCTCCATATCTAGTATGACAAAGTCGGCTAGGAAGACAAATTCTCCGACTTTAACCAATAGATTTTCGGCGACACCTTGTGGATATTTAACGGACCTATCGGCGAGTTATATGCTCATTTTTGTAGGGCTCGTTTTCCCTAGTCCGAGTCGGTCGAACATTGATGCGGGCATGAGGTTGATGCTAGCCCCAAGATCGGCTAGTGCATTGCGTATGGGTGATTCCCCAATCGAACAAGGGATTGTGAAGCTTCCAGGATCAATCTTCTTTTGCGGGAGTTTGTTGAGTAGAAAGGCGGAGCATTCTTCACTTAAATTAACTAATTGCAATGATTCAATTTTCCTTTTGTGAGTGAGGAAGTCCCTCATAAATTTTGAATATTTAGGCATTTGGGTTAGGACTTCAACAAATGGAATATTAATATGCAATTGTTTTAGTAAATTTACGAATTTTGTGAATTGCTCATCGGACTTTTGGCGAATTAACCGACCTGGGTATGGAACCGGAGGATTCTTGGGGGACTCTTGATTCGGTGTAGGAACCGCCTCTTGTTCGGGTGTTGGTGGAGTTGCGGTTTGGCTAGATCGGCTCTTTTCAACTGGGGGTAGCGGAGCCTCCTCGGGACCCACGGTACGGTTTCTCAATGTGATGAGATGTACTTGCGCCTTTGGGTTGGTTTCGGTATTGCTTGGTAACGCGCCTTGAGGTCTCTCGGAGAAATTTTGAGCTAGTTGATTTACTTGTTTTTCAATGTTTTGAATACTAGCTTGTTGATTTCTAAAGTTCGATTCCAGTTGTTGAAATCGATCCGAGTTTTTCTTTTCGGAGTTGGAGATGAGGCGAGATACAGTATCTTCAAGCCTCTCTCGTCCCACTTGTTGTTGTTGAGAGAAATTTTGTGACTCGTTTCTTGGTTGTTGAAAGTTTGTTCGTTGGTTTAGATTTTGTTGGTTACTACTATTGTCGGGTTCTCTCTAACCAAGTTTAGGGTGGTTACGCCATCCTTGGTTGTAGGTACCCGATGGAGGACCCGACGGCCTAGGTCTATTATCAAAGTAGTTTACCGATTCTGTTTGATTATCCATTTCTTTCATACAGCTCCAACTTTCATGTGGCCCACCACACCCCTCGCAAGCCATAACCGAGACCATTTTTGCCATTTCTAACTTTTTGATTTTTGAATAAAGGGCCTCGATTTGGGCTTGCAAGGAGGTGCTTTCATCAACCTTATGGGTGCCCGGGGCAATAGATTTGTTGCCTCGAGGAGTGTGCCACTAAAAATTGGTTTGAGCAATTTCCTCAATTTGATTGTAAATTTCATTTGGGCGACGATTACCTAAAAGTCCCCCCGAGCTAGAGTCAAGTGTTTGTCTTGTATGTGGCAACAACCCATTGTAGAAAGTGGATACTTTTTGCCACACTGCGAGACCATGATGAGGACACTTTCTCAGTAGCTCCTTGAATCTTTCCCAAGTTTCATACAAGGATTCCCCGTCCTCTTGTGAATATGTATTAATTTCAGTCATTAATTTAGCCGTTTTAGCAGGAGGGAAATACTTATATAGAAACTTTTGGCCTAGTTCATCCCAGGTGTTTACCGAGCCAACTGGGAGGGTATTAAGCCAAGCCTTAGCTCGGTCTTTTAGTGAAAATGGCGTCGTTTGATGCTCCATTAATCCGAAATGTATCACATATTTCTAGGAAGTTATTGATATGCAAATGAGGATCTTCGTCCGCAAGCCCATGGAAGGTTGCGGAGTTTTGGAGCATTTGTATCAAATGCGGCCGAAGTTCGAATTTGTTGGCTTCGACATTCGGTGCATTGATAGCGGGGCCAAGATTACCCACGGTGGGTCGTAGGTAATCCATGAGGGTTCGTTGATCCACCATCGGAAGTGGGTCCCCCGAAACTTTCTCTTGGTTTTTAGCTTTAAGTATTTTTCTCAGAAAGCGTTCGGGTTCGTCTAGAGGTTCTTTTATGTCTCTACTAGAACTAGAGCTCATACCCTACGTAGAAAGTTCAGATGTGGTGCCTGAGTTCCAAGTCCTGCAATAAAAACAGAAAAGAACATTGGTCAGAAGGTTCACCACGGCCCCGTGCTCAGGTGAACACGGCCCGTGCTCGGAGATACAATAGTTGTTTTCCAGATCCCTGTTACTGGGGAGCTCGACACGGCCCCGTGCTGCACCGACACGGCCCCGTGCTCAACTCCCTGTAACTCGAAAAATAAAAACTGCCAGTAACGATGCTGAGCACAGTCCCGTGTCCGACCAGGCACGGCCCGTGCTGAGCTCTGCAGAAACTGAAAATTAAGAAAAATTACTAAAAAAACAGAAAAATAAGAAAAAACGATTAGGCCGTTGATTCCTAACTTTCTTAAAATCCTTGTGTCCCCGGCAACGGCGCCAAAAACTTGATGCGTGTGTGGTGGTTATATATTTTATGTATATTTTTAGCCATTTTTACACTTTAGTCAAGTTTTAGATTTATAAAACACGATATTTTACTAACACCAAACACACATATGGGCAAGTGCACCCATCGTGAGCGAAGTATAGTGTTGGTAAGATACCGAGGTCGTCCAAGGACACAAGAGCTTTTAGTACCGGTTTATCCTCGACGTCTAATCAAATCAAAAAATTAGAAAAATGTTTTAAACTAGAAAATAAAAACTAAAAATGCTGAAAAATAAAAATAAAAACAGATAGACAAGATGAATCACTTGGATCTGACTCGCATTTAGTGTAACCTTTGATTATTTCCGCACTTTTGCACTTTTTAAGAGATTATCTTAGTTATAGTAGTAGGCCCCTCTTTTTAAGGTGACGTTACCCTCAACTCAGTATTTTGAGTCAGCAAGGATACAATCCTAAAGGGTTGGCTTATTGAAAAATAATTAATTAAGTTATTAATGCATAATGTGGAAGGCCCCTCTTTTGAAGGTGACGTTACCATCGGCTAAGTAGTTTGAGTCAGCAGGGATACAATCCTAAGTAGCCGGGTTAAAGTTTTAATAGTAGTTTACATATGAGGGGATCAATGAGTTCGGATCCCCGCCATCCAATACCAGTGGGTATTGAAGGAGGTCCTACTAAAATTGACCCAGGTCCTTGCAGGATCTATACACTGAACAAGGCAAGACTCTTACCAAACTGTTCCCTTAACCCCCGACCAGGTAGCCAACATATTTCCATATAGACCGTGGAGATATGAATGGTGTAAATCTTTTATTTTATATAGACAATAAAATAACGCCAAGACACCACGGACAAACGATAAGGAAGATTCACCTTCAACATAAGAAACTAGTTATTAAAGTCATTAATACATAACCAAATAAAAAGTGCGAAAAGATTAAAAATAAAAAGTATTACACTAAACACTTGTCTTCACCAAGTGATGTAAGAGACTTAGGCAAACATGGTCTTTGATTGTCAAGAATTCTTACGATAAATCTTGGATCCCGAGACTAATCACACACTCTATGATGGATGATGGTGGTGGATGTGGGTTGTGATGGTGGTGGTGGGTGAGTGAAGTGTGAGAGAGGTGGTTTGCCAAGGGATGGTTTGCAAGTGAGCCAAGCACCCCTATTTATAGCCTGCACAGAAGCCCGGACACGGCCCCGTGTCCATTGGGCACGGCCCCGTGTCCACCCATCTTCTCGTTCTTCATTAAATGCAGTTTGTTTGCATTAGTTGACCATGCCCCCGTGTCCGCTGGGCACGACCCCGTGTGCAGAAGCGTATATGTACTATCAAGATTTGCCTAGATTCTGCGAATCTTTGCGTTGACCACGACCCCGTGTCCGCTGGGCACGCCCCCGTGGTGGGTGATAGAAGCTTCTACAGCTTTGTCTTTTCTGCAGACACTTGGGCACGCCCCCGTGCTCACTGAGCACAGGGCGTGTTCAGCCTTCTGTTCTCTTGTCTTTGTTTGGGGAGATGCTGTCGATGGGTCGGGCATGCCACGTTTATTCCTTTTCTTGTATTATTGTTAGATTTAGCTGTATTTTTGCTTCTTTTGTCCATTTAAGCTCTTTTAACCCTGAAAATACAAAGGGAAAACAAAAACACACTTTTTCCAACGTTAGTACTAAAAAAGGATTAGTTTCATGCCACATTTGATGTAATTTATATGTTGCATTTTGAACACATCAACTATATAGAATTATATATTACATAGAAAGCATGGATAAAGAGGTTCCAATGATTTGGACCACTGACGAACCACTGGAGTATCATCGTGCCACTAGCGGAACCACTCGATCATATCCATCTCCACCAGCGGAATCACCAATCCATCTCCAATAGGCAATAATGCATATCCACTAATTCAAGAGGAACCCCAATAAACAGTGGCGGATCCAGGAATTTTTTTCACTAGGTTCACTTTTATAGATGCTTCAATCATATTACTAACATAAAAAATCCGAGTCGGTATCACATAATAAAAATACGATAGAAGGAACTCATACACATAAGCAAGTCAGTGGTTAATGGTGCCTTAGTTTGCGTTCTTATTCACACTAGTGTCACAAAATGACGGCGGTTCAGGAATTAATGTGTTCAACAAACCATGTTCAGTTCCTCTAGCTTCACTGATAATATTTTCAGATGTTTGACTTGTTTTATGTAGGCAAATAAATATATATGGACTGGATATAATAGAATTGAATTCAGTGGGCATGCATTGGCACTCTACATGAATGACACATTTATTTGGACTAGCCAGCCATAGGTCTTCTCAAGAGAGTTAAAGATCAAAAAAGCCATATTGAATGCCTGAAAAAAAAAAAAAGAATTCTCAGGCTTGATACATGCAACTTATGTCATAATTTTCTAACTCTTAACTTAAGTGTGGATTTAAGTGTTGTTATGTTTGATCCCATATCCTCATCTGCTTTCAGCACACACTGAATAATCAACAACTCTAACCGGAACTAATTAATACTCTCTATTATCAATATCTTGGTTAAATAATAATTTCCTTAAAAGGGTACACTTTAATCAATAAATATAAACAATTCCTTTATCTCAACTGCCAAATTTCAATAACATTTCGTCGAACACCTTCCCTGCAGTGTTTTTGGGTCGGCCCGGTTTGGGTCGGCTTGTTGCTAATGAAGTTTACGTTTCAAAAAAAAAAACAACATCCCTAAATGGCTAACTTCTAAGCTTAAATACAACAAGTTAAAATTTACATAAAAAAAATCTATGTTTCAACACACTATAAATTAACATCACTAATCATAGTTTAAAGCGTATTAAAAGACAAGAAACTGAAAATTAACATGATAACATCAACAAGTTATAACACACCTGAGAGAGTGAGAGATATTCAGAGTGGTGGACGCTGGAAAGATGGAGGTGGACGGCGCTGCAGCGGTGGACGACTAGAGGTGGAGGTGGGAGACGGCTGTTTGCTGGAGGTTGAGGGGGGCAGGCGTGTTGTTTTTTAGTTTAACCCTAACATGGGTATTAACAATTGAAAAAGGAAAAAACGGAACAAAAAGGGCGCAAATGCAGACTCGAACTCGGGTTCCATCATTTGAAAAGAGGGGTTATACCACTATAGCATTAAATATTTTTGTTATGGGTTCCTTCTCTATTTTCTATACAGGTTTACGCTAAATATTACAAACCGAATGGGTTCCTGGGAACCTGGTATTTTAACTTGAACCCGCCCCTGCCAATAAATATGAGAAAAACCCTCTTGTGGGAATCGAACCCAAGACCTTATGGTACCTAAACCTTATCTCACCCCTAAGATGTCACTAGGCTATAAAGCCATGACGATTTGGATTTTGATTTGGATGCTAAACCGATTCAAATATTCAAATTCGGTTTGGCTTAAATTTCAATTTGCTTCATTCAAGAAACTATAACGCCTAGCTAGTATCATCAAATTTTGAAATCATAAATAACCATTTATTTTAAGTACCGAATGATTGGATCTTGGTTTTTTATGTACTTTATGTTTAAGAAACAACTTGAACCCTCTTTGATTATTGAGTCTAAAAGGACGATTTTAAGATTGAACACAATCATAAAAGAGTAAAATAACTTAATATTGTATGATGAACATATATACAAGTATTATTGAATTTAATATATATATATGTGTGTGTATGTGTATATTTTATTATTAAAGTGGCATATTTTATTATTAACACAACAATTATCTATTCAGTTAGTGAGACTAATAAAGTAGACCACTTGTGGTTGTGGGCATAAGGGAGAGACATGCTTAGCATTATGTGTTACTTGTTAAAAAAGACTTTCTACAAATTGGCAATAGGTCCAAGTAGGCCTAACATTGCTACTACCCCCATGTGCAATGGCTACTCGTTATCTTCAATTCCTAGCTTTCTTAATGGAAAATGTGTTCATTTTGACTAGGCTACTCATTATCTTCCTTGCTTTCTTAATGGAAAATATGTTCATTTTGACTAATATTTGTCTAGATAGATTAAGAAAAAGAGTAAATTACGTTTTTGGCCCCTGTAGTTATATCACTTTTACTATATTAGCCTAAAATAAGATTTTTTAGCATATGTGTCCCATGGTCTCTATAACTAACTATTTTGGCCCCTGAGTCTAACTCAACCCCAAACCCTGGTTAATTACTTGTCACATGCAAGGGTATTTTTGTAATTTCCCCTCCCTTTTACTTTTACTAACTTTATAAAAAATAAAACAATAATTATCATCTGCACATCATCATCTTCTAACCCCAATCTTCAAGAACACATCATCATCTTCAAGAACACATTATCTTCAAACCCTAAATCATTTCAACCCACATCACTTTCTGGCTCCACTCTGCACCCTCACCAATGGCGGTTGCATCTTCTCCTTCATTCGCTCACCCCCAAATCATTACATTCACCAAAACCCTAAACAAATCCCCATTCACCTCCAAATCCCTATGCCTCTCGGTTGGGTGGAAGTATTCACAGGAGTGTTAGCGACAAAGTCCTTGACTTTCAAATCCGATAACATTGGAGATCCATTTTTGGATTTGCCTGTGCTCCGATTGTTGGCAGTCACACCAGGAGAGAATCCGGATTCTTCTCAAATGCAGAGGTTTCCATAGCCGAATGATCTTTAGGAGAATCAGTTTGGATCTGAATTTCCGAACCAGGGGATCCCAAATCACCCTTAGAATACTCGCAATGATGAGAACCATCCTCCTGATGATTCAAGTTCGGAGTAATAGCAGAGGAAGGCAAGATCTGTAGTGACGGCTGAGTAGCAAAACCCCCAATTGACACAGGAACGGACCCGATTCGACCATCTATGGGTTGGAGTGTTAGGATATTTGAGGAATATCAAATCGAATCGGAATCATGTACATCCTTTGATCGTCTATGGTTTATCCAGTTTTCTTTGTGATTTATTGTTACAGTTTTAGTTTATAGTTTAATTTCTTTTCTTAGATGTTAGATAATCTGTTGTGTTTTTGTGGAATCAATTGATAGATTTATGTTGTTCATCGTTTCTGGATCACAATATTGGATCTGGTTTTGAACAGTTTTGTTTTCTACAAAATTTATCACTATTATGATTCATAAGGTGTGTGTTGTAGAAAAAATAGGGAAGTTGGGGCTAGGGTTTTGAGAAAGGGGAAGGATAAAGAGATGCAGATGATGATTTGTTCTTGAAATCTGGGTTAGAACTAGAAATTAGATTTAAAGGGGATGAGAAATTACAAAAATACCCTTGCATGTGACAAATAATTAACAGCGTAAGGGGTTGAGTTAGACTCAGGGGCCAAAATAGTTAGTTATAGAGACCATGGGGGCACACATGTTAAAAAATCTTATTTTAGTCTAATATAGTAAAAGTGATATAACGACACGGGCCAAAAACGTAATTTACTCTAAGAAAAATGTTAAAGACATGTGGATCTGGTTGGGGGAGAACTCAATCGGTTAAACATATGTTCATTTCGGCAAGGGATGTCAGTCGGTTTTACATATGAAATGGTGCAAGTGGGTGCTAATTAAACGTAATTTTTTGTATAGAGGGCAGAGATTGATAAACTCCCAACTATTGAGGCGATAAGGCGAACGGATATTCAAGTTAATTCTCAAAGGTGCATCATGTGGGACTCGGAATCTGAATGTGGAGATCATATTTTCACAACTTATTGGGTGGCTTCCGTGGTGTGGCAGGTCGTGAGTGCTTGCCTGCTTGTTGTAGGGTTCCCCAGATTTTCATATTTACGGTTAGAGATTTGTTGGAGTTATACATGCATGTTGGCTTAGGGAATCGAGAGAAGAAAGTCTTCCATGGGATCGTGATTATCGTTTGCAGGCGAATATGGAAAGCTAGAAACGAGAAGCACTTCCCGAGTAAAGATATCAAGATAAAAGACGTGTGTCAGGGGTGCATGGCTAATGAGTGGGGGGGGGGGGGGATTTCACCCAGCCGGTCATAATATGCAATTTCATTTCCCCTCTCATTCTCCCCTCTTGCCCAAAAATACAAGAGGTGGTTTTCACCAAACCATTTTTTTTAAAAGATGGATGATTGGTTGAGAAGATACTAGGCCCCACCACGTACCCCTCTCCCTCAAGTTCCCCGTAAGCGGCATATGTTCACCACACAAACCCCTCTCCTCACCTTCCTCGCGCGACACATCAGAGACGGCTGCACATCCCCGTGCGACAAAACCTTTCCCCGCAAGCACTTGCTGCTTACACCCTGGACACCCTTATTGAAGACGTCAAGTGCATTGTTTTTTTTGTTCAAAAATAGATCTAGACATAAGTCGATAGATTGGTCTAAATGATGTAATTTCGATTTGATGTATGAGTTGTTGTGTGTTTGTGGGGTGGTGGTTGCCCCCTTTTTTTTCTTGGGGTTGTGTTGCTCCTCCTAGCCTCCTAGTACTAATAAAGGTTACTTTTCGAAGGAAAAAAACTACCAAAAATATCAAGTTAACACGTATACTTTTTATTAGTGGCATATGGAAGTTTCGGAATTATACAGTGTTTGAGAGCATAGATCAGCGGAAAGGAAACATCTTTGATTCGATTCTTAGTTATTCTTTTACGTGGATAGTGAATACAAACAGGAAAATCAATGTTAGTTGGTCGAGGTGGTTACAAAACCCACTTCTTTTTGTGTAAGAGTTAATTACTGTTTTCGTCCCTGTGGTTTGTCAAAAATCACTATTTCAGTCCATTAATTTAAAAATTGCGATTTCAGTCCCTGTGGTTTCACTTTCGTAACCATTTCAGTCCATGTGGTTTCACTTTCGTAACTATTTCAATCCATTATTCTGTTATGTACAGGGACTGTAATGGTTACGAGGTGGATTGAAATTGTTACGAAAGTGAAATCACAGGGACTGAAATCGCAATTTTTAAACTAATGGACTGAAATAGTGATTTTTGACAAACCACAGGGACGAAAATAGTAATTAACTCTTTGTGTAATGTTTGTCTTTTGCTAGTTTCTTTTTTTAACATCAAACCCAACTTTTTGCTAGCTTCTAGCTCGCCGTTATTTATAAAAGTTTACTATTCGAAAAAAAAAATGAGTGAGGAGATAATGTAGAAAGGATTTTGAAGTGAATATGTTATTTCTAAATGCTAAAAACTTGTGTAATTAGCCAGCCATGGTGGTGCTAGAAATGAGTATACGATATTGAGTTGGTAACCATACAACGCACATGTGCCAAGTTGTTGGGCTGTAAACGAACCGAACGAACACGAACAAGGCTATGTTCGTGTTCGTTCGTTAAGGAAATTTGGATGTTCGTGAGCTGTTCGCGAACACATGACGAACAGAAGTTTGTGTTCGTGTTCGTTCGTTAAGGAATTTTGGTTGTTCGCGAACAGTTCGTGAACACTAACCACGAATGCAAACAAACACAAATGAACTTTAATTTTGAAAATTAAAAAAAGGCACCGTTAATCTTAAACATTGTACACAACGAAAGTAGTTAAATGTAACCATTTAAAGATTGAAGGGATGGATAATATTGAGTTCAATCGATTGGAGATAAGCTGAATGAAGGAGCGTGATATCAAAAGAGGGAGAGGGCCAGAGAGAGGGAAATAATACATATGGGGAAAGTAAAAAATTAATAAAACATTAAAAAATTTTAGAAAAATAAACATAAAAAACCAAACACGAACAGACATAAACGAACGAACACGAACGAACATAAACGGACATATTACCGAACGTTCACGAACGCAGTCGAACGAACGAGACATTTGTTCGTGTTCGTTCGTTAAGCTTATCGAACGAAATTTTTTGTTCGTGTTCGTTCGTTAAGCTTATCGAACGAACATAAACGAACTTCCCACCGAACGGTTCACAAACTGTTCGCTGAACGTTCGGTTCGTTTACAGCCCTACCAAGTTGTCTTTAGCAGTTTAGCTAGCTTTCTCATTCTGTAATAAAACGTGCATTTATGTGGATTAAAAAACAAGAATATCATGTAATCTCTAAATTAATTAACACATTATCACCTTTCTGGCTTCCTTCATTTACATCCATCCTATGAAGCTCATGATATATGCTCATTGGTGGCACAGATATAAAACCAATTGTTTAGTTTTAAGATTTTAATGTTAAAGTATTACTGTATATATTTTCAAAAGAGTTAAATGCGATTTAAGATTTTAGTCCATGTGGTTTGGTTCATTTGACAGTTTAGTCCAAAGATTTCATTTTTCGCCTGTAGGTCCAAAAAGGTTTCACCGTTACCATTTTAGTCCACTTGGTTAACTTCATTCATTTTTTCGTTAACGAGAAGAGCAATTCTGTTATTTTATATGGCCGAATTGCCCTTCTAGTTAACAGAATTACATATAAAATGATCGAATTGCCCTTTTCGTTAACAGAAAAAATGGATGAAGTTAACCCAGTGGACTAAAATGGCAACGGCGAAACATTTTTGGACCCACAAGTGAAAAATGAAACATTTGAATTAAACTGTCAAAATAGCCAAACCACATAAACTAAAGTGGCATTTAACTATTTTCAAAAATATGAAATTACTATAACGCATAATAAATTATTTTCAAAATTTTTTTTGGATGCAAGATAAAAGCCTTTTTATCGTACAAGGCGTATGAAGGCTCTATTCCAAGGGCAAATTCGTTAGGTAAGAACGATTATTTTTAGGCGTTTCTTTTGCAGCACCACTTTTACGCAAGAGATAAGAAAAACAATAAAAAATTTGCAGTGAACTAAATAAACATGAACACGGATACGTCCATGTTTGTTCATTAAACTTTAATCGAGCACAAACACGGACATATAATCAAACAATTTTGTTGTACATGTTTGTTTATTAAGAAAATCAGCATGTCCGTGTTCATGTTTATGTTCGTTTTTGTTCATTCGTTTAAAACCTAAACGAACAGTTCACAAATGTAAACGAGCATAAACAAACAAACTTATATGAACATAATTTAATGAACACAAATAAAAATAATTGACCAAACATAAACAAACATAGAGTATATTTTTATATAAAATTATAAATTAGTGATTAGTTCTAAATTCAATCGGAAAATCCATTTTTATTACTAGGAAGCCCAATTAGTAATTAGTTATAGACATTTAAAAAAGATGAACTTTAAAAAAAAAATCAACAATTATTGGATATACCCGTTTGGCTTTTTACTATAGGGTTTTTTACATATTTCCCCCACCTAAGCTGCTTTATTACATATTTACCCAAACCATAAAATCAATTACATATTTCCCCTCCCTAACTGATATATATTACATATTTTTTCTTTTCATTAAAATGACTTTTATTTATGACTATTTTACCCTTAATGAACTAGTAAATGAATATTTACTTATTTCCCCATTCTGATATGTAAAATCAATTACATATTTACCCAATTTATATAACTTTATTATTAAAATCATGACTAATTTTAGGTCGTTTTTATCATCTTCATATTATGCGCATTTCTAAAACATGGTCTGTGTGTAGGAATTGTGTGTTAAATGGCTCAATATCCATCCAAAATAGTTATCAAAACAATAAAATAAGAGGTAAAGCTATAAATCTATATGTGCATGTACATGCACAGTACATGTGCGTGTTTGGCAACCAATTTGCCTGAGTGCCTGCCATGTCATGTCCAAATAGTAATCAAATCCAAAGTTGACTAAAACCAAAAATTACAAACTGTAACTAGATTCCGTTCAAAAATAATTTCCGTTCAAAAAACATAAGTTCCGTTCATAATAAATACGATACCAAAAATTCGAAATCAACCGCTCATCTTTGACTAATTACTTTCACGTCTTTTTTGTACTTTTTCCTCGTCCCCTTTTACTTGTTGAGACTTGTTGTTGAGTAGGATCTTCAGGTGCTGAGTTTTTGCATGTCTTTTCACGGTGTCCATACTCACCACATCGTAGACATTTTTGTCGTTTTTTAGGCTCGTCACCTGCACGCCCAACTTCATCATCTGTACTAAAAGTTACTGATTCATCCTCCTCATCTTCTTCATCATGAGCATCATCCGATTCCCTATAAAAAACATGTTTAAAATGTATCTAAACATATTTAAAATGTATCTAAACCAAAATTTACCTTTCTTGCACCGAGCTTGGCTCGACATTATTATTCATCGTCACATAAATGGTTAATTTTTTCTCAACTTCGTACATACTAAGCATCAATTTAAAGTTGTCATTCGAATCAACCTTCACAAATTTTTGCTTAGTAGCGTATTTGTCGATATAAAAAATTGAAAAGGATAGCTCCGGATCCGGAGAATAATGAGTGGCAACCTCTTCATTCAAATCATCAAAGTCGTATATGCAAGTGTCAATGTTAAGACATTTTTTGAAAGCCAAAACAATAATGTTTTTTGTATGAGTTCATAGCTAACCGAAAGTAACCTCCATATTTTAATTTTATCTTGTACTTAGTTGATCCTTGGGCAACAACATTCTCAAGCAATATTGATGATTCTGCCCCATTCTCCCAAGTTGGTGTAAATGAATTATTTTCCATATCATCCATATCATCTTCCATAAAAAGCACCTGATTCATATACAATAAAACTTTAAACACATACCAGTTAAACAGTCGCTAAAATAAGACTTTAAATTGACGACACACATGTCACTGACATCAAAGAACCATCACCTCATTCTTGTCTATTAGACCAATGGGTATGGGGTTCGGCACCGGGCCGTCCCCCCCCCCCCCCCCTTTAGGCACGTCGCACACCGCCCCCAAGGGGCCCGGCTCGGCACATGCGTCGGATTTCCGACGTTGAAGACGGGGCTGCTTTCTTCCTTGTTCTCTCTCTCTCTCCTGCATGTCATACATTGATAGGTTGGTTGCATCTGGTGGGCCCTCTCTCTCTCTCTAGTGGGTAGTCCCCCCACACCCTTGGGTAGTCCCCAAGAGGATGCTCCTCCTCCCGTGATAACGTGGCGCCTACGTGGCGGGTAGTCTCCAAAGAGACTATCCATTCCATACCCAACGGTCTTAGCATAACAAACAATTTTTAATTACTATCTCTTTCACCCTTTTTTGCCGTTCAATTAAAAAAAAAGCATAACAAACAAATGCAATCCACATGTGTCTGCATTCAAAGCAACCATCAATAAAAGCTATAGTCTACCCTATTTACCTTAAGCATATGATCTCCACATGGGTATGTCTATAACAAGTATGGTTGGGTTGTCTCTACGAATAGGATCAGGAATAAAATCGATGAAGAAAAAAAAAACACTCAAGCATAATCGATTGTATAATACATTGTTTTTTCGATGAACAGAAGATACATACCTGATAGAAGAAGTCGCTTTGGTGGGGGAGGGGAAGAAAGGTCGCGTGCAGGGTTTTGGAAGACGAACTGATTATACGAATTATAAGACCATGCGTAGTGGTAGAGAAAAATAATGCCCCCACCATGGGGCATTATTCGACACGTGTCATCCCAGTCAGCATGGGGCGTTATTGCAAAAGTGGTGTAGTGGGAATAATGCCTAATAATGTCCCTTCCAATCATTAAACAAAAAAAAATTAAAAAAACAAACAGTTGCTGCTGATTGGCTAGTCAAAAAAGCAAACAGTACCATTGGCCACATGCAAAAATCTCATTGGCCACATGCAAAACCCCCCAACAACTTCAGCGTTTTAATTAAAACGCTCACATGCAAATTTTCAAAAAACAACGCCGGATAACGCCTAGCGTAATGGGGCGTTTTTTTTCAATTTTTTTTAAAAACCACGCCCCACTACGCATGGTCTAAGAATGAGATTTACATTACACGCAGGAGTAAATTGAGGGTAGTTCGGTAATTTCTCAAAAAAAAGGGAAATATGTAATAGATTTTATGGGTTGGGGAAATATGTAATAAGGAGGCTTAGGAGGGGGAAATATGTAAAAATCCCCCTCCTAAGCTGCTTTATTACATATTTACCCAAACCATAAAATCAATTACATATTTCCCCTCCCTAACTGATATATACTACATATTTCTTCTTTTCATTAAAATGACTTTTATTTATGACTATTTTACCCTTAATGAACCAGTAAATGAATATTTACTTATTTCCCCATTCTGATATGTAAAATCAATTACATATTTACCCAATTTATATAACTTTATTATTAAAATCATGACTAATTTTAGGTCGTTTTTATCATCTTCATATTATGCGCATTTCTAAAACATGGTCTGTGTGTAGGAATTGTGTGTTAAATGGCTCAATATCCATCCAAAATAGTTATCAAAACAATAAAATAAGAGGTAAAGCTATAAATCTATATGTGCATGTACATGCACAGTACATGTGCGTGTTTGGCAACCTATTTGCCTGAGTGCCTGCCATGTCATGTCCAAATAGTAATCAAATCCAAAGTTGACTAAAACCAAAAATTACAAACTGAAACTAGATTCTGTTCAAAAATAATTTCCGTTCAAAAAACATAAGTTCCGTTCATAATAAATACGATACCAAAAATTCGAAATCAACCGCTCATCTTTGACTAATTACTTTCACGTCTTTTTTGTACTTTTTCCTCGTCCCCTTTTACTTGTTGAGACTTGTTGTTGAGTAGGATCTTCAGGTGCTGAGTTTTTGCATGTCTTTTCACGGTGTCCATACTCACCACATCGTAGACATTTTTGTCGTTTTTTAGGCTCGTCACCTGCACGCCCAACTTCATCATCTGTACTAAAAGTTACTGATTCGTCCTCCTCATCTTCTTCATCATGAGCATCATCCGATTCCCTATAAAAAAACATGGTTAAAATGTATCTAAACATATTTAAAATGTATCTAAACCAAATTTTACCTTTCTTGCACCGAGCTTGGCTCGACATTATTATTCATCGTCACATAAATGGTTAATTCTTTCTCAACTTCGTACATACTAAGCATCAATTTAAAGTTGTCATTCGAATCAACCTTCACAAATTTTTGCTTAGTAGCGTATTTGTCGATATAAAAAATTGAAAAGGATAGCTCCGGATCCGGAGAATAATGAGTGGCAACCTCTTCATTCAAATCATCAAAGTCGTATATGCAAGTGTCAATGTTAAGACATTTTTTGAAAGCCAAAACAATAATGTTTTTTGTATGAGTTCTTAGCTAACCGAAAGTAACCTCCATATTTTAATTTTATCTTGTACTTAGTTGATCCTTGGGCAACAACATTCTCAAGCAATATTGATGATTCTGCCCCATTCTCCCAAGTTGGTGTAAATGAATTATTTTCCATATCATCCATATCATCTTCCATAAAAAGCACCTGATTCATATACAATAAAACTTTAAACACATACCAGTTAAACAGTCGCTAAAATAAGACTTTAAATTGACGACACACATGTCACTGACATCAAAGAACCATCACCTCATTCTTGTCTATTAGACCAATGGGTATGGGGTTCGGCACCGGGCCGTCCCCCCCCCCCCCCCCTTTAGGCACGTCGCACATCGCCCCCAAGGGGCCCGGCTCGGCACATGCGTCGGATTTCCGACGTTGAAGACGGGGCTGCTTTCTTCCTTGTTCTCTCTCTCTCTCCTGCATGTCATACATTGATAGGTTGGTTGCATCTGGTGGGCCCTCTCTCTCTCTCTAGTGGGTAGTCCCCCACACCCTTGGGTAGTCCCCAAGAGGATGCTCCTCCTCCCGTGATGACGTGGCGCCTACGTGGCGGGTAGTCTCCAAAGAGACTATCCATTCCATACCCAACGGTCTTAGCATAACAAACAATTTTTAATTACTATCTCTTTCACCCTTTTTTGCCGTTCAATTAAAAAAAAAGCATAACAAACAAATGCAATCCACATGTGTCTGCATTCAAAGCAACCATCAATAAAAGCTATAGTCTACCCTATTTACCTTAAGCATATGATCTCCACATGGGTATATCTATAACAAGTATGGTTGGGTTGTCTCTACGAATAGGATCAGGTATAAAATCGATGAAGAAAAAAAAAACACTCAAGCATAATCGATTGTATAATACATTGTTTTTTCGATGAACAGAAGATACATACCTGATAGAAGAAGTCGCTTTGGTGGGGGAGGAGAAGAAAGGTCGCGTGCAGGGTTTTGGAAGACGAACAGATTATACGAATTATAAGACCATGCGTAGTGGTAGAGAAAAATAATGCCCCCACCATGGGGCATTATTCGACACGTGTCATCCCAGTCAGCATGGGCGTTATTGCCAAAGTGGTGTAGTGGGAATAATGCCTAATAATTTCCCTTCCAATCATTAAACAAAAAAAAAATTAAAAAAACAAACAGTTGCTGCTGATTGGCTAGTCAAAAAAGCAAACAGTACCATTGGCCACATGCAAAAATCTCATTGGCCACATGCAAAACCCCCGCCCAACAACTTCAGCGTTTTAATTAAAACGCTCACATGCAAATTTTCAAAAAACAACGCCGGATAACGCCTAGCGTAATGGGGTGGGGGGCGTTTTGGGGCGTTTTTTTTCAATTTTTTTTAAAACCACGCCCCACAACGCATCGTCTAAGAATGAGATTTACATTACACGCAGGAGTAAATTGAGGGTAGTTAGGTAATTTCTCAAAAAAAAAAGGGAAATATGTAATAGATTTTATGGGTTGGGGAAATATGTAATAAGGAGGCTTAGGAGGGGGAAATATGTAAAAATCCCCCTCCTAAGCTGCTTTATTACATATTTACCCAAACCATAAAATCAATTACATATTTCCCCTCCCTAACTGATATATACTACATATTTCTTCTTTTCATTAAAATGACTTTTATTTATGACTATTTTACCCTTAATGAACTAGTAAATGAATATTTACTTATTTCCCCATTCTGATATGTAAAATCAATTACATATTTACCCAATTTATATAACTTTATTATTAAAATCATGACTAATTTTAGGTCGTTTTTATCATCTTCATATTATGCGCATTTCTAAAACATTGTCTGTGTGTAGGAATTGTGTGTTAAATGGCTCAATATCCATCCAAAATAGTTATCAAAACAATAAAATAAGAGGTAAAGCTATAAATCTATATATGCATGTACATGCACAGTACATGTGCGTGTTTGGCAACCTATTTGCCTGAGTGCCTGCCATGTCATGTCCAAATAGTAATCAAATCCAAAGTTGACTAAAACCAAAAATTACAAACTGAAACTAGATTCTGTTCAAAAATAATTTCCGTTCAAAAAACATAAGTTCCGTTCATAATAAATACGATACCAAAAATTCGAAATCAACCGCTCATCTTTGACTAATTACTTTCACGTCTTTTTTGTACTTTTTCCTCGTCCCCTTTTACTTGTTGAGACTTGTTGTTGAGTAGGATCTTCAGGTGCTGAGTTTTTGCATGTCTTTTCACGGTGTCCATACTCACCACATCGTAGACATTTTTGTCGTTTTTTAGGCTCGTCACCTGCACGCCCAACTTCATCATCTGTACTAAAAGTTACTGATTCGTCCTCCTCATCTTCTTCATCATGAGCATCATCCGATTCCCTATAAAAAAACATGTTTAAAATGTATCTAAACATATTTAAAATGTATCTAAACCAAAATTTACCTTTCTTGCACCGAGCTTGGCTCGACATTATTATTCATCGTCACATAAATGGTTAATTCTTTCTCAACTTCGTACATACTAAGCATCAATTTAAAGTTGTCATTCGAATCAACCTTCACAAATTTTTGCTTAGTAGCGTATTTGTCGATATAAAAAATTGAAAAGGATAGCTCCGGATCCGGAGGATAATGAGTGGCAACCTCTTCATTCAAATCATCAAAGTCGTATATGCAAGTGTCAATGTTAAGACATTTTTTGAAAGCCAAAACAATAATGTTTTTTGTATGAGTTCTTAGCTAACCGAAAGTAACCTCCATATTTTAATTTTATCTTGTACTTAGTTGATCCTTGGGCAACAACATTCTCAAGCAATATTGATGATTCTGCCCCATTCTCCCAAGTTGGTGTAAATGAATTATTTTCCATATCATCTTCCATAAAAAGCACCTGATTCATATACAATAAAACTTTAAACACATACCAGCTAAACAGTCGCTAAAATAAGACTTTAAATTGACGACACACATGTCACTGACATCAAAGAACCATCACCTCATTCTTGTCTATTAGACCAATGGGTATGGGGTTCGGCACCGGGCCGTCCCCCCCCCCCCCCCCCCCCTTTAGGCACGTCGCACACCGCCACCAAGGGGCCCGGCTCGGCACATGCGTCGGATTTCCGACGTTGAAGACGGGGCTGCTTTCTTCCTTGTTCTCTCTCTCTCTCCTGCATGTCATACATTGATAGGTTGGTTGCATCTGGTGGGCCCTCTCTCTCTCTCTCTAGTGGGTAGTCCCCCCACACCCTTGGGTAGTCCCCAAGAGGATGCTCCTCCTCCCGTGATGACGTGGCGCCTACGTGGCGGGTAGTCTCCAAAGAGACTATCCATTCCATACCCAACGGTCTTAGCATAACAAACAATTTTTAATTACTATCTCTTTCACCCTTTTTTGCCGTTCAATTAAAAAAAAAAGCATAACAAACAAATGCAATCCACATGTGTCTGCATTCAAAGCAACCATCAATAAAAGCTATAGTCTACCCTATTTACCTTAAGCATATGATCTCCACATGGGTATGTCTATAACAAGTATGGTTGGGTTGTCTCTACGAATAGGATCAGGAATAAAATCGATGAAGAAAAAAAAAACACTCAAGCATAATCGATTGTATAATACATTGTTTTTTCGATGAACAGAAGATACATACCTGATAGAAGAAGTCGCTTTGGTGGGGGAGGAGAAGAAAGGTCGCGTGCAGCGTGCAGCGTTTTGGAAGACGAACTGATTATACGAATTATAAGACCATGCGTAGTGGTAGAGAAAAATAATGCCCCCACCATGGGGCATTATTCGACACGTGTCATCCCAGTCAGCATGGGGCGTTATTGCAAAAGTGGTGTAGTGGGAATAATGCCTAATAATGTCCCCTTCCAATCATTAAACAAAAAAAAAATTAAAAAAACAAACAGTTGCTGCTGATTGGCTAGTCAAAAAAGCAAACAGTACCATTGGCCACATGCAAAAATCTCATTGGCCACATGCAAAACCCCCCAACAACTTCAGCGTTTTAATTAAAACGCTCACATGCAAATTTTCAAAAAACAACGCCGGATAACGCCTAGCGTAATGGGGTGGGGGGCGTTTTGGGGCGTTTTTTTCAATTTTTTTTTAAAACCACGCCCCACAATGCATCGTCTAAGAATGAGATTTACATTACACGCAGGAGTAAATTGAGGGTAGTTAGGTAATTTCTCAAAAAAAAAGGGAAATATGTAATAGATTTTATGGGTTGGGGAAATATGTAATAAGGAGGGGGAAATATGTAAAAATCCCCCTCCTAAGCTGTTTTATTACATATTTACCCAAACCATAAAATCAATTACATATTTCCCCTCCCTAACTGATATATACTACATATTTCTTCTTTTCATTAAAATGACTTTTATTTATGACTATTTTACCCTTAATCAACTAGTAAATGAATATTTACTTATTTCCCCATTCTGATATGTAAAATCAATTACATATTTACCCAATTTATATAACTTTATTATTAAAATCATGACTAATTTTAGGTCGTTTTTATCATCTTCATATTATGCGCATTTCTAAAACATGGTCTGTGTGTAGGAATTGTGTGTTAAATGGCTCAATATCCATCCAAAATAGTTATCAAAACAATAAAATAAGAGGTAAAGCTATAAATCTATATGTGCATGTACATGCACAGTACATGTGCGTGTTTGGCAACCTATTTGCCTGAGTGCCTGCCATGTCATGTCCAAATAGTAATCAAATCCAAAGTTGACTAAAACCAAAAATTACAAACTGAAACTAGATTCTGTTCAAAAATAATTTCCGTTCAAAAAACATAAGTTCCGTTCATAATAAATACGATACCAAAAATTCGAAATCAACCGCTCATCTTTGACTAATTACTTTCACGTCTTTTTTGTACTTTTTCCTCGTCCCCTTTTACTTGTTGAGACTTGTTGTTGAGTAGGATCTTCAGGTGCTGAGTTTTTGCATGTCTTTTCACGGTGTCCATACTCACCACATCGTAGACATTTTTGTCGTTTTTTAGGCTCGTCACCTGCACGCCCAACTTCATCATCTGTACTAAAAGTTACTGATTCTTCCTCCTCATCTTCTTCATCATGAGCATCATCCGATTCCCTATAAAAAACATGTTTAAAATGTATCTAAACATATTTAAAATGTATCTAAACCAAAATTTACCTTTCTTCTACCGAGCTTGGCTCGACATTATTATTCATCGTCACATAAATGGTTAATTCTTTCTCAACTTCGTACATACTAAGCATCAATTTAAAGTTGTCATTCGAATCAACCTTCACAAATTTTTGCTTAGTAGCGTATTTGTCGATATAAAAAATTGAAAAGGATAGCTCCGGATCCGGAGAATAATGAGTGGCAACCTCTTCATTCAAATCATCAAAGTCGTATATGCAAGTGTCAATGTTAAGACATTTTTTGAAAGCCAAAACAATAATGTTTTTTGTATGAGTTCTTAGCTAACCGAAAGTAACCTCCATATTTTAATTTTATCTTGTACTTAGTTGATCCTTGGGCAACAACATTCTCAAGCAATATTGATGATTCTGCCCCATTCTCCCAAGTTGGTGTAAATGAATTATTTTCCATATCATCCATATCATCTTCCATAAAAAGCACCTGATTCATATACAATAAAACTTTAAACACATACCAGTTAAACAGTCGCTAAAATAAGACTTTAAATTGACCACACACATGTCACTGACATCAAAGAACCATCACCTCATTCTTGTCTATTAGACCAATGGGTATGGGGTTCGGCACCGGGCCGCCGCCCCCCCCCCCCCCCCCCTTTAGGCACGTCGCACACCGCCCCCAAGGGGCCCGGCTCGGCACATGCGTCGGATTTCCGACGTTGAAGACGGGGCTGCTTTCTTCCTTGTTCTCTCTCTCTCTCCTGCATGTCATACATTGATAGGTTGGTTGCATCTGGTGGGCCCTCTCTCTCTCTCTAGTGGGTAGTCCCCCCACACCCTTGGGTAGTCCCCAAGAGGATGCTCCTCCTCCCGTGATGACGTGGCGCCTATGTGGCGGGTAGTCTCCAAAGAGACTATCCATTCCATACCCAACGGTCTTAGCATAACAAACAATTTTTAATTACTATCTCTTTCACCCTTTTTTGCCGTTCAATTAAAAAAAAAGCATAACAAACAAATGCAATCCACATGTGTCTGCATTCAAAGCAACCATCAATAAAAGCTATAGTCTACCCTATTTACCTTAAGCATATGATCTCCACATGGGTATGTCTATAACAAGTATGGTTGGGTTGTCTCTACGAATAGGATCAGGAATAAAATCGATGAAGAAAAAAAAAACACTCAAGCATAATCGATTGTATAATACATTGTTTTTTCGATGAACAAAAGATACATACCTGATAGAAGAAGTCGCTTTGGTGGGGGAGGAGAAGAAAGGTCGCGTGCAGCGTGCAGCGTTTTGGAAGACGAACTGATTATACGAATTATAAGACCATGCGTAGTGGTAGAGAAAAATAATGCCCCCACCATGGGGCATTATTCGACACGTGTCATCCCAGTCAGCATGGGGCGTTATTGCAAAAGTGGTGTAGTGGGAATAATGCCTAATAATGTCCCTTCCAATCATTAAACAAAAAAAAAATTAAAAAAACAAACAGTTGCTACTGATTGGCTAGTCAAAAAAGCAAACAGTACCATTGGCCACATGCAAAAATCTCATTGGCCATATGCAAAACCCCCCAACAACTTCAGCGTTTTAATTAAAACGCTCACATGCAAATTTTCAAAAAACAACGCCGGATAACGCCTAGCGTAATGGGGTGGGGGGCGTTTTGGGGCGTTTTTTTTCAATTTTTTTTAAAACCACGCCCCACAACGCATCGTCTAAGAATGAGATTTACATTACACGCAGGAGTAAATTGAGGGTAGTTAGGTAATTTCTCAAAAAAAAAAGGGAAATATGTAATAGATTTTATGGGTTGGGGAAATATGTAATAAGGAGGCTTAGGAGGGGGAAATATGTAAAAATCCCCCTCCTAAGCTGCTTTATTACATATTTACCCAAACCATAAAATCAATTACATATTTCCCCTCCCTAACTGATATATACTACATATTTCTTCTTTTCATTAAAATGACTTTTATTTATGACTATTTTACCCTTAATGAACTAGTAAATGAATATTTACTTATTTCCCCATTCTGATATGTAAAATCAATTACATATTTACCCAATTTATATAACTTTATTATTAAAATCATGACTAATTTTAGGTCGTTTTTATCATCTTCATATTATGCGCATTTCTAAAACATTGTCTGTGTGTAGGAATTGTGTGTTAAATGGCTCAATATCCATCCAAAATAGTTATCAAAACAATAAAATAAGAGGTAAAGCTATAAATCTATATATGCATGTACATGCACAGTACATGTGCGTGTTTGGCAACCTATTTGCCTGAGTGCCTGCCATGTCATGTCCAAATAGTAATCAAATCCAAAGTTGACTAAAACCAAAAATTACAAACTGAAACTAGATTCTGTTCAAAAATAATTTCCGTTCAAAAAACATAATTTCCGTTCATAATAAATACGATACCAAAAATTCGAAATCAACCGCTCATCTTTGACTAATTACTTTCACGTCTTTTTTGTACTTTTTCCTCGTCCCCTTTTACTTGTTGAGACTTGTTGTTGAGTAGGATCTTCAGGTGCTGAGTTTTTGCATGTCTTTTCACGGTGTCCATACTCACCACATCGTAGACATTTTTGTCGTTTTTTAGGCTCGTCACCTGCACGCCCAACTTCATCATCTGTACTAAAAGTTACTGATTCGTCCTCCTCATCTTCTTCATCATGAGCATCATCCGATTCCCTATAAAAAAACATGTTTAAAATGTATCTAAACATATTTAAAATGTATCTAAACCAAAATTTACCTTTCTTGCACCGAGCTTGGCTCGACATTATTATTCATCGTCACATAAATGGTTAATTCTTTCTCAACTTCGTACATACTAAGCATCAATTTAAAGTTGTCATTCGAATCAACCTTCACAAATTTTTGCTTAGTAGCGTATTTGTCGATATAAAAAATTGAAAAGGATAGCTCCGGATCCGGAGGATAATGAGTGGCAACCTCTTCATTCAAATCATCAAAGTCGTATATGCAAGTGTCAATGTTAAGACATTTTTTGAAAGCCAAAACAATAATGTTTTTTGTATGAGTTCTTAGCTAACCGAAAGTAACCTCCATATTTTAATTTTATCTTGTACTTAGTTGATCCTTGGGCAACAACATTCTCAAGCAATATTGATGATTCTACCCCATTCTCCCAAGTTGGTGTAAATGAATTATTTTCCATATCATGCATATCATCTTCCATAAAAAGCACCTGATTCATATACAATAAAACTTTAAACACATACCAGTTAAACAGTCGCTAAAATAAGACTTTAAATTGACGACACACATGTCACTGACATCAAAGAACCATCACCTCATTCTTGTCTATTAGACCAATGGGTATGGGGTTCGGCACCGGGCCGTCCCCCCCGCCCCCCTTTAGGCACGTCGCACACCGCCCCCAAGGGGCCCGGCTCGGCACATGCGTCGGATTTCCGACGTTGAAGACGGGGCTGCTTTCTTCCTTGTTCTCTCTCTCTCTCCTGCATGTCATACATTGAGAGGTTGGTTGCATCTGGTGGGCCCTCTCTCTCTCTCTCTAGTGGGTAGTCCCCCCACACCCTTGGGTAGTCCCCAAGAGGATGCTCCTCTTCCCGTGATGTCGTGGCGCCTACGTGGCGGGTAGTCTCCAAAGAGACTATCCATTCCATACCCAACGGTCTTAGCATAACAAACAATTTTTAATTACTATCTCTTTCACCCTTTTTTGCCGTTCAATTAAAAAAAAAGCATAACAAACAAATGCAATCCACATGTGTCTACATTCAAAGCAACCATCAATAAAAGCTATAGTCTACCCTATTTACCTTAAGCATATGATCTCCACATGGGTATGTCTATAACAAGTATGGTTGGGTTGTCTCTACGAATAGGATCAGGAATAAAATCGATGAAGAAAAAAAAAACACTCAAGCATAATCGATTGTATAATACATTGTTTTTTCGATGAACAGAAGATACATACCTGATAGAAGAAGTCGCTTTGGTGGGGGAGGAGAAGAAAGGTCGCGTGCAGCGTGCAAGGTTTTGGAAGACGAACTGATTATACGAATTATAAGACCATGCGTAGTGGTAGAGAAAAATAATGCCCCCACCATGGGGTATTATTCGACACGTGTCATCCCAGTCAGCATGGGGCGTTATTGCAAAAGTGGTGTAGTGGGAATAATGCCTAATAATGTCCCTTCCAATCATTAAACAAAAAAAAAATTAAAAAAACAAACAGTTGCTGCTGATTGGCTAGTCAAAAAAGCAAACAGTACCATTGGCCACATGCAAAAATCTCATTGGCCACATGCAAAACCCCCCAACAACTTCAGCGTTTTAATTAAAACGCTCACATGCAAATTTTCAAAAAACAACGCCGGATAACGCCTAGCGTAATGGGGTGGGTGGCGTTTTTTTTTTATTTTTTTTAAAAACCACGCCCCACTACGCATGGTCTAAGAATGAGATTTACATTACACGCAGAAGTAAATTGAGGGTAGTTAGGTAATTTCTCAAAAAAAAGGGCAATATGTAATTGATTTTTTGGGTTGGGGAAATATGTAATAAGGAGGCTTAGGAGGGGGAAATATGTAAAAATCCCTTTACTATACTGTAAAACCTTGACGATATATGATCCCTTTAATCTCAACCATTCATCTTTTAATCCGAAAGTCTAAAATCCTTTCTACACTCACTAGTTTAATGACACCAAAAAAAATAATAATAATAAATCTTTTCTTTGATTTTATGTTATTTAACTTATTTTCTCTATTCTCAATCTTTTATAGTAGGTGTCTTTATTACATAATAAATTAAACTATCTCGTAACAGTACAATTTGATCAACTGCATATACAAAAAAATATTTTCAGTTTCCTATATTAGATTTCCAATCCATGTCTTGAAAAAATATAAAGTTGATTTTCTAGTAAGTGTTATAAAACCACTGGGAAATCTGTATTGAATCTTCAATCTATATATTCCATATGATACAAATGTGATCATCTCTAAATAACAACATACAATAGTATATATAACGTACATGTGTTAATTGTCAAAACAGTTATGAGAGGTTAACTACCAAGGCAGTTACAACAGTTATGAGAGGTTAAATGTCAAGGCAGTTACAAGGGATGTTTGGTATATCTGTTTTATGACACTCCCCCTCAGATATACATACTGTTCACTATACATTATTAACAACATTCTTCGGGATGATGTTAAATCGATACTTCAGGACCTATATGATAAACTGATACTACAGGACCAGTTATGCTGCCTCGTTAAAAACCTTGCTAAGAAAACCCAATGGGACAAAACTTAGTCAAGGAAAAGAGTACAGCGTGTATAATGCTCCCCCTCAATTTAACTAACGTCTTTTAATCTACGAAGCCCGATCTCATGTGATAACTGCTCGAAACTGCTTCTAGGTAACAATTTTGTGAACAGGGCTGCTAGATTTTCACTTGACTTGATCTGACGAACATCGATTTCCCCTTCCTTTTGTAAGTCATACGTTGAGAAGAACTTTGGTGAGATATGCTTTGTTCTATCACCTTTAATGTAGCCTTCTCTTATTTGTGCTATGCAAGCAGCGTTGTCTTCATAGATAATCGTCGGGTCTTTCTTGATTTGTTCTAATCCGCATGCTTCTTGTATATGATTGATCATTGATCTCAACCACACGCATTCTCGACCAGCATCATACAATGCTATCAATTCGGAATGATTTGATGATGTTGCTGTAAGTATTTTCTTAGTTGACTTCCAAGAAATTGTTGTGCCGCCGTATGTGAATACATAACCTGTCTGAGATTTTGCTTTGTGAGGATCTGATAGATATCCGACATTAGCATACCCAACAAGCTGGGACTTTTGATCTTTCTGATAGAAAAGACCTAAGTCTTGTGTCCCGCAAATATACTGGAATATATGTTTCACACCATTCCAGTGTCTACGTGTTGGATTCGAACTGTATATCGCTAGTACATGTACTGCAAATGCAATGTCAGGTCTTGTGTTATTTGCGAGATACATAAGGGCACTGATCGCGCTTAAGTACGGTACTTCTGGACCAAGTACTTCTTCGCCTTCTTCTTGAGGGTGATAAGGATCCTTGTGTGGATCTAGCGGTCGGACAACCATAGGTATGCTAAACGGATGTGCTTTATCCATATTGAAACATACTAACATCTTCTGGATGAGTTTGATTGATAGAAAAATGTGCCATTGCACAGATACTCAAATTGTAGTCCGATGCATAATTTTGTCATACCAAGATCTTTCATTTCAAATTCCTTCTTTAACAACTGAGCAGCTTTCTCTATCTCTTCAGGAGATCCGATGATGTTGATATCATCAACATAGACTGCTATTATAGTGAAATTTGAGAGTGATCTTTTAATAAAGACACATGGACTGATTACATCAGACTTGTATCCTTCTTTTTCGAGATATTCACTAAGTCGATTGTACCACATACGACCAGATTGTTTGAGACCATGTAAAGATCTCTGGAGCTTTATAGAACACATATCTCGAGGTGTTGATTTTAATGCTTCAGGCAATTTTAATCCTTTAGGGATTTTCATGTAGATGTCATTTTCAAGTGTCCCGTATAGGTATGCGGTGACGGCATCCATTAGTCTCATATGAAGTCCTTCAGAGATTGTGAGGCCGATTAGGAACCTAAGGGTTATCGCATCCACTACAGGGGAATACGTTTCCTCATAATCAACTCCTGGGATTTGGGAAAAACCCTTGCGCTACAAGTCGAGCCTTATATCGTACAATCTCATTCTTTTCATTTCTCTTTATTGCAAACACCCATTTATAACCTACTGGTTTGACGTCTATGGGTGTTCGGACTACAGGTCCGAAAACATGTCGCTTTTCGAGCGAGTTTAATTCGGCATTTATTGCTTCTTGCCATCTTGGCCAATCATTTCTGTGCATGCACTCTTCTAAAGTTTTAGGTACGTAATCATTTTCATTGATTACATCCGTTGCTATAGCATATGCGAATATATCATCAACACGTGTTTTATTCCGGTTCCACGTTGTACTATCTTGTACATAATTAATAGAGATCTCATTTTCGTTCGGTACCGGTGTTTCTTTTGAAACTTCATTTTCCTCTGGAATTATAGTTGTCTCTTCCGGGACATTTGCCTCTACCGGGGTTTCATTTATAACCTTTTGTGAGTTTTCACCAACTGCGTTACTTTGCTCTTTTCGTTTCCGTGGGTTTTTGTCTTTGGAACTGATTGGCCTCCCACACTTTCGTTGTATAGTAATCGCTTCTGGGATTACTTCAATTCGAGCAGGTGTATTTGACGCTGGTACATGTGACTTTGTCACTCTATTCGTGTCTGTGAATGCATCTGGTAATTCATTCACTATTCTTTGCAAATGTATAATCTTTTGGACTTCATATTCACATTGACCACTTCGGGGGTCGAGATTTGATAGCGATGATGCATTCCACGTTATTTCTTGTGTTACCAGTCTTTCTTTGTTCTTATCTCCCCCTAAGACTGGGAACATCGTTTCATCAAAATGACAGCAGCATACCGTGCTGTAAACATGTCTCCCGTCATTGGTTCTAAATATTTAATAATGGATGGGGAGTTAAACCCAATATAGATACCCAGTCTTCTTTGGGGTCCCATTGTAGTACGTTGTGGTGGCGGTATTGGTACATATACTGCACAACCAAAAATTCTAAGGTGGGACAAACTTGGTTCTCGTCCGGAGACCAGTTGCAATGGGGAGTATTCGTGATCAGCAGTTGGTCTCAATCTAATCAGTGCAGCAGCATGCAAAATAGCGTGACCCCATGCAGAAGATGGTAGTTTACATCTCATTAAGAGTGGTCTAGCGATTATTTGTAATCTTTTAATCAGAGATTCAGCTAAACCGTTTTGTGTGTGAACATGAGGTACCGAATGTTCAACATTGATCCCAATTGACATACAATAGTCATTAAAAGCTTGAGATGTGAGCTCTTCCGCATTATCCATTCGGATGTTTTTAATTTGATTGTCCGGGAAATTAGCTCTCAGTTGTATGATTTGAGCTAGAAGTCGGGCAAATGCTACATTTCGAGTAGCTAAAAGACTCACATGTGACCACCTTGAGGATGCGTCAATTGAAACCAAGAAATAGCGAAATGGTCCACACGGAGGATGAATAGGCCCACAAATATCCCCTTGGATTCTTTCTAAAAATGATGGGGTTTCATGTATCAATTTAGTTTGTGAGGGCCGAGTTATAAGTTTGCCCAGAGAGCATGCTGCACATGATAAGTCTTGTGGTAGCAAAACTTTTAAGTTTTTAAGAGGGTGCCCGGTTGCACTTTTGATTATTTGCCCATTTTTGTTTGAAGTAATTTGAAAATATTCAATATTATTTTCAGATATTGTTTTTAGGTGGTAGCCATTTTTTCGAATATCTTTAAAGCTAAGTATATTTCTTCGCCAGGAGCATGTTTGATGAATGGAACGTTGAGAAAATTTTCTCTAACATGTCTTCATCGGTGATTTGTTTACCACATGATTTGAACTTAGAGGTGATGCGAAAAAAAGGGCAGAGTTGTATTCACTAACAGTTTTATGATCTCGTAGCCTTTAATGAACCCATTCACAGTGAGTTTTAGAGAGTAAGACCAACTTCAGGTGGTCAAATCGTTCTTGAATGTTTTTCCATAACTCGAGAGGGTTCTCGTTAGTGAGAAGTCCGGGTTCTATAGCATAAAGAGTGTGCTATATAATCGAAAAAGAATTTAAAAATGTTTGTATAAAACTCGTATTGTGTAATGTGAACCGTATAAAATTATGGATGTAAATCTCGGAATGCGTAAACACATAAGAACCACATACAATTTTGGGAAAGAGTTGTATGCATTTATTTTCTTTATTGCAATTACATTACAATAAATAATATACAAAGAACATTAGCCAACAATTTGATATATAGTTGGAAGCGAGGTCTGATGGTATTATTATAAGAATAAAATGGCAATTGGTCATTCTATATACCTATTACTCTTTATAGTTACAAAATCCAATATCCCGAGTTTGACAAGATATTATATCTCGTATTTTATTATGTAAAAGAAAGAAGGGAAAATATATAATTTAACAATAATGATGAAGGCTATAAACAGCAAGATATATAATGGGAGGGTTTTTTTTTTCATAGAACAAACCATTACTAAAAAAAACAAGTTTGAAAATATCACTTATATATCTAGTATTTTATATCACATGAAAACGGAATAAAAGGTTTCAAGTTACCTTCATCATGCCTTGTTACCTTAAAAACGCAAGAAAATAGAGAAAACGGTTACGAATATAAAAACTAACCTGTTGCCGGTGGCGACTCTATGGTTTTTCTCGGTGGCGTGTGGCGTTAATTTTCAACCAGTTTTATTATATTTGAAGATTTTAGATTTTGACTAACACCTTCAAAACCATGTATGTCAATATTGACCTTTTAAAAAAAACAGAACTCCCAAAAAAAAAACTTTAAAACTCTTACTGGTTGAAAACGATTTTTCAGAAATAGATTGTTTCAAAACTTTAATCAATTTTAACCATCTAAAACTATGATGACCGTTCTGGTTGTTAAACGGATATATTCCGGGGAACGAACGTCGAACGGTGATTGGATCTAGTTTTCGCGCCAAGAATACGGTTTCAATACAAAACAAAATAAAACAAAATTCTAGTGTTAAAGGGTATTTAGATAACCGTTTTTATGTTGATTCCGTCCAAGTATGATGATCAAGAATCGAATAAGCCTTGGATTTGATCGAAAATTTTCAAAGAAAAAAAATTCCGGCGCCACTACAGAAAACAGGGACGACAACCTTACACCGGAATAACCCTCTAATGTATCTGAATCTAATAAATCCTTTGATTCTGTATGTCCTTAGTGTATAAACAACAACAACGATCAAGTACACGCTTGATTGATTCAATCAAAAAAATCCGATTTTTTTTTTTCAAATTTTGATAAAACAGGGGATTCTTAAAATGTTTTCCAGCGACGGTTTTGAACAATTCCGTTCACAATTGTTCTTCGTTTCCAATTCAAAGTTATGAAATAAATCCTTTGATTACTTTGATTTTGGTCGAAATCTTATAGTTCAGTTTCTGTATTATGATTTCGAAGAACAGGGGTTTTCCAAACTTCAATCAGATATCTCCTCTGATTGCAGTTTTGTTGCAGAGATGATAAAACGGGAAAATGGAATCGCAACAGGCTTATGATAGAATTATAAAATGCATTTGAGAGATTTGATCGATGTGTACCAGGATTATGAGGGGCTGATGATTATCTCAAGATGTGTTGTGATCAGCGGATTGTTACTCCTACCCTTTGCAAGTTGGTAAATCTCAGCGGAGAGTTTCGTGCTGATAACGTGTTATAAAACCACTGGGAAATCTGTATTGAATCTTCAATCTATATATTCCATATGATACAAATGTGATCATCTCTAAATAACAACATACAATAGTATATATAACGTACATGTGTTAATTGTCAAAACAGTTATGAGAGGTTAACTACCAAGGCAGTTACAACAGTTATGAGAGGTTAAATGTCAAGGCAGTTACAAGGGATGTTTGGTATATCTGTTTTATGACAGTAAGATCCAAATTTTCTAATATATATTTTTGTTATCCGAATCTATTAAAAGACTCCTGCATATCCTAACTTATGGTTTATTCTATTACTTGATCGGTTCCAAAGGTTTGAACTTGCAATCAAAAGTTAGTTTGCTATAAAATACATTAAAATAAAAGATACTATAATCAATCAATATTAATAAATAAATAAGTTTCGAAAGTCCCTCTTAGACCACCCGTAGTGGGCCGTTTTTTTTTTAATTAAAAAAAAACGCTTAAAAGCGCCCCCCCCCCCCTCCATTACATAGGGCGTTGTTTGGCTTGTTTTTTGAAAAAAATATTGATTTGGCGTTTTAAATAAAACGCTGAATTGTGCATAGGGGCGAGAGATATGACCGTTGCCAACGGTCAATTCTTCAATATTTTTATTTTTTTTTAATTCCAAAATTTACCCACTATATATATACTACCCACTTTTTCCTATTTTTTATAAAAAAACTCACACTTTCTCTCCTACTTCTATATTTTATACAAACATGCATCCATTCCGACCCCACTTTGGTGTCCCCGCAAGACCCATGAACCCGAACACAACCCAACCGGAACACGCGTATAACCTTCAAGACATGGACCCGAGCATGTTAACGTACGCGGCTTACTTGAGTGGCGCCACTCCGTTCGTGCCTCCCACCTTCGGCTTTGGTCAAGCCGGCGGGTCGCAACCTTCACAACAACAAGCCGAACCCGATGTCGATCATCTTCTTTTTTTTTAAGTTTATTTTTTTTTTGGTTTTTTTGTTTTCTGTTTTTTTTTTTTTTTCGTTTTTTTTTTTTATTTCAAGTAGTGTAATTTTTATTTTAAATTAATGAAGATTTTTATATTTTAAATTAAAAAAATAATAATTGTGAAATGATTGCATGGGCGTTATTGGGCATTATTCCCACTACGGCACTTTTGCAATAACCCCCAATAATGCCCCATGCTGACTGGACAGCCACGTGTCGCAAAACGCCCTATGGTGGGGGCATTATTTGGCTAAACCACTACACATGGTCTTAGGAGTTAGGACGAAAATCTGACCCTCAACAACCCAAGATTGACATATTAAAAAACATTTTAAAAAAAAAGTCGGCAAACTGTATTCAATATACGGTTTCAAACCGACTAACCTTACCAATCGAACCTAATTATATCTCTGGTTTTCGGTTTTGTTTTAAACCGAAACCAAATTAGGTAACCAATTTTTGGTTATAGAAAACTCCATTCGGTTAAAAATGAGAAACCCAAAATACATGTATTGGGCTATAAGTTTTCCTTTTTGTACAGGCCATTAAACATTTAAGCCATAATATTTATACAGACCATTAAACATTTAAGCCATAATAAAACCGAACTAAGAAACTTAAAATCCAAACCAACAAGCACCCTTCTTATTAAATTTCAGGATTTTTGGTTTGCAGGCGATGATCATTTTTTTTAATGGCAATGTTTGCTTCTACTCTATTACACCAAAAATCCTAAATTAATCGCCTAATCCAAGTCTGAACCTGGGACCTCTCCTTTAAGAGACAATCCTCAAACAAGTGGGCTAGCCCCACGTTGGCAACCGATGATCAATTGAATACCCATCTTCTTTCATAAGAGTCTACATATAGGTTGACCTGTTGAAGTGTTGAGCAAAATCTCACAGGCCTTCTTTCATGGGCCTCATCTCATATTAAGCAGATGCTAGGCCCAACACATTTGAATAATGAAAACAGCCCTTAGGACTAGGAGTTGGGACCTTTACTACTATCTTTGTGAATTTGTGAATTTGTGCTGTGAATTAGAACACCACTTTGTGAATTGTGATTCAGTTGTGAATTAAAACGCAGGGACTCCTAGACAGTAGAGATGCACAAACCGGGTTTTTTATAACCTGGAACCGGATAGGAATCGAGTCCGGGTTTGGTCTGTTGGCTCAGGCTTTCAATCACGAACATACAAAACCAAACACAAACGATTTGGAGAATAACACGTCTCATACTGTTTTATTATTAAACTCGACTCGCCAAATAAAATAAAATACATAACCTTGTATTTATACTACATAACACGTCTCATACTGTTTGATTTAGGTTTTTTTTTAGGTTTTGGGGGTGTGTGGGGTAGGTTTTTTTGTGAGGTATAGTTTTTTTTTTTTTTTTGGGAGGGGGGGGGGGGGGGGTGGGGAGGATGTTTAGGTTTTTGGGTGGTGATGAAGTGATTTATTTTGTTGAATTCATATTGGTTTTCGCAATAAGAGTGGTTCTCGCATGAACTCTGCCCGAACTAATCCTAAACCTACTCAAACTCTATATAAATAATTAAATAAACTAACTAGATAAACCAACAAATATTTGATTTGTATGAAACATTAATCATCAATACTCGTACTATTACTATCCTTAATGATAACTCGATACGAGTTTAAAAAAATGAAACCTTGGTCCATGATATCACAAAATCAAAAACAAGATATTGGACCAAAATATGAACCTATTGACAATGACACATTGCCTATTTTGTCATCCCCTTTTTTTTTGAGAATTCAGGGGGTCTACATGATAAAGTTTTAAAAATGTTTTTTGTTTAAAAAATAAAAGATTTCTTTTATTAAACTTTGTTAAAACTATGATTAAATGTATACAGAAACTTGTAAAAAAAAAACAAAGTTTAATTAACCTCTTGTTTTTTTTTTTTTTTTTTTTTTGACTTTGAGAATTCAGGGTTTCTACATGATGTGTCAGATTTTTTCTATTTGACCTGACCTATATGGGTTGTATGAGCATATATATGTAGTATATGTCCTGTATATGTATCGTATAGGTTAATTTGTAATTTTAAAGGTATTTTGTTTGTATAATGTATTTAAGGTGTTTTTTTGTTTGTTTAATGGATACAACATGTAAAGTAACCGGCAATATACGCCAAAATACGACATCGTATAGACATAATACGCTATAATACAGAACAATACGACAAGTAGAGACAGACTACGCCATAATATGTGATAACACGACAATTATATACAGTCTACACCCTAATACGACACTTACAAACAATAAACGTGCCAATACCGAGCGTCACCGACACGACCCGTACAGACAATATATGTGATAATACCGAACATATTGACAGTATACGTCATAATACGACATTTAACGACAAAATACGTCAAGTAATGATACCGTACGAAGCGTATACATACAACACGACACGTTAGAGTACAAGTGGATTCCAAACAAAAGTACATGTAACCATAGAATACGATACCACACGGAAACCGAACGTCACGTATAAAGCATATACTTCATAAAACGACACATAATGACAAAATACGGCCCGTACACACACCGAATATGCAAAACCTAAAATTATGAAATTTTGATTTTACCCCTATACGGATCGTATAGGTCAAAACTGTGTCGTATAGTAGGCTAATACGGGTCGTATAGGCCTATACAGGTCATATTGACCCCTAATTCTTAAAAAAAACAAGGGGTTAATTGATAAATCAGGGGGTCAATACGGGTCGTATAGGCCTATACGAGTCTATAGACCCCCTGAATTCTAAAAAAAATCAAGAGGTTAAGTGATAAATCAGGGGGTTAATTAAACTCTCTCTCATTTTACAAAATTTTGTATTTATTTAATCATAGTTTTAAAAAAGTTTAATAAAAGAATTCTTTTATTTAAAAAAATATTTTTAAAATTTTATCATGCAGACCCCATGAATTCTAAAAAAAACAAGGGGTTAGTTAAACTTTGTTTTTTTTTTAATTTGTATACATTTAATCATAGTATTAACAATGTTTAATAAAAGAATTCTTTTATTTTTTAAACTAAAAACATTTTAAAAACTTTATCATGTAGACCCGCTGAATTCTAAAAAAAAAACAAGGGTTAATTAAACTTTGTTTTTTTTTTTACAAATTTTTGTATACATTTAATTATAGTTTTAACAAAATTTAATAAAAGAATTCTTTTATTTAAAAAAAACAATTTTTAAAACTTTATCATGTTGCCCCCCTGAATTCTCAAAAAAAAAAAAAAAAAAAAAAAACAAGGGTTAATTAAACTTTGGTTTTTTTTTTTATAAATTTTTGTATACATTTAATCATAGTTTTAACAAAGTTTAATAAAAGAATTCTTTTATTTTCTAAACAAAAAATATTTTTTAAACTTTATCATGTAGACCCCCTGAGTTCTAAAAACGGGGGGGGGGGGGGGGGGGTTAATTAAACTTTGTTTTTTTTACAAAGTTTGTGTACATTTAATCATAGTTTTAACAAAGTTTAATAAAAGAATTCTTTTATTTTTAAACAAAAAACATCTTTAAAATTTTATCATGTAGACCCTCTTAATTCTAAAAAAAACAAGGGGTTAATTGATAAATTAGGGGGTCAGTACGACTCCTATAGACCTATACGACCCGTATTGACTCCCTGATTTATCAATTAACCCCTTGTATTTTTTTTAGAATTCAGGAGGTCTATACGATTCGTATAGGCCTATACGACCTGTATAAATCCAGTCAAATAGATAAAATCTGACACATCAGTGTTTATTGAAAAAGCAATACGACCTGTATAGGCATATACGACCGGTATTAAAGGTGTCGATTTAACTTCAGATGCAACAAGAACCCTAATTGCAAATTTGCAATCTAATTGAATCCACGTCTGAAATTCATCAATCAACCTTTAACACCATCGACAAAAACCACAAATTAAATAATAATATTAAAATTTCAACCATCAACCAATCATCAACCAATGAAGTATTTTTAATTTGCCGACATCAATGGCATCCAATTCCATTGAACCCCTTCTTTCTCCACCACCACAAACCCCCATTTTCCCCCTTTCCATCAATCCTCCAAATTAGGGTTTTCTTTTGTGATCAATCTACCCTCTTAAAACCCTAATCTTGGACCCTTTTCTTCAATTCTCCATTCCATATCATCAATCATCTCTACATGAACATCGATTGTTGTCTTTATTCACGTGTACGTATACCTATAGATACAGATTCCTGTACGTATTGTTGTATGTAACAATAGTTTGTTCGGTATGAAGCAATCCAAGAAGAAGAAAAGACCTAGACCTGGGCCTAAACCCCATGTTTCCAAACCCAATCAATCAACCGGATCTCAAAACCCTAATTCCGACCCGATTGATGATCCGGGTCATGATCAAGTTAGGGTTTTGAACAGTTTAACCCAAAACCCTAATTCTGACCCGATTGATGATCCGGGTCATGATCAAGTTAGGATTTTGAACAGTTTAACCGATTCAATTGCTTCGGTTTCTCTAAACTCAACCGACACGGGTTCGGGTTCGAGTGTTAATAGGGAAGAGGATGGTATAGAAATGTTTGGGAGTTTGACGGAGACCGGTTCGAGCTCGAGTGGGAGCTCGGGTTTGTCGAATTGTGACGAGTATAATCGGGCGGGTAGGGGGAAGGTTAAAAAGGGGAGTAAAGTGGTTGCTGCAACTGGAATGGTGTCTAGTGTGTTGGGGAAGGATTATGTGTTTGGGAAAAGAGGGGTTAATAAGTTGAAGGGATTGTCGGGTGATGGCGACGGTGTGAGTTATGATGATGCGGAGCAGTTTTTGTGTTCGATGCTTGGTGATGATTGTGAATTGGGCATGAGTTTGGTTAAAGATGTGCTTTGTGAGTAATTTATGATGTTATGTGATCATGTGATGTGTTTTTTTTTTTTTTTTGAAGTGACTTGTGTGTTGTTTTTGGTAGGTCAAACTGCTTATGATGTTGAAAAGGTAAAGGGTTGTTTGTTTGTTCTTTAGATTGATTTATTGATTGATACTTTTTTTGTGTGTTTTGGTGTCAATTTTGCCTAACTTGTGAAAGAGTGTAAGTTGAAACTTGAAACGGTAATCAATAATGTGACGTTTTAGTTGGACGTTGTAGTGTACTAGCGTGCATGCACATGCTGCTAGTGATAGAAGTTGTAGACTTGTAGTGACGATTTTTAACTTTTATGTACATTTGTGTTGTTTATGTAAGGCAAATTGGTTTTTAGTAATCCATACTATCACTTGTTGGTATGGTTGTTAATAGTGAGCATAGCGCTCGCTATAGCGTTTAGCGTGGCGATGCGGTGATAGGTCGCAATCTGATTTTGGCGCCTCCATAGGGTGAAAACAACGGGTTTTGTTTTAATCAAAATACCGATTAAATATACCTATAAAATAGCAGGATACAAGTTTTATTTTTATAAATAAATATACACATAAAAACAGCGTATTTTAATAAAATATACATATAAAATATTTCTAATTTTTTTTTTCTAGTGTATCGCTGAATTAAAAATTGCGCTTGCTATTTCATCACCATCGCTACGTAGCGTATAGGTAACCTGTCGCTATGGTTTGCTATTCGCTATTAACAACTATGCTCGTTGGTTGATGATAATTTGTACTCTAAACATGGCCAAAGAGACTCCTAACTTTCCCTTTCGTTGCTAACAACTATCTCACTCGCATTATCATCATATATTTACACTCGATTTTGCTCATATGGATGATTATGAGCGGAATGGGAGAACGTACATTTCTTGTGACTTGTGAGAGAAATCGAGTGGAAATCAAGTATAAACGAGTGTAAATCTTTGATGATTATGTGAGTGAGATTGCTTTTGGCAACGGAAATGAAAGTTAAGAGTGTCACTGGTTAGATTGTTAGTATGGATTATTGGCGGTCAATAGTGCATAGTTTGGACTTTGGATTATTATAATCCAATCTGCCTTTATTTAACGACTTATTTATTCTTGTCAATTTGTCTTCAGGCTTTGGACATACTGCTTGAGTTAACTAGTTCACCCTCATCCGAGCTCTCCAATACCGATTCGCATCAAAACTTAAACGTAGAAAGTAAAGATACTAGGTCTCCTCTAAAATCAAGTGCTAGTGTAAGTAATCTGTTCTCTTTGCAGCTTTAAAATCAATATTATGAGCATGGTTGTAAAAATCCCGACTAGCCTCTGATTAGTCGCCGATTAATCACTGGTCGGAGGTTCACCGAGTAGTTTTTATCAAATCGGCCAGTTAATTACTAGGCGGTCAGCAATGGTCAAATCTAGTCCTGATTGGCCAAAAATCGGTGGTAGTCTAGTGATTCTGGCCAGATTCTTGACCAAAATCTGTAAATTCTGGCAATTAATCTTATCTACTTGAAAATATGGGTCGAAGAAAGTGTTAAAACATGTCTAATTAAGATAAAATACATAAAAATGTGTGTGTGTACATATAAAACTGAAAATTACATATAAAATCCAATCCGATTAATCCCTATTAATTCGGATTAATCGCTAGTCGGTACCGACTAGTGCCTAGCGATTCTTACTACAAGTCAGCCAGTTTGGCCGGTTATAATGTATAAAGTTCAGTTCGATGATGTTTTGGAACTTGAAACTGGCACCGAACCGGCCATTTGACGTTTACTGTTCAATTATTTGTTTCATTTTAGGAATTCCGATTTCCAAATATGCATATGTATTATATGCATGAACCATGTGTGTCATTTAAAAAATACTTGATACAAACCAACACTTTTGTAAAATCAGTTAAAACCACCGAAGCTGAATTGTCAAATCGCTAAAATTGCTGGTGCGATTGACCCAGCCAATCTGGCCGGTTTGGTTTTTCGTCTCCGAAACCTTAATTAGTGGTTCGGCCCAAAATTTTGTCAAAACCGCACAAACTGGACTTGTGCACCTCTAAATCGGAATACAACCAATTGTCTATTTGATCATTCAAATCGTATAATCACTATCAAAACATATTTCCAAACAACCTTTTATTAGTCATCTGTTGTATTCATGTTAATATGATACCTTTTTGACAGTTGACCGATAGGACATCTGATCTGGCTTCCTCTTCCGAGACTGATCTCAACGTGGGCTTTGACCGCAGGTAAAGCGGTTCTAATTATTTACTTTACTTCGTTTTGTATAATGTATTGATATCGGTTTACTTTTCCTACACATCTTTCTAATGGATTTGGTTTTTTAATGTAATATTGCATCTGTTTTGTGAATAACATTTTCAGTTTCATATTCTTTTAGGAATTACTTCGATGTTCTTGCTGGTTGTGGGCCCCAACCGCCATCCGGCACCAAAAACACATCCGAACTGACTCACGAAGTGTTGGAATCTCTTTTCAACACACCGAAAAGTTCGAAACACGAACCAGGAAGCATGAACTGGAGGAACGTAGTAAAAAAGATGGAATCACTCGGCCAGGGCCTCGATTATTCTCCTGATGATACTGTAAAAAAACAGCATATTCCCGGTAAAAGAAAAACATCATAGTTTTTCCTGAAAAGTAACATTTAAGGTTTTCGATTTTTTTAAACCAATCTAAATTTGCATGTAGCTAAAGGAGACGATTATCAGGACTATAGAACTACTGCAAGTCAGCACTGGGATTCAATGAAGTCCTATTATCACAAGGCAATTTTTTACTCTAGTAACGCTGCATACTACTATAACTCTTAAAATGAATGGTCGGTGCTATGCAACCACAAAAAGACAAAAAAGCGCACTAAGTTTCGTAATTGACACTAACAGCCCCTAAAGTTTCGAAAATGACATTTACACTCTTACACGTTCTAAAAACTTTATAAACTGTCATCTTCCCCCCTTTGAGTTCTAACTTTTCAAATTTACCCTCCGTATTTTCATTGTTTAGCTTAAAAGTAAAAAACTATTTTCTCACGTGTTAATTTTTATGACGTGTCGGTATAAATTCACGTTTCGACGTAAATTTTTTTGCAAACGAGGGGGGCCAAATATAATGTGTTTTCATGCTTATTTTTATGTACGTTTTCAGTTGGTCTACGTTTGTACGTGTCGGTATAAATTCACGTTTCAACGTAAATGATATAATTTCACGTTTAACATAAATTTATTTCGGAAACGAGTCTGGTCAAATATATTACGTTTTCTTGCTTATTTATGCGTACCTTTTCGGTTGGTCTACGTTTTGACATAAACTTTGTTCGGAAATGTGTCGAGCCAAATATAATACTTTTTCATTCGACAATATAAATTCGAGTTAGAGTACCTTTTGACGTCACTAAGTCTTGATGCAAAGGTAAGGGTGGTGTAGTGGTTTGGTGGATCCCTCACTAAATGACCAGGGTTCAATTCCGTTTCTTTTGCAACTGCAATGCTTTAGATCGGATACGTCGAAACTCGTGTTTTCATATGGTTAACGCATATAATGTGCCGCCAGCTATAAATAATCAAGACGTCACCTTCGCAACGCACGAACTATAGCAACAATCGAGCTGTTATCGTTTATAAAGGATTTTGTTGCCTATTTATTTTGCAGGCTGCAACTGCGTACGCAAATGGAAAACGTGAATATGCTGCATATCTCTCTGATCAGGTATGTGTAGAAGATTTAAATAAATTCATATATTTATGTTCAAATTTTTTATAGATTGTCAAGAACTTGGTTAAAAAAGCGTGAGGCTTCGAGGTGTTTAGGTCCCAAAAGCCGAGGCGCGAACTTCACGTACTTGTGGCGTTGCTACATATCAGCACTGACCCTGATTTTGACCCGCATGTGCATGAAGTGCCGCTTCAAGTCCTTGAGGTGTTTTTCTTATTGCCTCGCACGCCTCACGTTTCAGGCGCGTTTTTAATATTAAAGTATGAATAATTGAAATTGTGTATCGTGATGCAGGGAAGGATATGTAATGAAAAGGCTCGGCAAGCGGATGAAAGGGCAAGCCAGGATATATTCAATTCAAGGTTTGTTAATTGTTACTGTGCTATTGTATTAATATGAATATGATTATGTGGATTGACTAATTATACGGCATGCAGGAACAAAGACATTGAAAATGTGATAACAATCGATCTACACGGACAACATGTGAAACAAGGAATGAAGCTTTTAAAACTTCACCTCTTATTTGGTGCATATGTTCGATGTAAGCATCTCATATCGCCTGGTTGCCTTTCTTCTATCGCAGATGTCTACTATTATTATATAGAGTAAAATGCCATTTTCGTCCCTGCGGTTTGGCCAGTTTTGCGACTTTCGTCCAAAGGTTTGTATTTCTGCATATGGATTCAAAAGACTTGAAATCTTGCCATTTTCATCCGGCTCGTTAACTTCATCCATTCTTCTCTGTTAAGTCAGGGGTATTTCTGTCTTTTATGCTAATTTAAAGGGCAATTTGGGCTTTTTCAATTTATGTAAAAAAGATCGAATACCCCTGAAAAAGACCGAATTGTGCTTTAATTTAACAAAAAAGACGAAAATACCCATGACTTAACGGAGAGAATGGGATGGAGTTAACGAGCCGGATGAAAATGGCAAGATTTCAAACCTTTTGGATCCACATGCAGAAAAACAAACCTTTGGACGAAAGTCGCAAACTGGCCAAACCTCGGGACGAAAATGGCATTTTACTCTATTATATATTATTACTTTAATTCCCTTTCGTGTCTATGATGTATAGCTGTGCGGCTCTTCAGAGTTATCACAGGATGTGGGAGTCATGGTCTTGGAAAGTCAAAGATTAAACAGACGGTATGCAATCAAACATTATATGTGCATATTGTCTAATGTGTAGCTTAAGCGGTTAGGATGGTTATTGTAGGTTGTGAATCTGTTAGAAGCCGAAAACATTGAATGGAAAGAAGAAAATAGAGGAACTTTGTTAATCAAACTAAATGGGCAGAGAGAGTTCAGCTTCTTGGACTCTGATAGCGACAGCGACTAAATTTTTTTCTTTCGATTATCTTTCCTGACCGAAACTTTGTACGAGTGTATGTTAAAGGAGAGATAGATGTGACTTTAGAGGTGAGTTAATCTTCTCATGAGATTATGTTGTCCGTTGAAGATATTGTAAATTAAGCACAGATTAGTTGTGTAGACTCGGGATTAGTTGTAAAGTAACCCAACTTTTTATGTATTTATGTAAGCGCGAAAAGTGCTTCATTTTGTATCAAAGTGTTTGTTATCTTTGCGTCCATTGAGTTTCGTTTTCTAATATTTGGGAGGTAGTACGGCTTAACATATGCCCGATAAAGTAAACTTGGTTGAATCGTATTTAGTGGTGGGGTTGAAAGCGGCAAGAGTGTATGCCTGTTGCGGCTTTGGGAAAGTTGGGGTGAGCAATGGGTTAGAACCGGAGCTAAAAGATGGGGAAACTCGGACCTCCTGATAACGGTTAGCATTAGGTCCGGTCTGGGTTGTAACAGCTATCTGGTCAACTAATAACCGGTTCCTGGTAGGACCAAATGTATTGCAACATGTTCATGGGGTGGGTCTAATACGGATGTAACGATTTCTTCAAAAGGATAGCATCGGACATTTTTTAAGAGCTTATGATCTGAGTATTGAACACACATATAAGTATGAAGACTTGGGGTGGTGGTTATTGTTTTTTTTGGTTCGTGATTGAGTGACCAAGTTATAAAACAAAAATAAATTCAAAAGTCTGGTTATAACTTATGCTTGATACATAACACGAACATCAAACCGGTGTCGCAAACAAAAAAAAAAGAACCCTGATGAAGCCTAAAACATCAAACATATAGATTATAGAGGTAGTTCACCACTATCAGCAATTGAAACTTTGCTTTTTGGTGTTCCACTTTGTGTCCCCTCAGCTTCCATCTTGTAAACAACATCCATCCCAGACAACACTTTCCCAAATACAACATGTTTACCATCCAACCTGACAACATTAATCAAAAGTTACTTCTTTAGCTAACCATATACATAATGAAAATATGTTTCCATATAAATTATAATCATGCAAATTACCAGCTGGTTGTGACTGTTGTGATGAAGAACTGCGAGCCATTGGTGTTTTTTCCAGCATTTGCCATTGACAATAGTCCTGCAAACCCATTCCCATAATCGTTTGTCAAGCATTTTTTTATATAATGATGATTTAATGTAGGGATGGGATTGGTACAGTCGGTTACGGATTTGAACAAAACTGGGTACCAAATACCGTACCAAATATATTTGTATGGTACGCATACAGGTATTTCGGTACAGTACCCGCTTGGCCGCTTTGGTACCACTTTGTTTTAATTTTATTTTTTGAGCACTCGTACGGGTACTAAATAGGTCAAATCGGCACCAGTACCAATACAATACGAGTATCAAATAGGTAAAATTGGTCTGAGTACCAATACAATAAGGGTACCAAATTGATAAAATCGATACAAGTACCATAAATACCATAATATGAAATAAAACATAATATAAAAAAACTTTTAAAATAAAATTCGATACCAGTACCCTTTATTACCCGTACCGATACCGAATACTGAAATCAATGAAACTGGGTACCGATACATAGGGATGAGCATTTGGGACTTGGTGCCCATTTTTTGGCGTTTTCGGTGCCGGTATTTTCGATACAGTACCGGTTACCGAATTTTACACACAAATATCGGTACCGTACCGAACGTTTTCGGTACCAGGTACCCATATTTGGCGAATTTCGGTAACGGTACTAGTACCGACCTACCGAATACCTAAAATCGGTATGGGTATTTGTGAAAAAAAAGCTCATCCCTAACTTAATGGATTGATTATTACCTGGTGCGGTATGCTTGATCTTGAAGTTTTCGTCATTAAATTTTTCTCCGTAGATCGATTCACCGCCTCTACCATCTCCAAGGGTGAAATCACCGCCTTGAATCATGAAGCTCGGAATAATCCTGTGAAATGCGCTTCCCTTGTAGTGAAGCGGTTTCCCGCTCTTTCCGGTGCCTTTCTCCCCTGGCACGATTGGCAACAAAAACAAAACGCAAGCACATATAATATAATGTTGTTGAGGAATATTCAATATACAATGTGAAATCAGAATGATGAGGGAAGAAGATAGATTTTGGCGTACCTGTGCACAAAGCTCGGAAGTTTTCTGAAATCAGAAGAATATAAATTAGTAAAGAGCAATTTTTCCTCTCAAAATAATTGAAAGAAAAGTTGGTGAACGACACAATCGTACCTGCTGTTTTGGGAACCGTCTTTCCAAAGAGACCGAAAACAATTCTTCCTGAGAAACAATCAAGTAAATGTTTCAGATTTCACATAAAGTCGGAAAATACAACTATCTCATATACATATTATCAAATTTATATGTGCATATACGATGATGCTTTAAGTGTCAAGGTCCCACGAGTTGATATTAGAAAGAAAAATGACATACCAGCAGGTTTTCCAGCAATCTCAACATCGAAATACACCTTGTGAGTCACTTCCTTCAAATCTTTGTTTGATTTCTTAGCCTGCAAAAATGTGTGTTTCAGGGGCAACACTATCAGATATCATACTATATACGACATCATACAATAACTAATTTGTGACATCAGGCATAAGGTTCAATGTACATTTAGTCAACATGCATCTTAATCTTAATATCTTATATATAAAGATCATTAAAAATAAACCATAACAGATGGAGGGATGACAAGTGAACCGTTAGTCCAATATATCTTGTAACAAGTAAAAGATTTCTTGCTTACCCAAACAAGTATAGAAGAATCTAGATTCCAAAACAAGACCAGCGGTCCAGCACATCCCATCTTGGTTTTAGAATGTGCGCATCAGATGTGCATAATGCGCGACGCGCACCGCGCATGATGCGTTGATGTTATGTACCTATGTTACCATGATGCCATCTATCAACACTCATCCATGATCAAAACGTGGCTTGTGGGACTCTACATGTTTCCATTTAAATTCTCTCTAATTTAATGCTTATGCATATTATAGTTACCGATTTCTACGTGTCTAGAGTAGTGGGTCAAATACTCAAATTAATTAGGATAGTGGGTCATTAGTTTGGTTATTTGTATGAGCCTATAAATAGGCAAGTTTATTTACACATTTGAAATGAATAAAAATTTAGAGAATTATCTCAAGCCTTGTTTCTTGCTAATTTCTTTTGAGCTTGATCCACTCAACGGATTATCTATCAACCGATTGGTACATATCAGTTGATGACATAGCATCAAGTGCAGTGATGTGATGCAGCATTTTAGCAGATGCGTGATTGCGTGATGCAGTCTAATGCGACACATTATGCAACTGACCAATATTTGAACAAATTAGACCATCGATTAGGGCTGCAAACGAACCAAGCGTTCGGCGAACAGTTCGTGAACTGTTCAGCGGGAAGTTCGTTTGTGTTCGTTTGTTTTTCGTTTGTTTAGTAAACAAACGAACACAAACAAGAAAATCTGTTCATTTAGTTAAATGAACAAACATGAACAGACGGCGCGTTCGTTCATTTATGTTCGTGAACGTTCGGTAACGTGTTCGTTTGTGTTCGATAGTTCATTAGTGTTTTTAGCTTTTATATTTTATTTAGATACTTCAAAATTCAGACAAATAAAATATTTAACAAGTGTCAATGTATTAGATATTTTGTTCATGAACGTTTGTTTGTGTTCGTTTGTTACCATTTGTGTTCATGAACATTAGTTTGTGCTCAGTTGTGTTCATCATCGTTCGTTTTTATTCGTTGCCCAAAATTAACAAACAAACACAAACGAACACGAACAAGTTCATCTCCTTAACAAACAAACACGAACATAAAATCTTGTTCGATAAGCGTTTGTGAACAGTTCGTGAACACATATATTTCTTTACAAACGAACACAAACAAGGACTTGTTCGTGTTTGTTCGGTTCGTTTGCAGCCCTACCATCGATTGCAAGGAGTCTTAAGTTTTTCAAATCCAAATGAACAAATCTGATAATCGAACGAGCAATAGGTTTAAGTACTTGAACAAATCAGACCAAAGATGATTAGAATATCTCATATTTTCGTGTTTAACAATTTAAAACGTTATCTATGACTAATAATTTTCAGTAGTTTTCTTAACAACGAACGTCTTGCATACGTGTTGCGCACGCTTTCGTTCGATCTAAACCCTAACAATGGAGGTGATCGCAACCACAACAGACTCGAAACAAACAGATCCAGTACAATCAAACAGCAATTACACATTTCAAAAGATCTAATCTACAATCTACAATAGGTGATATATATATAACAGAACAGATCGATATAGTGATAAACTAAACCCTAAGAACGAAGCGCAAGAGGTATTGAAGGAAATATTAGGGGTAAAATGTTACCTCGGTGAGAGCTAGGGTTCCGATGAGAAGAAGAGAGCAGAGGAGTACGGACGATTGCAGCTTCATGTTGGCTACTGTCTGTGATGTGATTTTCAGTTTTCGGTTCTCAGCCGTCTTGAGGTTTATAAGTACAAAGGTGATGTAATCTAAGCAAATGAGATGATGACACGTGGCCGGTTGAAGTTGTTTGTAGTAATTCGCTTGGTTTTGGGTGTAACGTTATTAATCACAAAACACACACCTCAAACCTTATTTCTTCTAGACAACTGATGATGTGATAGTGTATGATCTTAGTTGAAGTGCCTCGCTTTGGTTAAAGTGGGGCATTTAGGGTGCGACCTGCAAACAAGGGGTGATGAGACTTGATGAGATTTTATATTATGTAAGGTGTCGGAGAAAGTGGAACGTTTGAACCCTAACGCTGTGTTCCCGAGTTAAGTTAAGGGGAGAAAAGAAATGATTCTCTCATTTTCTTTTCTCTTCTTTCCGTTTCTTTCCAAATTGGAAAGATTAAATTTAGGCAAAAAACCTTTCATTTTCTCTTCTCTTCTCTCCTTTAATGAAACTCTGGAACACAACTAAAAATTATTTCCTTCCAAATCTTTTCTTTTCTCTCATTTAATGAAACTCGGGAACACAGTGTAAGTGCCGCGCTTCGACCCTCATTTCATGCATATAAGAGGCAGGCCATGCGTTCTTTCTCGTATTCTAAAAAAAATCCTTGCATTACCCCGCATTCGAAGATCCTTGCATTGGACACAAACCCATGGAATTTGTGGTAGATCCAAACAATATGAATGCACGCAACGAAGTTTACAACTGTGACAACTTATAAAAAAAATTAAAAAATCATTTTAATTAAAAAACACACCTACAATTATTATCAAGAGTCTGTATCAATAACTTTCGAGTTATACGTTCCTTCTAAAACTTTTTTGGGGTTTGTTAAGAATTTGAGTGATGATTTAAGGTTCTCAAAATTGAAGGAAAATGAATTTGTTATGATTTGAGGAGAATGTTATGGAAATTGAAGGAAAATGATTGTTATTATGTTTTCTGCAACTACACGAGTTGTGTCTCTTTTCCTTTTTAGAATTCCTTTCGTTGAGATACCGTTATCCAACTCAGCACACTTTTGATCTGAATTTGCTGATGCTTCTTTTAGTATAGAATTTGATGATGTTTCAGCACAATTTTGAGAAAAGGAATATTCACAATCTGATAACAATAGATGTTGCAAATTTGGGATACACCATTGATTCAAAGAAGAACCCATTGATTCTTTAGCTTTTTTCTCTAACCCCAAACCCTTGTCATCAAATCTATTCTCGTAAACCCTAACTTTTCTCTCATACTCATCAATCAACTTCCTCATTGCACCGATCTCTTCTTCTTTCTTCTTCAACTGATCATAAAGCTTCAGATTCTCCTTAAAGATTGCATCTTTTTCCTCTTTAACCTTCTTTTTTAGCTTCAAATACTCATCTTTAATGTGTTCTTCACGTTCTGTCAGTGTTTTGGCCACTTGTTCAAACTCTGCTGAAAGAATGATGATCGGAGCTGTAGAATGAGATCCTCCACTGTTGGGTTATCATCTTTCAAATCCATTTTCCCAAAATTTGAGATGATCAAATCCTTGCATTGGACACAAAACCATGAAATTTGTGGATTTCAGTTAGTTCAGATCTCTATTTTCGGTCATCTTTCCAACGCTTCTCCTTATATTACTCATCATTTCCTGAATCCGAGTTCATTAAGAACTAATGACTGTTGAATAATTGTCGGCTTGGTAGTTACCATATCAATTATCCCTTTGGTAGTTGTTACCATAGTTGAATAATTGTCGCCATTGTAGTTGTTACCATAGCTATAATTCCTCTAATATCAGGCCTATTGTTTACCATGGAATGCATCCTTAAACATGATAGCAACAATATCGTTGAACTTATCTGTTGTTCTCTCACCAAACCGATCATTTCATGTTTTTCCTCATTTGTTTGCTTAACAACGATCGATTTGATCCTCGATCGTTAAACTTGGACCAGAAGCAAAATAGGGTTTCGGCGGTAGCAGGGGCAGATCTATATGGTGGCCAGGGGTGCACGAGATACTCCTCAAATTTATTGACAAAGTGTAATTTTCTTTTAATTCCCGTTTTTATGTCTCGAGGATACCCTGAATAAATATTAGGATAACCCTGAGCATAGGTAATAATGAGAATAAACAAAACTTTCCAGTCAACTGAAACGAAAATTTATGATTGACGGATTTTTCAACGGTGTCGTAGTTTAAAATACAAAGAAAATGAAGTGACAGACACTTGTTTCATATGACTCACTTGAATCGTCTCGGATGTAATAACAGTACGGTCAGTGGATGTAAACTGCTGGGGTGTGACTGTTCAAACAATATGAATGCACGCAACGAACATTATGCGTTTCAAATCAAGGGTCCCATCATTACAACCACCAATATCTTTTGGTGGATAAGGAATGTTACCATCTATGCGGGCTTTCCATCCATATATTTCGTCCAACATATGACACATGATAAAAGCGCCTCTCTAGACAATCTGGGATTATGTTCCGTTTTGTCATAGATTGTGATGGGAATATTTATAACGCTTTTTTCGAAAAGTATATTTAATATCGAATGCGATATTGTTGAATCTGTTGCTACAGCTCTATACATTGATTGTGGGTTTAACTTGCAACATGCATGGATAGTTTGTTCAGGTTCAATAAGATTCCGATTCCGTAATTACATTTAATATTGTATGAGGCATGTCAGAAGGACGGAAAGCAACTTGATATACAATACCGGAGGAATGGCGAGCGTTTAAAAATGCAAGACACTACAGGTTTCATCCAACATTTAAATAATATTGGCAAACCTCTGTTGGCAAATATGTGGGCTTAGCACCCGTGCCTGCTTGAATTGCGGGAAGCAAAGGATAACGAATAAGAACATTGTATTATCACGAAAGTACTGAACAACCGATATAACAACTCCGGTTTCATCAGGAAAACTAAAAGGACATAACAATATAAACTAGTCAAAGATATCATATAAAAGATATCATACAAATTGACAAAAAATAAAAAAAAAGTAACTTATTACTTGATAAATTAATAACACTAATATATATATATATATATATATATATATATAGGGTAGGGATATGGTAAAAAGTGTTTAAAATGTGAGAAGGGTAAGAAGTGTTTTAAACCATTGGATATTTGATCTAATGGTTGAGATCAATAGGGTATAAAAATGTAAATTGTGTTTTAATTAGAGGGACCTTATGTAAAATTGAAGGGCAATAGTGTCTTTTTCAATGTTTCAAATATGGTAACCGTATCCTACACAACCAAAAACACCTACATTCACTCCTTTTTCCTTAAATATCGGAATTAATGACCAAGATCTAAATCGGAAGCCTCTTTGTTTTATATAAGATTCAAGGCGTGGTGTTTTACGTTTAGAAGAACTGTAATCAGATTCATGGCGTGGTGTTTTAAAACATCTGGATAAATTGACTATGATGCAAGTCATGGTGTTTTATCTAGAATCCAGAAAACATTGTATTGTGATTACATCCATGGTGTTTTAACATCTGGACAATCAATACAAAACATTCCCAGATTTTAAAACACCATAACTATGATTCAAGTCATGGTGTTTTATCTGGAGACATTGTTCATGGCATGGTGTTTTAAACATCTGGAGACATTGTTCATGGCGTGGTGTTTTAAACATCTGGAGACATTGACTATGATTCAAGTCATAGTGTTTTATCTGGAATCCAAAAAACATTGTATTGTGATTACATCCATGGTGTATTAACATCTGGACAATCAATACAAAACATTCCCAGATTTTAAAACACCATGACTATGATTCAAGTCATGGTGTTTTATTTGGAGACATTGTTCATGGCGTGGTGTTTTAAACATCTGGAGACATTGTTCATGGCGTGGTGTTTTAAACACCTGGAGACATTGACTATGATTCAAGTCATGGTGTTTTATCTGGAATCCAAAAAACATTGTATTGCAATTTAAAGATGATGAAAAGAATATATGAACAATATATGATTAAAAGATGTTGCGATTAAAAGATGATGAAGAAGATAAAACAATCAGATGTATAAAATCGTAAAAACAAATATGTTTCCTAAAATTTCTCCTAAAATAGTTAACACATGATCTCATTTCCTTTAATTGACTTTAACTACCATTAGGAGTAAATTAGATTATTACCCTTATTCATTAATATAATTGATGGACACATGTCAACACCAGATTATTTCTTACACTTATCACACTTTGGGCACTTTTTACAGGATCCTTTACCTATATATATATATGCTTTGTAAAAATAAAATAACTTTATATCAACTTTAAATTATATATGGTTTATTAAAATAAAACAAAAATCTACAACTTTTCAACAAAAAACACAACCAAATACAATCAAACAACAAACCAACAACCCATTTTTTTTTGTCTCCATTTTATTTATGTGTCGTTCCACTTTCCTTCTTGTTATTCACATCGAAAAACACTACATTCGTTCAACGATTAAGCTTTCAAGGTCTAGCGCCGCTCTCTCTCACCATCCACCTCTAGCCGCCGTCTTCGCCGATTTTATTTTTGTTCGTTTGTGTTCGTGAACCGTTTGTGAACCCCTTCCTTTTTTAATGAACGAACACGGACAACAAATCTCGTTCTGTAAGTGTTCACGAACCGTCCGTGAACACATTATATCATTAATGAACGAACACGAACAAGGCCTTATTCGTGTTTGTTCAGTTCGTTTACAGCCTTACCGGCATCTTCTTCTTTAATTTGATTTTCTTATATTTTCTAATTTTAATTATAATTTAAGGGACCAAACAAGACAATTAAGAAAACCACATGAACCAAACATAACACAAACTCCAATTGCTCGAATAAGTAGGAGTCAGGTACAGCAATTTGTGGTCACTTCGAGGGGTCGTAATCGTCGAGTTTTTCATCGATCATACATACCACAATGTCAATCAACCTCAAATCATGGGCTTGTTTCACCGCAAACCCAATCGAAACCCTAATTCCGTCCCTCTTTCCGGCGTTCTCCTCGTTCTTCTTCTTCTCACCACCATCTTCCTCTTCGAGGTATCTTCACATTCTCCTTTTATATTTATTTACAAACCATTTGCATAAACCACATCACCATGCTGCCATTTAAGTGTTACCCATTTAAAATTTACGTTAAAAACTTGTGTTTTAAACTTTATTTTCTTTGCGGCATTTCGTCGAACAACATGTGGACAACTTATCAACACAGACCAATTACGTAACCCACACCACCATGCTGCCATTTAACTGTTACCCATTTGAAATTCACGTTAAAATCTTGTGTTCTAAACTTTTTTTTTCTTTGGGGCATTTCGTCGAACAACAGGTGGGCAACTTATTAACACTGACCAATTACGTAACCCACACTACCATGCTTCCATTTAACTGTTACCCATTTGAAATTCACGTTAAAATCTTGTGTTTTAAACTTTTTTTTCTTTGCGGCATTTCGTCGAACAACAGGTGGACAACTTATCAACACAGACAAAAACCATCATTGGGTACAACTTGCAACCAACGCCTTGGCATGAGTTTCCCGCCAAACAATTCAATAACGAAACAAAGATTGCCAGAGCTTCAAAGATCATACAATGCTCTTATTTATCATGTGGTATGATGTCTCACAATGATAAAGTTCCATTCACTGGTAAATCAGACAAGTGTCCAGGTTTTTTCAAATGGATACATCATGATCTCGAGCCATGGTCCGAAACCCGCATTTCGTATGACCATTTGATGGAGGTTAAGAAGTTTGCTTCTTTTCGGGTTGTGATTATTGGTGGGAAGTTGTATGTGGAGTATTATTACGATTGTGTGCAGAGTCGAGCGATGTTTACGATATGGGGGCTTTTGCAGCTGCTTAAGAGGTACCCTGGGAGAATCCCGGATGTTGACTTGATGTTTGATTGCATGGATAAGCCTATAATCGAAAGGAAAGCGTCGGTTAAACCCATGCCTATTTTTCGATATTGTACCACGCCTAATCACTATGATATTCCGTTTCCGGACTGGTCTTTTTGGGGCTGGTAAGAATCTTGAACCCTTTTTACTAGTAATCGTGGTTTTAATCGTTACGTGTTTCTTGGTAACTTGTATGTATTTTGTAGCATCTTCGCCAAGCGGTTTAGACTTTTGATAATAGATGATTGTAGCTAAGGACTAAAAGTTAACACAAGTCATTATGTTTGCAAGAATTGATAAATGTTCATGTTGAGATAGCACTTGACTGTCATTCTTTTGGTAAAAAGTGATTATTTTGATTATGATTAATTGATCATTCAAGTCATAATAGTCAATGATATTTTGGGGTTCACTTGTATGTATTTGTAGCATCTATCGCAAGCGATTTAGAAGAGTAAAATGCCATTTTCGTCTCTGAGGTTTGGTCATTTTTAAGACTTTTGTGCAAAGGTTTGTTTTTCTGCTTCTGGATCTAAAAGGTTTGAAATCTTGCCATTTTCATCTGGCTCATTAACCCCATCCATTTTCTCCAATAATCCAGGGGTATTTCTGTCTTTTTTGTTAACTTAAAGGGGAAATCGATCTTTTCACTTTATGTACAAGCATGTAGCATAATGTACAAGTATTCAAAATACCTTTAACGGAGAAAAAAGACGAAGATACCCCTGACTTAACGGAGCAAAATGGATGGAGTTAACAAGCTGGATGAAATCAAACCTTTTGGATCCATATGCGGAAAAACAAACCTTTGGACGAAAGTCGCAAACCTGGCCAAACCTCATGGACGAAAATGACATTTTACTCGATTTAAAATTTTGATAATGGATTGTTGTTGTATAAGTTAACGTATATTTTTTCATTATGTTTGCAAGAATTTACTTGTGTTCATGTAGATATAGCACTCATCTGCCATTCTTTCGGTGAAAAGTGGTTATATTCAAGTTGTAATGATGTTTTGGGGTTGACTTTTTCCCGCTAACAAAATCTACAATGAACATATTGACCAGGTCAGAAATTAATATTGGACCGTGGGAAGAAGAGTTTCGAAGCATTAAAGAAGGTTCACAGAAACAAAGTTGGAGTAAAAAGTATCCGTATGCGTATTGGAAAGGAAACCCAGATGTTGATTCTCCAATTAGAGAAGCGCTGCTTCAGTGTAATGATACGACACAATGGGGTGCGTTAATCATGCGTCAGGTACAATTTTGGTAAAATCACGAAAATGACCTTTGACCAAACAACTTTACGAAAATAAACATTGTTTGCGTCTAGGAGAGACGCAGACACGGAAATAAATGCAAGTTTTGCGTATGAGACTCACACTTTGCGTCTGAGATTGTGCCATGGGTTTCCGCGTCTATTTTTTTCTTTACCACCACGATTTTTGAACGAGCATAACTTTTTCATACGATAACATTTTTATATAAAAAATGCACCAAATTAAAGATAATAAAATTCTCTTTAGTTTGGTGTAAACTTTTTAAAAAAAATATTAGCGTATGAAAAAGTTATGTTCGTTTAAAAATCATGGTGGAAAAGTAACAAAAAAAGCCTAAGGTTGATGACACGTGTCAACTTCTTATTCACTAGGATTCATGATGCTACCACAGACGCGCAGCATGTACATTTTCGTAATTTTGACCAGTCAAATGTCCATTTTCGTGATTTTCCCTAATATGAATTTACTTTTTTGTTTTTTAATTTATATCTGCATTGAGCTTTCTTGTCGCATTTGAAATTGTGTTGCAGAATTGGACACAGGAAATACAACACGGGTTTAAGCAGTCAAAACTATCAGCCCAATGCAATCACCGGTAAGTTACTTAAAATCAACAAAACTGATTTACAACACATTTTTATAAAAAAAAACCATTTTATTTAGGTTGATTATCTAATCTTTTAAACATTCAATTGTAGGTATAAAATATACGCGGAGGGGTATGCATGGTCGGTAAGCTTAAAATACATCCTGTCATGTGGTTGTGTTCCACTTATCATAAACCCAAAATACGACGATTTCTTCAGCCGGGGCCTTTTCCCGAAGAAAGATTACTTACCGATCTCTCCCGAAAACATATGTCCATCCATTAAAACCGCAGTCAAGTGGGGAAACGCACATCCAGCCCAAGTGAGTTTTCATATATCTAGCTAATATGCTTATGGGCCCGAGCTCGAGCCTGGCTCGAGCTCGTCTAACTTATGAAAGCGCGAGCTCGGCTCGATTCAAGCTTTGTTTCTAAAGCTTGGGCTCAGCTCGTAGGTAGTTTTTCAAGCTCGAGCTCGGCTCGTTTATTAGTTATTGATTAATTTATATTAATTATGATTATTATTTTATTATTTATATACAATTTAGTTATTTTTTCATAATTATATAAATAGTAATTATTATTTAATAAGGGAGCTACTAAATACACCCCCGCCTCTCACATACTTACGTGCGGGACCCACAACTTTTTCTCTCACAAGGGGGTGCATTTAAATCAAGCCATATATAAATAGCGGGCTCGTTTAGGCTCGCGAGTCGGCTCAAGCTTGATTAAGCAAAGCTTGGGCTCGGGCTCGTTTACTGAACGAGCTTGTTTTGGGCTTGGGCTCGTTTAAGCTCGGCCCGTTCGCACCCCTATTTTAACGGTGAGAACCCGTTACCGGTTAACTCACGGAACTCCACTGATACCCTGCTAACAAATGGGATATTTTACCAACTTGTGCTGGGTAGGTGGCCTTCAAGGGGGTTAAACTTACAAAACCAGTGCAGGGGTCAAAACTTAACTGATTAATCACTTTCAAGACGAGATCAAACATAACCGATTAATCACTTTCAAAATGAGATTAAAAATCCCCTATGTAGCATTTTCACCTTTGTTCAGTACGGTCATTTTCATTTTCCACAGGCAGAAGCAATAGGAAAATCAGTGCAGGATTTTATGGAGAGTTTAACCATCGATAGGATATACGATTACATGTACCATTTGATAGTCGAATATGCAGAGCTACTGGATTTCAAGCCAGTTCGACCCGTATCCGCATTAGAAGAGTGTGTGGAATCTTTATATTGTTTTGCTGATCAAAATCAAGCACAATTTCTAGCGAGATCTGCAACTTCGCCTTCACAAACCCCTCCCTGCAAACTCCCCGTGCAGGCTAACAGAAAGATCGACAAAATGATAGAGGAGAAAAAGAAAATTATAGATTCTACCCAACTTTTAATATAATTATGTATATGAATAGCTGGTTTTCAAGATTGATCGTTTTATTAAAGTTTAGCGATTGCTATCAACTTGTTTATAATCATGTCTCAAAGTTTGTATACTTTTTTTTTCTTGCGATTTCAAACATCATTCACGAAAGCTTGCAGGTTAACGGTGGAGGATCCGCCGTTTTCGAGAGCTTCGGTTGCCAAATCCCGCCATTTACGCGCGTTTCTCCTCATCTCACCACCGTCATCTCCGGTCATCACCTTTTGCAAACACCTATCAATCTCCTTCCCGTCCACCACCCCGTCCCCCCGCCTAGTCACCCTCACCCCTGTTTTCCATACATCTTCAATCATCTTCGCGTTCGTTGGCTGATCCGCCCATTGTGGAAACACCACCGTCGGAACACCGGCCACTAACGCCTCTATCGTGGAATTCCACCCACCATGCGTCACGAAACACCCAATTGATCGGTGGTTCAACACGGCAACTTGAGAACACCACTCAACGATCATCCCCTGTGTTTGCAGTTGTGCGGTTTTGCTTACTCTTCGTGCTTGCTCACTATCGCGTATCACCCATAGAAATGGCCGGCTGCTAGTTACCAACCCGATTGCTATCTCCTCCACTTGTTCCATCGATAAAATCGCCTGCGATCCAAATGCAACGTACACGACTGATGCTTCCAATTTTGTGTCCAACCATCTTATGCATTCGTCGTTTTCTTTTCCATCCGATCGGATCAAGGGTCCAATCGGAAGGAACTCAAGTTGCTCGCTTGCTGTGATGGATTCGATTTCTAGCTCGTTAAAACTTGTTACGAGCACTCGTGGGGCTGTTTTAAGTGCAATAACATGATCTTCCAAAACTTGCATCAAAAACTCGTGTTCCTTCGGTCTAGACGGCGAGTAAAACGAAGGTAGATCAGCCGTAGTTAGTGATGGCAGTCCGGGTAACTCGATCGGAAAAGATGCATTATTCATGTTATCGGCTATCAAGTTTTCGTAGCCGTTGAAGTAGTAATAATGAATATTCAAAACAGTGGCTGGTTGGCACCAAAGGAGACTGGACTTGAGTTTGTGGGCTTGGGCCACTTTTGCGGCCCAAGGTATGCCACTTGTGTATACCAAGTGGTCAAACGGTTGACCTGCAGCCGCCGCGGAGGTGATGGTTTCTCCGACGGAACGTGCACCGTTTGTAGCGAAGTCGGAGATGAACTGCTGCAGGGTGGTGGTTGGTTGTATGCCATTGTCATGGCCATCAGAGAATGGTGCAAAGGTTAGGCCATGAGGGGTGGTTTCTTTATCTTTGATGTTTTTTAGGACAAAAAAGCTTGTGGAAATGGTGACATCCACACCCATTTTACGCAGGCGATCCGCGAATGTGAGGGACGGGTTGATATGGCCGGCGCCCGCGTAGGAAACGATCAATATTTTCCGGCCGACTGGCATGGTGGCGAGTGGCGACGGTGGTGATAATGCAGACTAAGGTAGTATTACATTATGAGCTTAGATATATATAAGGAGCTATTTTAAACTTATTATCATTAATGTATGAGTTGACAATTTGTAATTTGCATTACACAATATATGTTATAACATTACATTTCATAACATAACACATTATCACATAATATCACATGTCACATTACATGATATAACATAACATTACATGTTATACCAATGTGGTTCAGACCCTTCCAACACCACAATCTTCCAAGAGGTCTAACAAACATTATTGCTGAAGAGGCAGAGTTTCTTTTACAAATTTCGGGTTTAGAGGATTGAGATGAGGATCGATGGAGGTGGTCCTAGGAGACATGATGACTCTCAGTCGGTTTATGCAATCACGTCGAACTTTTTAGTAATGTCATGATTTTTTATCGAGTCTAGTAAGCAGTCGGCCGAAATTTGTAAAAGAAATTAGGCATGAATTCCTTCAAATTCATGTAACTAAAGAAATTCAAAATCCTTCCTATATGTGGATGAATTAAAGAAAATTCATTGGAATCTTCGACGTTTCAACCTGTACCGTTTCGACCCATACTGGTTTCGATCCGAAATGTTCCGACCAGTACCGTTTCGACGCGAACAGTTTCGACCCGTAACGTTTCGACGCCAACGGTTTCGACCCGTACCATTTCGCCCGTACCGTTTCGACGCGTGCCGTTTCGACCCGAACCGTTTAGTCGAATCATTTCGACGCCAGCCGTTTCGACGCGTACCGTTTCGACGCCAACCGTTTCGACCCGTACCGTTTCGATCCGAACCGTTTCGACGCGAACCGTTTCGATCCGAACCGTTTCGACGCGAACCGTTTCGACCCGAACTGGTGGTTGTGGGTGCTGGGGTGATGGATTCCAATTCATTTGACAACCAAACACAACAAAAATGGAATTGAGATTCCAACTCCAACAATTTCCAATTCCAATCGGAATGTTTAAATTTCAATTCCTTCAAATTCTAATTCCTATACAAATTCCAAATCATTCCGCGAACCAAACGCCCCCTTAGAATAAGAGAAGATTAATGTATTATTTAAGGGTGAATTACACTTTTCGTCTTTTATGTTTGTACCGAATTGCAATTAATGCCCTTTAACTTTAATAATTACAATCACATTTCTTTTTTCATAAAAAAAACAAGATTACACCCTTAGGTTCTTTAGCACTAACTACTAACCAGATTATAAATTTCAGTAAGTCTAGGCATGTGACTTGCCATGAGAGTAGATCGGTAATTTTACTCATTTGTTTAAAAAAATTTATATATATAAACACACAATAAAGAACCATTGGCTGTTCTACACAAATTATCAAATTATACGAAGCAAGATTTACCAAATTACTATCTATATATACTTAAAAATTTAGTTATATCAACTTTTTTACAACCTTCATTATGAGCCTCTTAAATACATTTGTGTCTTTCAAGTTGTCTCCTTTATAATGATTATCAGTTACCAATTAACAAATATTAACTCAAGTCATTGATTGTGTGATTAATACATGTCGGTTACGAAATGGAGTGTGTGACCTGTGAAGTTCTTCGAATTAGATTGGAAAATTGAAAAGGTTTTCCATTTTGTCTTAATGGTGCATATTACATGCGGATGATATTCAATTGATTATAATTTTTAAATCAAATTAAAAGAATTAAACTTTTTATAAATCATGTGGTGCCCAAAGCCATATAAATGAACCATCACATTCATAATTAATAGTGTACAAGTGGTAGGTATTTCTTAATAAATTGTTCTCTTTTATAAAGTCTAATATTATATAAAAACCAATTCAAGAAACTCTAACTACAAGCTAGGATACCAAAAGTCGCTTTAAAATTAATTAAATTGCATTGTTTTATTGTGCCTCTTTGAATATCCCTGTCATTTAATATCATTCATTAGGATATGATTAATTTGTAGAAGTTGAACGGTCTTTGGTTATGCTATAAGATTGCCGGCTTTGTTATGTTTGTAAGTTCATAGTTCCCTTTCCTCCTCTATTGCCATGGCCAGCCCCCTTAGTTTGCAAACGTCCGACGGTGGTACAAGCAGTCATATGTTCCTTAGTGAACTCCGTGAAGGGAGCACCGGACCTATCATGATAATGGTTTGTAGAAAATGGGACGTGACAAGTGTTAACGGCAGGTACATGAGCACCGACTATTTGTTGTGATATCATAGTTTCTGTAACTTTTAATGGTGTTATTGTTCTAAAAAGCTATATGAATTCAAATTTAAATGTCCATCTAGCTTCATTGCTTTTTTGTTATGCACTATGGTAAGGAAGAACTTTAATATACAAAGTAGGCGGAATGACTAAAATGCACTTCTTAGCCATTAAGTAACCGAATTCAAAGTGAAATAATGAAGTAAAGTAGAATTGTAATAATGGTTTCATATATACTCCTAAAAAAAATTAATAATATCATGTTTACCCACTAGAAAATTTAAGCAGTCATATGTTCCTTACGGAACTCCGTGAAGGGAGCACCGGACCTATCATGATAATAGTTTGTAGAAAATGGGACGTGACAAGTGTTAACGGCAGGTACATGAGCACCGACTATATTGTCACTGACATGAAGGTAGTTTTTTACCCTCTGCTATCCCACATTCTTACGCTTTTCTACTTTTGATTCTGAAACAAAAATCTACGCCTTTATTTGCGCAGAGAGGTGTGATGCATTGCACCGCAAGGAATAACATTGCCCACTATTTCTTTGACAAACTCAAAGAGGGCGGTGTATATTTGGTCAACGGTTTCGCCGTGCAACCTACAAATCAGTATCGGGTTCTTAAAGACAGCCCCTTTGTGATCGTAAGGTATATATCGGCTTACACTTTATTCGTGCCCTATTTAATAAACCATTTTAATTAAAGATGTGCTATTTACCTTTCTACTCGATCTGAAATGTTATTTACATACCTGTATATGTTTACTCTATTTTAAAATTAGGAGGCTACAACAGTCGGAAACTTGAGTTCGTAAATATAAAAGTGCATTGTTCTACATTAAAAAAATAGGAATAAAAAAACTTGGTAACGCATCACTTCGAATGTGTAAAGACATATAAGGGGAGAAGTTGGCTTTTGAAAAAAATAAACTTTGTGTCGTTATAAATGGAAAGGTAACAAGAAAACTTTCAACTATAATTGATTGATTTCCATAAACAATGTAATTGTGCATATTTATTTTTGGATAACCGTCTACATAAATGTTTCGTGCTTTTCCTTCCCAGGCCTGCTTATGCAGATTCGGATTCAGAAGAAACAGTTGACAGTGACCCACATGAAAGGTATACCGTCTGCACTTAGTGTTAGTAATGAAAACCCGTACTACTTTTCGATGCATATATACGTAAACATAGTATACCATTTTTAATAGTTTTCTTTTCGTTATTTCACTGCAGTCAGTTGGCTGGTGATGGGATTGGGGATGACGGTGGCATGCGTTAGCAAAAGTTTGGTCTATGTGTTATCCAATAAGATAGGAAGGCGTGCGAGAGTTTATGTGTTTTTCCTTTTTCTGTTTCATGTTTTTTTTCTTGGAAGACATCTTTTTTCACTTCTTTTTGGCCGGCGAGTTTTGCCAAGGAAACAACTTATGGTCCATGGTTTAATAAAGTTTAAGCACGCCCCTTTGTAGGCGTATTGTCTTACATGTTATGCACCGGCCGTGTCAGACGTCTTACCACGAACAAACAATAGCTATTATGCATGCCGTGCATCGCACGGGCTTTCTCCCTAGTATAATACAAAAACCAACTTGGGTTATGTCCCTCTCTTTAAACATCGCGTCTATCCCTCTCCCACCGTTTAAGATTAACCCACTTTTCCATCTTTACGTTATCACTATCCCACCGTTTAAAGATTAACCCACTTCCATCGTTTACTTCATTTGACAAAACACAACCACCAACAAAACTACATCAGATTGATATCAAATCTTTCACCACTCAGTACATTTAATTCCACCGCTCGAATCCTATGGTCTGCCGTTTCAATTTACATTATATATTTTCAGAAGACAGTTGCGTCCGTTGATGTGTATGTGGGGATGGTAGACCTTACGATTTAGACGCACCGATTTTCCTGTAACCGACGCGAACCATGTGAAGACTTGTAGGCATATGAATGAATTAGTATATAGATACGTTGGAGAATGCAAGGGCTGAAGAAATTAAAGATGTTAAAAAATGTAGAGTTTTCTTATTATCTATAATAAGATACAAGAAATTCCTCATTATTTGACTGTTTCTAACTTAAATCAAGAAGAACACAATTGATCTTCGAAATCGAAACCATCGCCTAAACCGAAACCCTGATTTCGGACGAAGGTTAGACGACGATTTCAGACTTTGGATCGTTCGATTTTGCTTCATTCGCTTTCACTGCAGGCCATGATTGGATGATTTCGGTGTAGACGACGAATTCGATTTTGGTTCGTTGGATGTGAAAGACATTCGACACCTCGATTTATTCAGGTTTAATATGTTCGTTTTAGTTTTGGTTATATATTGCTTATCATTCAAATTTGGTTTGCTAATGATGAAAAAATTGTCCCAATTCTCAGTTACATCTGCATAGGGAAAATAATGTTTAAACTAATGATGAAATAAGAATTGAATGTGATTGTTTTATTGGAATAGATCATATAACCTATTTTGTTTAATTTGAACATAGACCAATTGGTTTGTGTTTACCAATATTCAAACAATTTGGTGGAATCAAAGTCTGAAATTTATTACAGTATCCCATTAAAATTTTATAAATAAATGGTTATAAAATGGTGGGTGTGTATCCGAGTTAAAATTTTAAGTGGTAATTAAATGATAAGAGGAATGTCAACGTACTTTTTTATGGCATAGATATGAGTGATTTAATAGGAAGAAGGTGTCACCTTATATTGTGAAATGATATACAAAGGGGGAGAGTTTGGGAAATATTTATATGAGAATCGGGATGATCAAAATAAATTTCGGGATGCCCTATTTATAGGAACTTATGCATCCCTTTTTAAGCGTCTTCACGTCTCTCAATTTACACATGTACACGTTGGTTCTTTATTCAGGTTGTTTGGAGTTTATTTTTAAACTATACATTGCGATGTGGCACGACGATACTCGACATCCCGCTACAACGCGCGGGTTGACGTCAACTCGTTATCAAACATTAATTAATGCATTAAATTTCAAGATTGTTTATATTCTTTTTCCCTTTTTTACTCCCCTTTGAATGGGTATGGTACTTTTGACATGTCTTGACTTTTGAACATATCTGACCTTTGTAAAAGATTGTTAATGTAATTGTACTGTATTTTTGCTAATTGTAAAGGGCAATATTGTACTTTCCCGTCAAACTTTAAACATAAAAGGAAAAGAAAGAAAGAAAGAAAGAAAGGTTTACGCTACCTTTCTTTACCCTAATTCTCTCTCGCCATTGATTTCCCCCAATTCAGTATCAAAACGAACCCTAATTCAATCAAATGGTTTCCGATAAGATTGATCCCGTCGTCAATAAACTAAAAAGCGTCGCACAGAACTTCACCAATGGCATCCTTGACAAATTCGGGCTCTCCAAGCGTCGTCGTCATCCGGTATACTTTTACACTTTACTTGTTGCACAAGTCTTCTGCTTATTAATTGATGGATTATGAAAATGTAACCTCACTACTGTAGTCAGCTCACAGTTTACTGAAATTCATTAGGTTACTCGTGTGAGAGGAGAGATAGAGGCGCTGGGGATGTTGTTGATGGTTGATGGGATTCATGAAGGTAATCATGAAGCGATTAGTCGAATAGGGGTTCATACTGGTGTGAATTCTCGGTTTAGTTTTGAGACTACAGTTCGGGAAAAGGATTTGGTTACCGTGGAGTTTGTGGTGAAAGGGCAAGTGGATGGGCCGCTTTCATTAGCGAAGGTGGTTTATTCGGCAAATGTTAATGATTGGTGTGATTTGATTGCTGTTCCGTTGGGTGCTAAATGCAGTGATGTTGGTCTTACTAGTTGTTTATGTACTGGACCTCC